>MNCI01015387.1:19896-174646 GCA_015680685.1 Gnetum montanum
TGACTGGATCATGCATGAAATGCTTGTATTCGTATGGTTGAGTGTAGGGGTACCTCGCCACTCATCAAACATCTTAGAAGAAGCTGATATGCTTGGACTTAGATTTCTTTGATGTACCGTAGATGCCTAAGATTAGGTGGAGACATCTCACCTACAAGGGAAAAAAATAAATATACTTGTTTTAAGGTCTAGAACCTTTGGAAACAACCAAAAAAGTTTCCACTGACTCAAGAATCTTAGAAGCTCATAAAAATAGGCTCAGAACACCCCCAACTATGAAAAAACTCTAGGACAAGATCTCATCACTAGAGTGATGATACATTGGCCTATTTGATGTCCACATCAACATTCTCCCTCTTTAAAAGGAATCTTGTCACCCAGATAAGAGGCATTTACACTTGAAAGAACTATTGCCCACTCATATAGGATATAATTTAGACATAAACCAAAGCACAACATAGACATGGAATGGTTAGAGCTTATAGCATTTTGTCTCAACCATCAAAAATTTATTTCACAATACACATAAACACACAATATAGTGTATGCATGACACAAATAAATACATATATACATATTAGCATTATTTTTTTATTACGTAAAAATCAAAAATTAGATGAAATAAGAGTGGATTTGATGTTTTCCCTTAAGGCTCTACCATGCTTCCATATTGGGAGCATTAAATTTCATTTTTTCTTCCATATTGTACAACAAAAGAAGAGTAAAGAAATTCAAAAGAATTAAGTCTCCTCAAACTAACTTTCCTTCTTCCATTCTTTTTCCTCTTCTTCACCTTCATGTTGGTGTTTGGAAGACTATCATCTAGCTCCCTTTCACCATCAACATCACAATGTATATTTTCCTCATGCTACTCATCAATTTCACAAACAATATAATCAAATCCATCACTATCAATGTCTTCACCAAAATCAATAATGATTTTCTCATAATGACTACTACCTTAGCTATCATTATTAGTTTAAACATTAGATACGTTACAATTATTAGTCTTGCTCATACTAATAATAGCATTAAAAGTTACATACTTTCATCATTCACAACATGAATCATAATTTCATCATAATCACCATAGTGATCATGATTCTCATCATTACAGTTAAACAAACTACTATTAGGTTGAAGTAAAATACTAGCATTAATGACACTAACTTCAACATGAGACACATTAATACCATTTTAAAGGTAAATCTTAGACTCACTTAACTATTCATAGCCTCTTCCATTCATATTTGGTTCAAATTGATCTTCAACATGTGTTTATACAATCTCATTACAACTTGAAGGTTCAAGATTCCAAATAGAGTCCCTAATTCCAATAGTTTCCTATCTTTAAAGAAATCATCAATAATCTCATCATCCAATTTTGGAGGTACCAACTTAAAAGGAAAATTCTCCTCCATGGATGTTACATCAATTTCATCAATAACATCATTACAGGAATCATTCTTCCACATACCTTGGCTAGAAGACTCATCTCTCTCCCATGAGATAACCTCAACTTAACTTAGAATATCTTTTCCCTTGCCACAAGGTATTGAAAAATTTCAAAAAGAATAAGTATCATACCTTCTAGCACTACCTTTAATCTTCCTTGAAGAAATTCCTTGATCTTTGTCACTCCTTTGGATTTCATCCTTAACCCTCTATGACTCATGAGGTAGGAACTCTCCTTGATTAGTAGTGTATGCTAACTTAAACTTTGAAGATCTCATAGTCCCTTTAATGAAACTCTACTTTCCTCCTTTGAAAATTTTAAGTATTGACAATTCATTTACTCAATAAGAGATAATCAGGAACTCCTTTTTTCATTGATCTCTACTTCATTAAAACCTTCATCTTTATCATCTCCTCAATTAACCTTCACATTCCCATAGAAATGAGAGATTAATTTTTGTTACATCTTCAATCACTAGAGATCCACCTTCATTAAAGGACTGTTTCTTTTCCAAGATTTGGAGTTCGTTACTCTTGAAAACATTTGGCTTATTACATTTCCATTATTTATTTTCCTTTTCATCATAATTTGACCATTGAAGATTAGATACATAGTCATTTTCTTAATCTTTCCTTTTCTTTGCATAGTCTTTCTTGGAATCTTGGCCCTCCTTGGACTTCTCTTGCTTCTTCATTGCATCTTCTTTGATATTTTCATTCTCCTTGATGGCTTTCTCATCTAAATAATCTTTGGAATAATTTCCTTTAGAATATTTGAGACCTTTATCATAACCTTGAAGTTTCTTCTTAGCCTTAAGATTCAATTAAAAAGGATCATCCAATTTTTTGGGTTCACAGAAGGTTAGATCTTATTGACACTTGATGAGTGGAAAGGTACCCCTATGCTCAACCATACAAATATGAACATGTATGCACAATCCAGTCAAACTCTGTAGATGAACTAGTTGTAACACCTAAATAGTTACACATTGATCATAGTTCACTGTCTTCCCACCTGGACTAGTATTTTGCTTTGTCACGTATGATTTGGTCTATAGTGAGGCGTATGATGTGATTCCTAATTACTATGCTGCTCCTAAAGACAATGAGAAATAACTTGAGTAAACTAATAGACAATGGAGAATAAAATCTAAGCTAGCTTAAGTGAGATGAGAATCTATTCATAATCATCTACATGCATCTTGGACCTCGTGTACTACTTCTATGGTTACCAAGCGCACATTACTTGAGCACTATTAGATATGCTACTAGATTACCAAGTACTTACACTTAAATGTTCATGATTAAGATGTATCCATTCTACATTAACAATAGGAATAGTAAATAGTGATAAAAAATATTAACTAAGAAAATAATAAATAATAATTAACAATTAAATAATTAAGAACTAAGTGAATGTTGCAATGATGGAGTAATCTCAATATTTATTGCCAACTCTGTGTGTGTCCAAGTATGTCACACTCAAACAAAGGTTTCGTACAATTACGAACATCACAATATGGGCATGCACTTGGAAAAGGAACAAAAAACTAACAAAAGGACTCGACCCTAAAGACTTACCAACCGAATCCTTTCTTATGTGTCTAAATGCTATATTTATAGGCCAACATAGGAATTGTGATATTGTGTATTTGATATCATTATGCAAGCTGCAATATCACATACTCAATATCAAGGATTCGATATTGAGACCTGGCAAACCATGATTCATCATACCCCCATGACTGAATAACAACTCATCCTTGAGTCAAATAATCAAAATGAGAATGAGTTCATTTGATTACACAATGGATAGATATGGGATTATGGACTAACCATGAGCTATTTCATGCCATGGTGTGGAGTTAAACAAAACAAAATTGGGACACTAACACAAAGTACAAAAGACAAAATTGTTGGAACTCATGTGGTTCCTGGTGGTAGTGGCTCCTGCATGGGCCTCTTCCCCTTATCTTGTGCTCTATGATTTGAAAATGGATATTATTAAAGAAGCACCTAAATCTTTTCCTCTTCGGTTTAGGGATTTTGTGCTATCCATGTTGATGTTCCAATATTTGATGGAGTCAGTAGCTCCCATGGGCACGACAGTTGCAAAAACATCTAATTGGCTTTAATGTACCAAGCTACAAACAACCATCATTCCTTCTCGTAGGCTCTGGCTTTGTTTATTCATTCATGGTAACCTATGAGGCATCAAGCAAAATTTTCCATGACATCCTTTTAGCCTTGGTAGCTAGCTTTGACCACTTGTAACTTAGAATTTGCTACCTTTAATTTCTACAGTGTCTTCTTATGTTCAACAAATTTTGCTTCATACTTAGTGTAGGTGGCTACTATTTGTTTCTCCAATTCTATCCTCAAGTTTCCTACTATCAACATGACTAAGTTGGCATACTATAGGTTTGTGAACTCCATGTACTTAGTGAGATCCTAGATTTGCAGGTCCCAACTCTTTAGTTCTGCTTGGTGGATGAAGGATAAGTATCTAGTATGGCCTTCTAGTTAGCATTCTAAGAACTAAGAGTGTTGATATGGGCTTTGGCCATATGGATTTATTTTTCAATGATCTACTTGTACATCCCCCCCTAATCTCAAAAATGTTCCTTCAATTTCTCATGTCACTTAGCCTCATTTCTCCACACCCTTATTTCAATAGCCATCTTTTGATAGATTGCGTGTACCTCCTCCATTGATATGGTTCTATTTTTTCTAGCTAAGAGATTTATGTCCTAGTTGACCCTTATTAATTGTTCTCAAATTTGCTGAAAATTCTTCTCAAGAACATTCTTCTATTTTTTGATTGTGGTCAATCGAATATTTTTAGCAACAAGGTGTTTATTTTTTTCTTATAAGGCCTTGAGTGCCTTGGCATGTGTGTACGTTTGGGCTTGTGCCTTTGAAGCATCCAAATTATCCTAATATTTTTCCCTTGCCACCCTTTTATTCTCTTCTAAAAATTTATTTAGCTACTCTATCCAAAATGACTCTAGCTGGTTGGCTAGGATAAACTGGGATGGATTCTGTTGTGCAGCTTGTAGGGAAAAAAATTTCTCTTGAAGTCTTTTCAACTCATCCTCTGCATGTTTAGCCCTAACCTCCACCTTGTCTAGCTTTCCTTTTGATGAGATAAGGTTTGATTTTGTTGTTGTGATGTCTTAAGGGATGTCAAATAAAGATTTCATCACTTGTCCTATTTGCAGTAACCAATCCAAAACATCCTCATGATCTACAATAGTCATCAAGGGACTAGCTAAGGCTTGAGCATCATGTGCTCCTATGAAATCTATTTGTGGCACAACAAGGACATTGAATGATTCTTTGATGTGGTATCTGATCACTTCTATTGCTCTAGCTACATCCTAGTATTGCATGACCACTACCATGGTGCCTTCACTAGTTTCTAACTGCACTTAAAAAGTTGTAGTGTTTCTAGAGATCTACTATGACCAACATGATTTCCCTCGTCTTTTTTGTATAGAAACCTCACCATATGAATGATCAATTAATCGCATAGGCTATACAACATTGTCAATGACCTTGAAGAGGTTAGCCTCATCATGACTCCCCCAACTGACCAATTTTGTTATGGCCCTGAGGTGGCTCATTGATAGTCAATAATCTTGCAATGGTGGTGGTAGTTGGTCTAGCTAGCCTATGGGTTACATACTAGGCCTTGCTCCTTATTGTTAACTAGGCCTCGTGTCCAAAATCTGGCTAGGCCTAGTTGTTTGAGGTGTAGTGGGCCCAACTTTCTACTCTTGCTCAGGCTCTAAAGTCTCACTAGCATCTTTCCTTGGTGCTCGTGGCTTTAGTAATTTAGCATATGAGGAATTTTGATCTTTTCTAAGAATGTCATTAGTGTACCCTAGAATTCTAGCATGCCAACATAGCTTCCTAATTAGATAGGGGAAAAGCAATGTAAACTTCCCCATCTTACATTCTTCAAACTGCCTTAATATTTCTGTGAGATATAGATGGGGCAAGTTGACATCAACCTTGCCCTTTAGGATTGCACTTCCTCTAGCTACATAGGTGAAAATTCTATTTAATCATTTTGTTAGGAAGAGGTGATAGGTGCCAATTTTCAAATAGATTCTCTCTTGAAGGGTGATGTCCCCATATATTTTATCTTCTTTGTAATATGCTCTTTTTAACCATATTTTCCATGCATCAACATTAGAGTAAGTGGAGAGGTGAAAAACCTTGTGTCCTATATTTGGCAAGTTTAGAATTTCTGAAATGGCGTTAGTAGAGAAATCAACTGAAATCCCACCAATATCAGTGGTGGTTCCTTCTTCCTTATTATGCCAAAATTGGCATGTCTCCCTCAAATACCATTTTTCATTATTTGAGAGAACAGGCCACAATGGAGATCCTTTGAGTTGATCTTTGATTGACTTAGGGGAAAATTCGATAGAAGGTCCAAAGTTGAGTTCCACAACCACTACAGCTGATGTGGACCATTCCCATATTGCCTGAACACATTTTGAAGATAATGTGATATGTTGTCCTTCCTCAGGTGCCATAAATTCTCCACCTTTTGCATGCCTAGATTGTGTAGTAATAGGGGGGTCATGATGAATGCTGAATGCTTGTGCCTCCTGCTCTGCATGTTCTACAAGAGGTACTTGGCCTCTGCCTCTCCTTGGCCATTTGGATGCACCCTGAGAGGGTCCTCCTTGTTGTTCTTATTTAGGGGCAATTTTTAATCACATAGGATCAACTGTTAGTAAGGTCATTTAGTAAAATTTAATTATCTTATACCTTACTCATTACCTTTTATGAAGTCAATTCTTGCTTAGTGAAATTTAGAGTTAGAAATTTTCAAGAAAATCACCCTAAAAGTTTTAATTTTCCATGGTTTTGGTAAAGGAATCAAATTGGTTTGGCATAAGTTCTTATCATTTTTTAAGTTTAATTACCCCTTTGATATCCTTTAGGTGGCATCGAATTTTGAGAAAAACTATGTGCAACTTGGAGTGTACCCTTCCCCCAAAACTGAGTTAAACACTCCAAGTTTAAGTAGGTTTCATTGAAAGAAGATTCAGAACATTAATGAGGTAGATATTGATGTTTAAATGATAGGTGAACAAGATTAAAAATTCATGGAAGAAAATTGCAACAACTCCCCTTACATGAATAGTGGAAAATGACATTGATGCACACATGCAGAGGAGGGGGGGGGGGTTCATATATATAGGTTTTATGGATGTGATATCACACATATGTGCTAGCACAAACTCGATCTCACATACGTGTTAGGGCAGACCTGCTATCACATTGGACCTAATACTGGGTGCCTGATATCGCATCCTTTCTAGAAT
This sequence comes from Gnetum montanum, assembly GCA_015680685.1. Taxonomy (NCBI): domain Eukaryota; kingdom Viridiplantae; phylum Streptophyta; class Gnetopsida; order Gnetales; family Gnetaceae; genus Gnetum; species Gnetum montanum. The sequence goes on from MNCI01015387.1 coordinate 26,697, forward strand.
AGGGTACTTGCCAAAATTGATAAATTTTTGAATTTACATGGACAAAAATGAAGGATTTAAGGTAGATTTGGAAGGTCTGGGATAATGTTAAATAGACATTAAGGTACAAACAGTGTAATGAAGTGGAATCATATAATGAAGTTCTTTAAAATATTGTAGAAAAAGGACATTAGTGGTGCACAAGAATGGCCAAGTTGAAATGATAATAAAGGGAAGAATAAATTTAGCAATGTAGTACTTGGAGGGTATAAGATGATGTGGTGATGTGCAGTGAGAGAAAATTACAAAAGTTATGTAAGTGGGTCCTCCCCAAAGTAGTTCCAACCTATCATGCCCTTGCATAACCACATCTTAAAATTTCTGTAGGCACTAGAAGGGTTAAATGCAATCTGCATTAGTGTAACAAAACACACACATGTTAAATACCACCATGATGAGGTATGAATTCTATGCTACACAAGACACAATTTAGAAATAATTGGATAGTGGGATGAAGCGAATCGTAGAAGGGATTGCCAAAATTGGGACATGAGGTAACTTACCTTGTGCAAAATGAATCTTGATTGTGGGGCATGATTAATGTATCATTATTCTTTCACTCCAAAATCTAAACCAAGTCCATACCTTTGACTAGTGACATTGCATCATTTCATCCAATGATAGATAACCATAAGAGCATCATAATAGCAACGTGTATGATCACTTGGCATTTTGTATAAGGAAGGAGTGATTTTGAATTTCTCCACAACACATTCTTCTTGATCTTTTCTTTGCTATTTTTTCTTTTTTTTCTTTTCTTTTTCTTCATTTGGCCGCTTTGGCACTTTGTCTTTTCGAAAAGTAATTTGGAGAAGCCACCAACCTTTAGGCATGGATGAATGTATTTCCAACGGAACCCTCTAGAATAGCATTTAGGTTCTTGATTGAGTGCCTTTATTATTCTTACTTCCATTTTTCATTAGATCTACAAGGACCTTAGCACAACAAAGCTACATGATAGCACATACAGATGTCACCAAAGAGAATCCGCAAGTCTCCTTGATGTCACACCCCATCCATTCCCTCTTAGTCCATCATTTCTCACTCTAGGCATAATGAGTACAAAGTTACTTTAAGTTTTAATGATGACAAGAATATCATTGTACCTAGATTAGAACCTCTTATTAATAGAATGGATGGGTGGATGTTGTGGGCTCACTATCCAAAAAATTAGTCACTTGAGACTTGATAGCATAGAACAACACCTTAATCAACAAGTTACATGAGTATTTTATTCACTAATGAGATTACCCTCAAGAATATAAGATAAAAATTTGAAAAGTGAAATGCTGAAAAACAAAGCATTGTAAAATAAAAGAAAAGGAAAATCATTTACTAATTCTTCTTATTAGAATGCAGTAGTATCCCCCATGACTAAACCTTTAAGCATGGCTAGAATTAATAAATGGAAAATTTGGATCCATGCATGTTGAAAACATTGGGGTTCAGTCATATCCAAACCACTGGGTGTCTTTTGATGTGGTGGTAGGAATGTACCCAAATTGGGATTCACACACTTGATGAAAGTAGGCATAGTGGGGTAGATTAGAAGATGTGATCATGTGATAAGGAGCTAATCCACTATGGCACTCCTGACTATAATATGGTATGCAAGGATTGATGTGTCTTTCTTCATGGTTATATCCATTGGATCGCATGGTTGTTGGAGTGTTAGTTGATGGCCCAAATGAGGTAATAGGGGGCATTGAGTTTGAGGAGGGAGATGCATCACAGTGTTGGGCTTGTGCTAAATTAGAGGGTGCAGTGGTTTCAGAACCGTGTTATCTCTTTCTATGGTCATGCTTAAAGAAAAGATGTTGTTGACATTGTGGAGGTCCTCCACTACTATTGATAGTAGTAGCATAAGTAATGTTCATCGGTTGGTGCTATGGTGCAAAACCTTTCAACAAAATTGGTGGCAATGTAGAAGGAGGTGAAGGATGAGAATATTAAGGGTAAGGATGAGCATAAGAAACATGAGGTGGTGATCCTATGGGAGAGGACATGAGCTAATAGTACTTGGAAGAATGATAACAATGAGGTGAAATAGAGGATGTCAACCCTGTTGGAGAAATAAGGGGTTAAACATAATAAGCACTTGGTGTTGGGGTATATGAAGGGTGTGGTTTGTTGGGTGGTGGCCTCCCCCACGACTGGGGGTTTTGCCACTACGGTTGGACATGGTACTTCTATATAAAATCTTTATGTAACATTCCTCCCAAATTCTCATGTAAATGTGACAATACTGGGCATTAGATTTTTGGGTGATCATATAGACAAACATCACATTGATACTTATGATTTGTAATTGATTTCCTATCCTTATTTTCTTCAACCATTCTTTCTGATTAATGCATGGTGTTCTGTTCTATTTCTAAGTTTGGCATCCTTTGTTTGTTCTGGTTGTCAGAGTGATCTTGTGTGGTTCTACCTCTGATAATATTTGCATATTCTCCATATTTTTCATGTACCCATTTCATCATTTCATTAATCTTTGCCAAGATTTCATTTAGTGATTTTAGTATTGGCAAGGATGGTGATGGTTCCACCTCCTCAAGGTAAGTTGATTTTTCCTCTTCATGATTATGGACCTTTGTTACTTTAAGAGTTTGTTCTTGTTAAGATGTTTCAACACTCTCCCATTTGGCTATTTCCTCTTCTTCTTTTGCTACTCACTTAATAAGCTATTGGAATTGGTGGGTTCATAGTTCATATAGTTGACTTGGGGAATACATCCCTAGGGTCTTCCTTGTTTCATTATGGAGCCCATCCATGATGTGATACATTAGCCTTTCCTCAGAGAACCCATGGCCTAGGTAGTTGTTTAACAATGAGTAATATCTTTCTAAGGTCATGTCTAAGGGTTTATGTTGCCCTTTTTTCCACTCTTGGATTTGTCTCCTCAAGGCTTACACTCTTACATAGGTTTGATATCTTTCATTGAAGAGTTCTATCATTGTCAACCAACAGTGATTTGATTTGGGTTTTAAAGACCATACTTTTGCTTGGCCAATGAGTATTATAGGAAAGAGCTTAAGTCCTTTCCACCCATTATCAAGGTTTCTCCATACACAGGCATCATCAAAGGCTTGTAAATGATGTTGTAGATCTAAATCATAGCCTCCTAAAAACTTGGGAAAGTTATTTAAATCAAGCCTAGGTAGACGGCCATCCTTGCAATGCCTACGAGATATCTAAATAGCCTCTTGTATATGCATTGGGCTCTTAGTGGCTACCAGGGGTTCATTTTTAGTAAGTAGGTTATGAGTTTGTGAGTTGGGACAATGTTTTCTTTGTTCATGTTGGCATTCCTGACTTTGCTTGTGGATTCAATTTTTATGTCTATGCTAACCCCTTGAAAAATGGTCATCCATGTCACAACCTAGCATTGAAGGAATAGAAGAAGAGAAAGAACTAGAAGACTCATCATGACTTTTGGAAGTCTTCCAATCATCCCTAGATAAACTCTTGTTAATCATTGAGAAGGTCCTAGGCCTTATGGACCCCCTTGTTCCATGGGATGTCCCATCCTTACTAAAGGTATCTAAGTTGGATGATAAGAGTCCTTGAGTATCATTGGGGTGTTCATGAACATATGAGAATCTTGAATAAGATTGAGTACTCCAAACTTCTTTGTCGTCATACATTTGAGTGGTTCTCCAATGGATTGCCTTACTAGAAGTTGTGTTACCATTGTCTTGTGAGAGAGAAATTGTTGTGAATTTTGTGACTTAATTGAAGTAAATTTCTTTTCTAAAATATGTATTGTTAATACTTTGTTACAATGATCTTTTATGATATAACTAATCTAGATAACTAGCATCGTCCTTAGCAGTGGTGTTAATGATGAGTAGCAAGGTATCCCTACGCTCAACCATATGAATATGAGCCTGTACACATGATTTGATTGAACTTTGTAGATGGACTGGGTGTGGCACCTAGATAGTTACACATTGATCACAGTTCACTGTCTTCCCACTTGGGCTAGTATTTGTTTTGTCATGTATGGTTTGGTCCAAAGTGAGGCATATGATGTGATTCCCAATTACTATGCTACTCATAAGCCAATGAGAAATAACTTGAGTAAACTAATAGAAAATGGAAAATAAAATCTAAGCTAGCCTAAGTACAATGAGCATTTGTCCTTAATCATCCGCACACATCTTGAACCTTGTGTACTACTTTTAGGGTTCCCAAGCACACATTACTTGAGCACTATTAGATACACTACTAGATTACCAAGTAGTTACACTTAAATGTTCATGATTAAGATGTACGCATTTCGCATTAACAATAGGAATAGTAAATAGTGATAAATAAATATTAACTAGGAAAATAGGAAATAATAATTAACAATTAAATAATTAAAAAATAAGTGAATGTTGCAATGATGGAGTAATCTCGATCTTTATTGCCACCTATGTGCGTGTCCAAGTATGTCACACTCGAAAAAAGGTTCTATGGGCATGCATTTGGAAAAGGAACTAAAAATTAACTAAAAATTGACAAAAGACTCAACCCTAAAGAATTACCAACTCTCTCGAAGACGGGAATCCTCATATCCTTAGAGCTTTATCTCTATCTCGAAGAGGGGAATCCTCATATCCTTATCACCTTCTCCATCCTTCTATGCATGTATCTCCATCCTCAATCTACTTACCACCTACTCCATCAATGTAATGTAAGATTCTAGCCCAGTCATATTAACTAACTAGTACCTCAATTGAATGGTTTGAAAACCAAATCCCAAGAATAACCATTCTTCCAAACCAATAGTCTTGAAAACCCCTCACAAACTCATGTGGATAATATTCCTACTTTTCCCTCATCCTCTACATCCAATTCACTCTAGTTCCTTTCAAAGAAAACACCTCCTAAAGTGCATACCATCATGCTAACCTAGGCAATAATTGATTGGATAAAGGCTAGCCACCTTCCTAGGAAAAGATCTGATTCTAGAAGTTCCTTAATCTTTTTACAAATTGCTGTAAATGAGCCATGCAAGGCTCTTCTTGATTTAGGTTTTAGTGTTAATCAAATTTCTCATGATATGTTCAAAGCCTAAAACCTACCTACACTCAAGAAAAGAAACATTTATCTTAAGTTGGCAGATTAGTCCATCATTATTCCTTTGAAACTAGCAGAGGACATTATGACCACCATTTGTGGTTAGTCTTATCCTACCAATTTCTTAGTGATTTGAGTTGATAATTTTAAGGAAAACTTCCCAATCATCATGGGAAAGTCTTGTCTAAGTACTATTGATGCATGGTTGGGCATCAAAGATCTTTCCTTGGAGATTTCCAAGGAAAATTCATTTGGAAAGATCGTGAAGAAGAGATGTCCATGCATTGTGTATAGTGATACAAGGTTCAATTATGTGTAGAAACTATGGACCATGAAAAGAACATCAATCATAGCATGTAAATAGTATGTAGATGAATCTAATATTCAAAGGTGTCTATACGTAGTAGCAAGAAAATAGGAGGGCACCTAGTGGCTGGTAGCTAATCTTGAAAGTAGCACACTTTGCATGGAACCAACTAAGAGCCTAACAAGTGCCTATGTTGAAGGAATGAATGAACTAGAGTAATTTCATCACCAAATCTTTGATGATGAATCTGATGGCACTTAATAAGGAGAGCTAGAAATCCCTAAAACGTTTAAATAGGAGCCCTTAGAGTTAAACACTCTACATGGTAGCATGGAGTATGCTTTCTTGAAAAATGGTAATACATGCCAACTTTGCTCTTGAATAGAAAGATATGTTTTTGAATATTGTTAACAAATGGCCAACAACCTTTGTTTGATCATATCCTAAAATTACTGGTATTGATCCTAGGATATGCCAGCATCGCATCTATATTGGTCCTTCCATAAAATCAAAGAAGTAGCCATTGTGGCAGTTGAATCTCAAGTTGAAGTAGATCATCAAGAAGGAGATTGAACAACTCCTCAAAATGGGATTAATCTATTCCATTGTAGATAGTAAGTGAGCTAGTCCATTGTTGATCATGCTAAAAAAAGGTGGCATGTGGAGGATCTATATTAACATTAGGCTATTGAACATGGTGTCATACAAAGATCATTTCTTGTTGTCATTTGTGAACTAGGTGTTGGACTATATCTCTAGGCATTATTTTTATAGACTTCTAGATGGCTATAGTGGCTATAACCATATTCAGATTACACCTAAGGATTAGGCCAAAACTATATTCACAAGTCCCTAGGAAAATTTTGTATACAAAAAGATGCCTTTTGGTTTGTGAAATGCCCTTACAACCTTCCAATGCCTTGTCCTTAGCATTCTTCAATAGTAGATTGGTGGTAGGATAGAAGTATTCATGGATGACTTCTTCACCTATGATACAACATTTGAGCAAGCCTTGGATTGCCTTCAACAAGTACTTAAAAGGTGTGTGGAGACTAACCTTTAGCTCAATTAGCAAGGGAGGCATTTGATGGTCTAGGAGGACATTGTGTTGGAGCAGGGATCAAGGTGGATGTCAAAAATATTAGGATCATCCAAGGAATAACCTATCAACTAGCAGCTATTAAAGATGTATGATCATTCCATGGACACACTGGCTACTACTAGTGATTCATAGATAATTTTTCTAAGATCGCTAAATTGTTGGTAGAGCTGACAAAGAAAGATTTTGTATTCATATGAATCAAGGAATGAGAAAAGGCATTCCAACAACTTAAAGAAAATCTTGTAAAAACTCCAAATCTAGGAGCACCTAACTAGTCCTGATCATTTTACATCATGATAGATGCATTGAATTATGACTTGGAAATTGTGTTCATATAGTTGGATGGTAAAAAAAATTCATATGACATCCACTGTGTGAGTAGAAGAATTATGAACACACAACTTAACTACACCACTACAGAGAAGGAGATGATGGAAATGGTGTATGCCTTGGATAAATTCAGGTATTATGTGCTTGGATACAAGGTGTTCATGCACACAAACCATAATGCACTTCACTTCTTGATGAATAAACCAATGTTGAATCCCTATGTCATATGGTGACTTGTGATCTTGTAGGCGTTTTATCTCACAATGATAGATTGAAAGAGAACCAAGAATTTGGTTGCTAACCACTTGTCTTAGTTGCAATGGGACAACAAAGAGGAGGAGAGCCTAATTTCTAATCAGTTTCTTGATGAGCTCCTCTTTGCTTGTGGGATAAATGAACAAGTACCCAATGAACCTACATGGTATAATGGCATCCTCACTTATCTTCTCATTTAGGAGATGCCAGAAGAGCTAGACCATAAGAAGAAACAACAGTTTCTTCATCAAGACAAAGGCTTTATGGAGGTCAAAAAACACCTTTACAAGGTGTGCACCAATGGCCTAGTTCTTTGGTGTGTTCTTAATGGTAACCAACTATACCTTCTCCAAGACAGTCATGTAGGCCCTTGAAGGGACCACTATGCTAGGATACAAATGGCCATTAAGATCTTCATGTCAAGGTATTACTGGCCAATACTCTTCAAGGATGCTTGCATCCTCATCTACTCTTGTGAAAATTACCAACATGATGATGGGATGACCACTCAAATGAAGGGGCCTCAGTAGTGAATCCAACCACTAGAATCCTTTAACATTTGGGGCATAGAATTCATTGATCCCATAACACCCATGTTGAATGAAATGGTGTACATTATAGTCATTTTTTACTATTGTATCAAATGGGCAAACGTAGTAACTGTCACCAACTATACATCTTCCTCTGCCACTTAATTTGGAAAACAAAATTTTATAAATAGATTTGGGGTGCCACATGTACTAATTTTTGATAATGGTACTCATTTTACAAAAACCACATTTTAAAAACTCATGCAACACTTGTGAGTTGAACATAAATTAACAACACCTTACCATCCCCAAGCCAATGATGAAGAAAAGGTTACCAATAGGGAGATCAGTAAAATCCTAATGAGAATAATTCGCAAATATAGGGGAGATTGAAGCATAAAACTCAACAAAACTCTTTGGGCTTACCACTCTAAATGGAAACTCCCTATAGGCTACTAGCTGGTATACAAAAAATTTTCAACTCTTCCAATTTAGTGCAAGCTCTATATACTTTCAATAGCTTGTGACCTTAACCTTGACTTAAGCCTAGCACAGAAAGAAAGACTGGTAAACCTTAATGTGCTAGATGAGAATAAATTTGTGGCCTTTTCATTGAATAAAGTTTATAAAGCATTCAACAAAAAAATGCTATGACCTTAAAATAAGGAAAGTAAAATTTTAGCTTGGAGACAAGGTCCTCTACTAGAATCCGACACATGTACCATAATAGACCAAGTTCCAAACATTTTGGAAAGGGCCTTATATCATTTATGAAACTTTCCTTCTAGGGTCATGTTAATCTACAAACCTAAGAGGCCAAACAAGAAAGAACTAGTAAACATGCAACAACTTAAACCTTTCCATGAGCCTACAAGAGCTTGTGCAACTAACACCTCATCGGATCAACATCCTCACTCAATTTTTTAGATCTCCTCCTTTCAACTCAGTGATGGGAAAGATGGCCATCCATGCTAATCATTTAAGTGGCTTCTTAGTTTTTACCATTTTTTGGTTTAAACTTTTTTGTTTTACAGTTTCTCTATTTTATATCTTTTTGTTTTACCTTCTTTAATTTTAAACCTTTTTGTTTTTAGACTCTGTATCTTTTTCACATTTTTTGTTTTACAACATCAGTAGTAGATTTTCTCTTTCTTGAATATTTTACAATTTCGTTTATATTTTACTTTACTTTGGTATGAATTTCTCTTATGTTTTTTTAATGACTTGATTTGTTGCCAATAGGACACAATGATGCTATAATTCTTTGCTAATGGTGGTTTGTACTTAATGTTTTTTATTGTTAATGTCTGGTTTCTATTTTTGAATTTTGATGATTGATAACTAAGATAATGTTTCCTCTTCATAGAATAGATCGTAAGTCCATGTCATCTACCCATCCACAACAATCTATGGTATTCCTAGTTTTGGAAATATGAGGTTCCTTTCATTAATGAAACTTTAATGAACTCATGACCTTAGTACTTTTCAAAGTTGGGTTAGATTAAATGGATTGATAAGGGTGTGACTTCAAGGGGACTTGATGCTCTTTGTACCTTTTTATTCATTAGACTATATGAGTGTTTTCATGGATTTCTTAGCATTTCGTGTCAACCAATAATAGGAAGTTAATAAGTTTTTGCATGATATGGTTCTCATCCAAAAATCCCTAAAGACATAAAACAAAAAAAATAATGTGGATTCAAAGCACACACCTTAGACAAAATAATGGGCTACAAGCACTAGTTATGGAACTAGAATGATATGTTACTCATGCCTGAAGCTCCCTTCTAACTAAGGCCCATTTTCACTTCCTACTTCTCTTTTCTTCTTAATAAGGAATGGTGATTGATTTTTGGGAGCATTTTTGTGTCTTAAGGAGGTGGGTTGGTCTTAGAGTATCAATGCTAACTCACTAAACATGGTTGGTTTTGATCTAGACTAAAGATGAACTTTATCAAGTTATTTAACCATAAGATCCACAAGGGACTTCATGTGATCTTAATTTATAACTCCATTCCACTTTTCTCTCTCATCCACCAATGCTTTTTCTTATTCACCTCATTGTTGGTTTTCATGTTTTGTTCAATGTCTTAGTTTGATGTGTTGAAATTCTTAGGTAGATTCTTTTGGATTAGATCCTTAACTTTTCATAAACAATAATTAATCATGGGAACAAAAATGGAATGAGCCTACTATGGGAAGGATCCACTTGCATATCTCTTAGTTGGATTAATTAAGTTTCTTATCCTTAGGCATTTCTATAATCAAATCTTTTGTGTGCCCCATTAGTTACATCCAAATGTGTGTTCCTTAAGGAATTTCTCCATCAAAATTTCATTCTCGTAGTAAAAACACCAATTTTTATGAATTCATAAGCCCTCTTCTAGCATTTCATCATTATCATGACTTTTCTGGATCTCTAAGGATTCTAGTTTCATGTAGAAACTAAAATTTTTTGGGATATTAATTATGAAAAATTTTATTCAATAGCTCCATCTATCAAACCCCATTTATGAAGCCAACTTTGTATATGAGACCCCATCGATGAGAGTCTATCGATGTAAGGAAAAAATGCTATAAATACATGGTGAAACTTTGCAAACTTGACACATTTGCTCATAAATGAGGGGGGATTTTTTGAATTTTTTTTAGAGACTAGAACCTTCCAAGAGCCATAACTTCTTAACTATTTATCTCATTCCCTCCATTTTTAGTCTTATAGCTACTAGATGTAGGCTTTTCATTATGGGGGCCATAAACCTTAGGTTTTTTATGAATTTGTTTTTGAAATTTTTCTGACTCTCACAAAGGTTTAACTAAGAAACCAACATTAAAATAGAAATTTATGAAAGTTAAAATCTTCCAAAAAGATTTGATAAAATTTTTAAATGATATAACATTAAATTAACAATAAAATAATCAATCTACCATGGTTAACACTTAATCTAAGTATAACTACTCAACAAGATAATGTACTTAAAGGTTATAAGTTACACATTATATTCCTCCACTGGAAGAGGCCAAGAATAGTCCCATGTGTAAGAAGCTAAAAGCCATGTAATGGGACCTCTCCGAAAGGAGCCTGAATTGGAATCTATCTAACAAATTCCTCAAGAAGTTGCCACAATAGAATAGTCTCATTATGATGAGGCACCTGAACCAAGATCAAACCTTGAGGTCACCTTGATGGAGGCTTTCCTTATGTAGATCAAAAATAAGAAGGTCTAAAAATCTATACTCCAAGAGTTAAACATTGGACCTTTCTTAGAGTTTTTACCTCCAAAAGTTAAAGCATAATTGTAGAACTCTTTAATGTGGTCCACCATCACTTCTAGTAGGGAGTGGTATATGGGAGAGACATACTTATTCTAAAACAATTGGTAGCCCAATTCAATGGTCAAAATCAAGGACATTTTAGTTTCCTACTTGGTGAAAATGATTTTCAAGGCCCTTGGGTTACCAGAAACTAGAAGAAATATTGCAAAGATTCTAATGCAAGTAGGTCTTGATGTTAAGAAAGAATAGCCATAGTGGTGTTATGGAGTATACTATAAGGAGTTTGGTGCACTAACCATGGTAGAGCATGCATACTTCAAGATTGCAACCTTTTACCTCCATCCAATGATAAGGCCAAGTAAGATCACAACCTTCTCTGCCCATGCATGTGTTGCTCTAATTAGTAGATTCTAAATGAATCTTTCACATATCATCTATCTTGAGATAGAGAAGCATTTTAATAAAAGAAAACATGGAAGGAAGGAACTCCCCTTTTTGTGCCTCATTATAAAGTCATGTAAGAGGAAAGGCATAACACACTTTACTAATGACACCATCTAACAAGCTCCAACCACCTTCTGGGTGGAAATGATGAAAGACAAGGTGCCTATCAAAGTCATTTAAGAAGAGGATTAGTAGCAACCACCTCCAATACCCACTTATGAAACAACATCAAAGGTCCACACTGTCATTGAGCACATGCACAAACTCTAGGAGCAACTCTTGTGACAATAGAAGTAGTAAGTAGGAATGAGTGCTAGTGACCTATTTGTGTATAGAGTAGAAATGAGCCACCTCAAGGAAGTGGCCTAAACCATAAGTTAGATGAATGATGGGGAACCAATTTTCTTAGCCCAAATAATGCAAGTTCTTACAAGGTTAAATCTTAGTGACCAAAAGGTAACAATATCTCTCTTGCAATAATAGCAATTCCTAGACATCTCTAGGAATGTCACTACCTTTTTGGTGCATCTAAAGCATGATGGGAGGGAAATTATCTTAGTGATGTAGCACCGTGCTATCAAAGTAGTTACTAATACCAAATCACCTAATGCATCTGCAACATCTATACTACACGTTTATACACTAAGAGATGTGTAGATGTTTGTAGGAACTATTAGTGGTAGATTGAGCGTAGTCTAGCATGATTGACTAGTGGGGACTAGGCAACTGATTTTAAATGTCTCTAATCTTTTGGATACCATCACTACAAACTAGTTGGAGCTACTCAAGGAGAGGAGCAAATGCATCATAATGGAGGAGCAACTAGAAATAGCCAGATTAAAGAACCAATGCTTGGTTGAGGAGGTTTTTAAATTAAGGACCTACATTGGTGATCCCACATTTCTCAATCTAGTACTAACATGAGATAAAGCTTTATAATAGCTTATAAAGAACTTAAATATGTTTAGGATTCCAAGGATTCAATAATTTTTGACCAGTCCTTGACAAATGCCACAACGTATAACATTCAAAAGGACTTGATTTAGACTCATCATGATAATGAAATCCTAACTACAAAGAATCATCACCTACAAAATGTTGATTCATAGAAGTAGAAAATGGTAGATTTTATCCATTAATAGTAGGAGTAATTAGTGAGTGTGAACAATGAATTGATAAGATTGGCAACATAAAATAGAAACCTCTNGTTGATCTTTGATTAGTGAACTTCACCTTGAGAACCTCAAGTTCTACATTTGTAGTCTCAACCTTTTTCTTGGTTTCCTTATGGTGCTTGAACTTTGTCTCACACAACAAGTACAAGCTCGCCACTTGTTTCACCAATTTGGACTATAGCCTTTTGGTAGTCAGCATCACTAGGTTTGCATACTAGAGATTTAAAAGTTTCATGTACTTTATCATCTCCTCAATCTATACCTCCTTCATGCAAATTTTAGCTTTGTCGTATGTATTTAGCGCATCAAAGATAGCTTGCCAAACATCACCTCCTTCCTTGAGCTTTCAGAGGTTCTTATGGATTTTTTCCTTTGACATCTAGATGTGTTGTTTATTAACTTCTTTTTGTAGATCGACCTAATCTCTGTAATAATTCTTNGATGTTTCCATTCTAGCCCAAATTGGTCATGGTTTGTGGATTGTGAATGATCCCTTGAGTAAGGAAGAGAAGATGAAGGCACTATGAGATGCCTTCCATCTTCCACCAAAAGTTGTAGCTACTATGGGACAACCATAATCACCTCAACCACTACATGCAATTGAAGTAGGAGAAGGTACTTAAATAACTAAATATCCTCCACCACCTAGGACCATTTGATCTTCTTCATTATCTTCATGCCATCATAGAAATTGTATTTGTTAGTGATGAGTAGCGAGGTACCCCTACGCTCAACCATACAAATGCAAGCATTTCACGCATGATCTGGTCGAATTCCAAAGAACTAAGTGCTTATGCACCCTTGTGGAACAAGGACGGGTTGATTGATCATTGTCTTCCTAAACTTATATGTCACAATTGTATGGTTAAGTAGGTTTGAGACATATGGCTTTTATGTCTTTTATGTTTTTATGTCCTGTGCTAATAGGGAAAGAGAGAGATAACTAGGTGACTAATTTAACTTAACTACTCATTAACTAAATTCTAACTAATCCTACACAAGAATCCATTCCCACTTTCCATACACATTCTAAAATAGTGCAAACACTATTGGGCTATCAAATGCTAATCATTTTAAGCTACCAAGTGTCACACGTATGCTTGAAGAGGTCATGCTTGTGTAATTTTAACGATTTGCTTAATTGATCAAAATGAATTGCTACGCTAATAACGTAAATGTAAAGGGAATAAAATAAAATAAATGCATAAGAAAATAAAATAAAATAAATGTGTAAGAAAAAAAATCTCAAGTGCTGCAAGGATGAATCAAAGAGCTCGTCTTTATTGCCAACACAATGGTATGCTCAGGTACATCATTGCTTGAATAAAGATTTATTCACACTTAGACCTCTTGTTTCGGGAACTTGGAAAATACTCTAACTTTTAAACAGACTGTAAGAGTTTCACTACTTGACTGTTGAAAGAGTTCTTCTCAATTGTGCACCTGGGCACTATATTTATAGGCTTCGGAGCAACTACTCTAATAATTAGAGTAACCAATCTAATAATTAAAATAACTACTAAAGCAACCACTAGAGTAACCACTCTAATAATTAGAATAACTACTAAAGTAACCACTATAATAATTAGAGTAACTACTCTAATAATTAGAATAACTACTATAGTAACTACTCTCATCATACCCCCATGACTAAATAAAAACTTGTCCTCAAGTATAGAAGAAAAGAAACAAGTTCTTTACAAAATATTGGGAATGTATGGGATTATTGATTAATTAACAATTGATAGTGGAATCAGATGAGAGACTCAACATGCCCAGTGAACAGATCAATAAGCATATTACAACATTAGTGTTCATGACCATTGTGGTGAACACTCATCCAAGCCTTTATTTTGCAACTTGTAGAGAAAAGAGAGAGAAAATGAAGCATGTTGTTTCCAATGCTAAGATTGCACATGCTTCTTTCATAAATTCTCTAGTTCTAGTCCATCATGAGTGCTTCCTCCAAGCCCAGTCCATTATTTGTATGATCACCATCTACACACACAACACAGTCACAAATGAGCTACAATGTAGTTGATACCTTGCCTTGATATGAAGTGCATTGGCTAAGTTGTGGTTATGGCAGAAACTAGTTTGGAGATTTATCATAGGTGACTACCCAAGATGTAGGGGTTAGGTGAATAGTAAAATGGAGAAAATTAAAAAATTTATGCCAAGGCCCCCATGACTAAGAGCAAACCTTCGATAGCTATAAGATGGAAAAATATGAGGAACAAGAAAGATGGGAAAAAATAACAACAGAATCACCAATAAAATGGATTTCATGGATGGGGATGAAACAAGAGATGATTGATTGTAGGAAATGTTTAAGGAAAAGAACTTAACAATTGCACTAGAAAAGAATGCCAATGGGTCCTTCCCAAAGCAAGCTCATGCCTTATATACCTTAAAAAATCACAAACCAAAGAGTCTTTAGGCTCTAGGAATGTCATTTGGAAGCAAGAGTTAAAAAATTACCCACAAAAATTCACCAAAGAAAAACAATGCATCAACGCAGAACAGACTAATGATAAAACTAGCAATGAGGTGGAAAATGGGAAGAAAGATGGAGAGGAGGGAATGGAATGGAATCCCAGGAACAAGGTTTTGTAAAGCACCTTATGTATTTCATTGTTAAGATGACTGAGTAGAATTTCATTCCAAATCTAGACTCAAACCAACCACATTTAGTGACCTTGCACCAATACACCTAGCCAATCCATCCTCTTGAAGCAACAAGAATGCCTTCACAAAGAGTGACCACCATCCCAAGGAGAGCGAGATGGAGAAGTAGGAAGTAAGAAAGGGCCTTAGTTAGAGGGAACCTTTAGGCATGGGTAACGTGTCTTTCTAGTTTCATAACAAGTGCTTGTAGCCCATATTGCTTTATTATGTCTAAGGGGCGTGCTTTGACTTCTCACATTTCTCCTTTCTTTTCTCACTTTTTTTGTTTTTTTGTTTTTTTTTCTTTTGCATGAGAACCACACTATGAAAATATTTATTTTTATTTACTTTGCTTCCTAATTTTTGAACAATGTCAAAATGGCAAAAAACCCAAGAAATAAGCATCTAAGCACCCAAGAGAATGGCCAACACAAATGCATCAAATCCCCTTGAAGTCACACCCTTTTCATCCTTTGAGTCTTTTCTTGGTTTAAAAAGTACTCAGCCACCAATTCATTAATAAATTTACTTAGGAAAAGGGGACTATACAGATCTAAGCCAAAGAAGACCATAGAGTTGTATGGATGAGTGGATAGCATGGACTCATTGCCTGTTTTACCAAAAGAACCATACCTTAATATCAACATCATAATTCAATGGTAAAAACCAAACATTATCAATTAATTTGATATAATGCAATCCACCATCATGAGCACTTATTGGATGATGAATATAAGTAAATCAAGCAAACAAAGAAATAGTAAAAACATGAACGATGGTGTAAGAAAAATAAGAAAAGCTGGAAAAATATGTAAAACTAAAATTCAAAAGGAACGAAGGGCCTAAAATGGTTAGCATCGGTGGCCATCTCCCCCATGACTGAGTTGGAAGGAGGAGATCCGAAATAGTGAGTAAGGTTGTCCATCAACAAAGGTAGCATATGCATTGGCTATTCTAAGCTCATGAAAAGGTTTGGTTTGTTGTACGTTGACCAATAATTTCTTGTCTAGGCTCTCAGTTTTGTATATTGTCATGGCCCTTGAAGGAAAATTTGCATAAATAATATAAGGTCCTTTGCACAGTGTTTGAAATTTACTATGTTGTGGTACATGTGTGGGATTCTAGTAGAGAACCTTATCTCTTGGTTGATATTTAACTTTCCTAATCCTTAGGTCATGACATTTTTTATTGAATGCCTTGTGCAACTTATTAGATGATAGGGTAGCTAGCCAGTTTTCATCTAGCAAGTTAAGGGTTACTAACTATTGTTTCTATGCTAGATCAAAGTCAAGTTTGAGGTTACATGCCATGGATAGTGTATGGAGCTCAGTTTGAATAGGAAGCATTGGTAATTTATCATACACTAACTCATAGGGAGAGTAGCCTATAGAGAGTTTCCATGTAGAGAAGTATGCCTAAAGAGAAACGTTCATTTTAGTGCTCCAATCTCACCTAAACTTGCTAATAGTTCTTATCAATATCTTCATAATCTCCCTATTGGTGACTTCTACTTGACCATTTCCTTGGGGGTGGTCTGGTGTAGTCAATTTATGCTCAACCCCTAAGTGTTGCATTAATTTTTGAAAATTTTCACCTGTGAAGTGGGTACCATTGTCCGAAATAAGTGCATGAGGCACACCAAACTTGTTTATGACGTATTGCTAAATAAATCGTGCAATTGTAGATGACGTAAAATCCTTAACAATAGCTACTTCTACCCATTTAGTTAGGTAATCAACAACAACAATGATATAGGATATTCCATTGGACATTGGTATAATTTACCCCATAAAATCAAGTCCCCTAATGTCGAAGGGTTGTAATAGTTGGATCCATTATTGCGAAGCCTTCATTCTAGTAGTCATTCCCCCATCACGTTAACAACACTTACAAGATTGGATGAATTAATGGGCATCCTGAAACAATGTAGGCCAATAATATTCTACAAGCAAGATCTTGATGGTTGTTCGTCTCCCAGCATAATGACCCCCACAAGGACCCTCATGAGCATCTTGGAGAACTTGCAGTTGATCTATATTCGGAACACACCATCGAAACAAGCCATCAGGACACACTTTGTAAATTTGTTCATTAATTTTCATAAAGTACTTGGCTCAATGAAGAAACTATTGTTTCTTCTTAAGGCTTAACTCTTGTGGTATTTGTTGGGTGAGGAGATAGGTAAGAATGCTACTATACCAATTTTTCTCCATGGGTAATTGATTATTCACTACACCACCAAAGAGAAATTCATCAAGAAAATAATCAGAAATTGGATACTCATCCTCTTTGTTATCCCATTGCAACCGAGATAAATGATTAGCAACTATGTTCTCGGTGCCTTTACGATCGATCATCATAAGATCGAACTCTTGTAAGATTATAAGCCATTGTATGATATGGGGTTTTACCATTGACTTATTCATGACGAACCTTATTGCACTATGATCTATATGTATATATACTTTATATCCCAATACATAGTGTCTAAAATTTTCTAGTGTAAACACTACAACCATTAATTCTTTCTCTGTGGTAGTGTAGTTAAGTTGTGCACCAGCGATACTTCTCTTTGCACAGTGGATGTAATAAGGACACATATAGTTATCTAACCATGTAAGTACAACTCCTAAGGCATAATTGGATGTGTCAGTCATAATATGGAATGGTTTGGATTAGTCAGGAGCTTGTAGAATCGGTGTTTCTACTAGCTTTTTTTTTTAGAGTTTGAAAAGCTAATTTGCATTACCCAGTCCACTCGAAAGGTTTATCATTTTTCATTAATTCCATCAATGCTTTTGAAACTTTTGAAAAGTTCTCAATAAATCTCCTATAGTAGTCAGTATGTCCAAGGAATGACTGAATATCTTTGATACTTTTCTGTTGATGGGCAATTCCTTAGATAATTTTGATTTTCTCAAGGTCTACCTCTATACCTATGTGTGAGAATTTTTGCTCTATTACTACACCCTCTTCAACCATCAAATGGCTTTTCTACTAGTTGAGCCTTAAACTGGTTTCTACACATCTTTTTAACAATTGCACTAACTAGTCCAAGGCTTGATCAAAGTTTGCTCCGTATGTGGAGAAATCGTTCATAAAGACTTCTACACCATTTCCTATCTACTATTGGATGATTCCTAGAACTAGTCATTGAAATGTTACAGGGGCATCATACAAGCCAAACGACATATGTTTGTATGCAAACATTCCCCAAGGTCTAGTGAATATAGTCTTGGCTTGGTATTCTGGGGCTATTTGTATTTGATTATATCTACTTTATCCATCCAGAAAACTATAGTAGAGATACCATATGATGGTGTCTAAGACTTGGTCAACAAATGGCAATGGAAAGTGATCCTTGAATGTTGCCATATTTTGTAGCCTAAAATCTACTCACACTCTCCATTTTCTTCCATTTTTAGGCACAATAACTAAGGGGTTAACCCATTCGCTATCAACAATGGGGTATATGAACCAAGCATTGAGAAGCTGTTTAATTTCTTCCTTGACTACTTGCTTCAACTTTGGGTTCAAACACTTCTGCGGTTGTCTTCGAGGCTTTATGGAGGGGTCAGTGTAAATTCTATATTGGCATATCCTAGGATCTATTCCAATTAATTCAGGATATGACCAAGCGAAGTCTTCTAACCATTTATTTATTACCTTTAGTAGTTCTTCTTTCTATTGAGGAGCAAGCTTAGCATTGATAATTACTAGTTTTCCATTTTTAAGAAACATGTATTCTATATCGGTGGGCAATGGTTCCAAGTTGAGGGGCTCTTGCTTAAATTTATTAGGGATTTTTAACTTTCCCTAGTTGACATTTTCAAGGTTAAGACTTGGAAGTTGGTGGTGGACTTGCTCTAATGCATCGATGCTATCAATGTAATCGCAAGTCAAACCCTCAGTTGGTTCCATGCATATGAGTGAACTACTTTCTTGATTAGTTGTCAACCACTGGGTGCCTTCCTATTCTATGGCTGCTGGATACATGCATCTTTGTATGTTGATCACTTGTGCACACTAATTGCATGCAAGAAATGTTAAACTTTGCACAAACCATGACCTCTGCACGTAATTACACCTTATGTCACTGTATGCGATGCACAAAAATTTCTTCTTCTCAATCTTTCTAAATGTATTTTGCTTTGATATATCTAGGGAAAGATCACAGATTCCTAGGCATGCATCGATGGTGCTTAGCCATGCTCTTCCCATTATGATTGGAAAGTCCCCCTTACCATTGTTTACCTAAATCACTAGGAAGTCAGCTGGGTACGACCACCCAGAAACAGTGGTAACAATGTCTTCCACTAGTCCCAATGGGATAGTGATGGACTGGTTAGCCAACTCTAGATGTATGTTTCTCTTT
This sequence comes from Gnetum montanum, assembly GCA_015680685.1. Lineage (NCBI taxonomy): Eukaryota > Viridiplantae > Streptophyta > Gnetopsida > Gnetales > Gnetaceae > Gnetum > Gnetum montanum. Next base: position 46,264 of record MNCI01015387.1, read on the forward strand.
TTCAATGGAGGTAGGTTCTAGGCCTTGTACATTTTTTGATAATTCAAGTTGACACTAGAACCTAAATTCAAAAAAGCCTTACATGGTGCATTTTCAACGATTTGTAGGTATATCAAAGGACTCCCAGGATCAGAGAATTTTCTGGGAAGGTAGCCAGCTTTGATCTAATCAATGATGACATGTGTTAGCATGACCCTATGCATTGAGTGTGGTGATTTGGTTGAAGGAGGATTTGAAGTTTTGATTGTTACTAAGGCATCTAAGGAATCATCCACTTGTGATTGCAATGGCTTGGTTCGTCTATTGGTTCTAAAGAAAGGTATTTTCTTCATATGGTTGTTGGAACCAATAGTAGGTTGTAAGTTAACAACCTTGTGGCATTACGTTGTTGTGGTTGGGTAGGGATCTCACCCTACATAGCTGGAGTAGGTGGTAGTGGAGCTATTGGTGGAAGAGATGTAGCCATATGAGAAGGATGATATGCTTGCAGAATATCACTCCTAGAAGAGGAAGTTCCATAATACTCACAGGCTTGGTAGTAAGGTTGAGGAGTGATGTGACCAAAAGAGTCACGTGGGGAGATTGATTGCTACACGTAATATCCATATGGATCAAGTTTTTGGTAAGGATACTGTTGCCTTGGTGGTGGCATTCCACATGATTGTGGATACTACCACTATTGATATTGCTCAATCGATTATGATGGAGTTCCACTTGGATAATACATTAAAGGTTGGTGAAACTGTCTTGGGTTACCTTGGGGGTAAGGTAACCTTTGGGATGCTTATTGTTTGTTCAATTGTGAGTTGAGTGCATATATCCTAGACTCTTACAAATGTGAGATTATAGGGCAACATCCCTTAGGATGCTCATATTGACATATTTCACATCCACTATCATTGTCTATTTCCAACTCCACAACCTCTTCAATGATGGAAACTTTGACCTTGCCCTTACTACGTGCATGTTCAACTTCTCTCTTTTTCCTTTTTTCACAATCACTACCTTGCTCTCAAGACTCCTCTACTATTTTAAGAATAGATTAAAATTTATTGTCTAGGCAATCCCACCTTTGGTCTACTTTTTCCAATACTTCTGATGTCAATTTTTGGATAGGCAAAGTTTTCCTATTCACCATCTCTTCGAGTCATGACTCTTCTTCATCCTCAAAAAATCTTACTTCCCTCTTTTAGAGGGAAGGATCTTGGTTATACTCTTCTACACTTTCTCTCTTCCATAGCTCACCTTCTTCCTTAGCAACTTGCTCCAATAGTCTTTGAATTTGATAGGACCTAAGCTTAGATAGTCTTCCTTGTGCATAAGTCCCAAGGGTTCTTCTTATTTCATGCATAAGCCCATCCATGAGATAGTGCAATTGATCCCTTTCTGAATATCCATGACTAGGACAATGATGTAACAGTGCATAATATTGGTCCATCGTAGCATCCAAGGGTTCATGCCCTCCTTGTTTCTAGCCTTCGATTTTCTTTCACAAGTTAGACACTTCGGAGTACATTTGGTACTTGTCATTAAATAGTTCTAACATAGTACTCCACCTTTGAATGGATTCTGGTTCTAAAGACTAGTACCAGCTTTTTACTTCTGTAACTAGTATCCATGGAAACAACTTAAGTTTTTTGCATTCATTATCTATATTTTGGAAGGCACACACATCATGGAATGCTTGTAAGTAATTTTGAGGATTAATGTTGTATCCCCCTTCAAATCGTGGGATATTTTTTATATCTAATCTCTTGATCCTACTATCTTTCTGGTGCCTTGTTGGAATTCTAACAGCCTTAGTTCTTTCCAACATACTTTGAGTAGTGAGTAGGGGTTCATCATTATTGTATCGTCCATGGTGTCTATGATGCCTACATTGTTCCCTACTCTCCCTTCTTCTATGTCGTGACTCTCTAGAGTGCCCTTGTTCCCTTTTCTAGCTATTTCATCTATGAATTCTACTTTGCCTACCTTTATCCCCATGGTATTTTTCTTTATAACTATGTTTAGACACTAAAGGAGAGGATGACGGAGATGATGAAGATGAAGAAGAAGGAGAACCATGACCATGACGGTGACTACCACCTTCTCTTCAATAGTCTTGGCCTCAAACATGATTACTATCAGAATGTCCATCTTTATCATGTGTCTGTGTCCCTTTTTCGAACCCTTTGTGCCTATGGGTATCAAAACTTGGGTTATGAATAGTGGAATGAAGGTTCTCATACACAACCCCTTGGCCAAAGTCAAGGGGAGGAACATCGTTGTGTGGGTGACTACCTGAGGTAGGTTTACCACCCTTATTTTTTCTTAAGACATGTGGGATACCCTATGATCACTTACCCTTCAAAGACTTATGATGTCTCTCCTATTGCAAATCCCTTTGACGTAGTGGCTCCATGGGATGGTATGCTCTCGAGTCATGATTTTTCACAACATATTCTACATGTAAGTGTGGCATGCTAATTCATGTGAGGGCATGAAGAAGCATGCTTGGGATTGAATGATCGGAAGGTAACACTATGTTACCTTCTAAGTCTCACCAATGCAGTTGTTTATCTTTATGAAAGATAAAGGTGAAGTCTAGTATATACTCATTGGGATGAATATATACCACTTGAACCTGTTGAGGGACTAGTGGATCAATGTCATGTGTATTATGCTACCAATTTTTTCCTGTTTCAGACCTAGGCGGTGAGGTGCTTTCGTACGAAGAAGGAGACATACTTGTTTGTTCATTGTGCAATGTATTCTTATTTATTATTTTCTCAATCAACCCTAAGGGTTCGTTCCAATGATTTGAATGATTTCCAAAGTTCTAATTAGTGTACAAACAACTAAGTCCCCAACAAAGGTGCTAATGATGAGTAGCAAGGTACCCCTACACTCAACCATACGAATATGAGCATTTCATGCATTATCCAATCAAATTACAAGGACTAAGTGCTTATGCACTCTTGTGAACCAAGGATAGGTTAAATGATCATTTTCTTCCCAAGCATACTTGTATATCACGATTGTATAGTTAAGTAAGCTTGAGACATATGATTTTTATATCTTTTATGTTTTTATGTCCTATGCTAATAGGGAAAGAGAGAGATAACTAGGTGACTAATTTAACTTAACTACTCATTAACTACATTCCAACTAATCCTAACACAAGCATCTATTCCTACTTGTTGTACACATCTTGAACTAGTGCAAACACTGCTAGGCTATCAAACACTAGTCATTTTTTAGCTACCAAGTGTCACAGGTATGCTCGAAGGGGTCGTGCTTGTGTAACTTTAATGATTTTCTTAATTGATTAAAATGAATTGCTATGTTAATAACATAAATGTAAATTACATAAAATAAAATAAATGCGTAAGAAAAAAAATCTCAAGTTCTGTAAGGATGAATCAAAGAGCTCATCTTTGTTGCCAACACAATGATGTTCTCAGGTGCATCAATACTTGAATAAAGGTCCATTCACACTTAGACATCCTGCTGTAGGAACTTGGAAAATACTCTAACTTTGAAATAGACTGTAAGAGTTTTGCTACTTAACTGTTGAAAGACTTCTTCTCAATTGTGTGCCTGGGCACTGTATTTATAGGCTTGGGAGCAACTACTCTAATAATTAGAGTAACCACTCTAATAATTAGAATAAATGCTAAAGTAACCACTAGAGTAACCACTCTAATAATTAGAATAACTACTAAATTAACCACTAGTAATAATTCTCTAATAATTAAAGTAACTACTAGAGAAACTGCTAGAGTAACTACTCTAATAATTAGAATAACCGCTAGAGTAACTACTCTTATCGGTTAGTTTTTTCCTAGTGTTTAATTCTTTTATTCTAAACACCAAAATTTTATAATAATTATAAAATCATACACATGGGCACTCAATTTTTATTATGTTTATTTTTTCTATAGTCAATAAATAATTCCATACCATCCCAAATTTTGTAAAAATACTCAAGGATGTGTTTTCATTCAGTTGTGAGGGAATGATGAGCTGTCATGGTTTGGCTACATTGACAAGATGCTATTGATGTGATTCCATTAACAAGATGTCATTGACATGACCCCATCAATGGGATCTCATCAATGTGATCTTGTCAATGCATGGTTTGACCCATTGACAGGGCACCTTATTTTGCCTATAAATGCACGCCCATCCACAACATTTATGATAATAATTCTCATAGTTGTAGTGAAGCTCTAGTAGTATTTCCACTTGAAAGTTAGAATATTTTTGGAGTGCCCATACTAGGATTCAAAGAGTGTATGGATATTTATTCAAGGACTATTGTATTTGATCAATTCAATATGTGCAATAATAAAGATGAGCTTTCTAATCAAACATTGCAGCACTTCAACTACCAACACTAGGTACAACATAAGGCATATGTCTTAGGTGTTTTTGTAAATATATACATAATTTTTTTGTAAGTATAATGTATTCAAATTTTAGTGTTTGTCAAAATTTAAAGCCACCCAAATAAGTTTTTTGTAATGTGGCACTCTAGTCAATCCATTAAGTTAGACATTATAACCATTCTCACATTTTGTAAATAAAATCTATTCTAATTTTCTTAAATTGAGGATAAATTTTTAGTTAATCATGGAGGTATGATGACCAATCTTTAGTCATTTGTGTTAATGCAACTACATTAACATACAACATGCTAGGTTGATACATTAGTGTCAACATATTAGACATAAATGCTTATATAAATGTGCATACCAACTACATTTATGAAATATTTTGTTCATAGTTGTGACGAAGCTTTTGTAGTTTGTTTCCATATAAGTTAGAATTTATTGCTAAGTGCTTAAAATATAAACATAAATTGATTGACTGGAATCTTATACAAGTGATCATGTACCTAGACACATTTTCATGAACAATAATAATATTGAGAGTGATTTACCCTCATTATAACACTTGGCTTTATTTAATGCTTTTTTTAATTACACTTTAATTTTCTTATTCCTTTACTTTGCATACATTTAGTTAATTATTTATATTTCATTGCATGATAGTTATGGAAACATAAGTACTATTGGTTTCAAGCATAACATGTATCATTTGATAATGCCAGCTATATTCTCAGTTGGCCCACCTAGTAATAAGCACTTAGTAAAATAGTGGTGATTATGCAAGTTTGGGAAGTGTATGAGAAATCAAGAACAAATACTTATCACTTAGTATAGCTTAGTCTTAATTTCTACATTAGCTTAATTTAGATTTAATTTCTATATTTGAATAATATTTTATTATAGCCATAGCAACATTAGTATCATATATCTTAGTTGTACTTAACCATATGCATTAATAGCTACACACATATAGCTAAAAAGATAGCAACCCACAACCAAATATTTAGCTATCTAGATAGTGCACTAGTCTAGTCCATGAAATATGATCAAGTCATGTGTGAATGCTCATGATATGTATGGTTGGACAAAGAGAATACTCATGACACATTAGTTGAGCTTTTGCTATCTTTATATTTTGGAGGATAAAGGTTTCATGATCCTCTTCCAATTTCTTATCTACAATAAGTTGGATAAAAGAACCATTATAGTTTGTAATAGGATCAGTTTCTTTTTCCTTTTTAATTAACCCATTATTTTCATCCCTTCACCTATTGTTCTCATCTTTCCAAAAATTTGCTAGTTTTGAAGCCATCCCATATTTTTTGAACTATGTTGTTCCCCCACAATGGTGTCAAGAATGATAGATCAATTTTGGAGCAATAAGTAACTTAGCTTATATTAAGACTAACTCTAAAACCTAACCATGAGACTAATAAATCTAGTTACCAAGTTAATCTAAAATGTGTGTTTCTTATCTAATTTAACATTGTAATATTGGAATCTATAAATGTTTAAAGATAGATGGATTGACTCATTTTTCAACTTGCATAGTGATTTAACACTTAAGGCAATCTCATGATAACACTAATAAAAATATATAATAAATAAAAATAACAAAATATATCTTGAATTTATCTATCACTAGATAACCTAAACTACTTTCTTTGCAAAAGAGTAAGTGTAATACTTTCTTTATAGAAAAGTATTAAAAACTTTTCATGATGTCCTTAGTAGAATAAGCTTAGCATTTCATGATGTTCTTCACAATATTTATTTGCAATGCCACACATCACAATTTGTAATTGAAATGCTTCCTTACATGATTCTCATTCCTTCTCCTAAATATTTATGCATACTAAGTAGAACAGTTCAAAGTAACTTCCCTACATGATTACATTTAGTTACTGATTCTAGTTGAAACCAACTAATTACATTAGCATATAACCTTGCCACTACATAGACATGTAAAAAAATTAATATAAAATGTAATTTATTTCTCACATATTGCCACATGTGGATCCACCTTTTCGTGATAATAAAAAGGATATGCAAGAAACTAAATCAAAGTCACTTTTACTTAAATTATAATAAAAGTAAAAATAAAAATAAGAATAAAGTGAATGTAATAAAGTCAAGTCTAATTCACACTTATTTTAAGAAAATTTAGAAATTATTAAAACAAGTTAATAATGCCAACATTTCCCATGCTAGGCATGGGGCCATGATCAACAAATCTAATCCTTAGTCACTGGGCATAAAGAAAGTTAATTTGTACAAGCATGTCTTGGGGCTGTATTCATAATGGCAAGCTTGTGGTGGCAATTACATTGCCACACCACGATGGCATGGACATAGAGGCCCAAGTGGTTTAGAATGTGAGTTACATAACATTAACAGAGGTGGTGTAACCGATGGTGGTGGACAATGTGGTGGGAATTATGTCCAGGTGGTTCTAGGAGTTACGTTTGGTGTCGTAATCGACAACGTGGTAGTACTAGGCATTACAAAAGTTGTGTAACAGCCTAGGTGGTGGACATAAATGATGCAAGATGTGGCTATTTAAACACCTATATGAGTGGCTATAAAAGTAGAAGAGTAAACATTATGGGTGAGAAGGGGTGTTTCCTCCTTTCTATTTGGTGACAATGTGGTGCCAAATGATGAGCAACAATTGTAGCCTTCCCTCTCTCTCTTGCAGTAGTAGGGTGCACTGCAGATGATTGTAGGGAAAAGTAGAAAACTCTTAGTGCTAGTAAGGGGTTGATAAACAAGGGGTAGGTGGATCATCTATCAAGGACTTCTCTCTCCAATGGAAACTAGTAGATGATATTTTATCTTTCTTTGGTCTATCATCATTGTCTAGCCTCTCCACTCTCTAGCAAGGTGCATGATGGTCGTGATCATGATAGCAACAATAGTGCATGGAAATTGTAGCTAGTGGTAGTAGGTGGCCTTCCTGTGCAGTGTGTGATAGGTAGGTGAGCTCTTGAGGTAGCAATGGTAGGTGTAGATGCATAGATATCAATGTGTCAATAGTAGTAAGGTGCATGATAGGCTATGATAAGCCTCCCCTTTCTCAAGTAGCCAGGAAGCGTAGAATGGTAAGAGTACTTATAGAAGCTATGGGAACAAGGGGGCTAGCCTCTCTCTCATATTAGGGGCCAGCCTCTCTCTCACATTGGGGGTTATCCTCTCTCTCATCAGGATCCATCTTCTTCTCTCTCTGATGGCATGTGTGGTAGAGAAAATGGCATGCATGGTAGGAAAAAGAGGTTGTAAACAACATGTTTGTAGCATGCAAAGAAAATAACAATAGCATCTCTTTATCTTTTCTACATTCCTTAGCATACAGTAGTGGATAAAACCATGAATAGTAACAATGGTTGACAATAGAAAAAATCTCTCTCTATTCCTCTCTCAATAGCTACGAGCAATGTTAGTTATAGAAGCATCCACGATGAGAAAACAAGAGGCGATGATGGTCCTTCTGGCTAGTGAAGGGATTCTAGTTTTCTCTCTCCTAGCGATAGTCAATGATGGCCTGTAGTGGTAGCAATGGTAACATCCAATAGTAATAGTAGCACATCCTTATGCAGTGATGTTTTTTTCCTTGTTTCCATAAGGGTTTTCTACCTAATATAAAACTATGAATGACAACAAATGGTGGAGGGATCTTCCTCTCTTTCTCCTTCCTTCTCTCTATAGATCCAAGATGATGACTATATTAGGGTTCTCTTTTTTTTCTCTCTTTAGCAATGGTGAGGCTATAATAGATGGCCTCCTTGGATTTTTTATCACCAACGGTAGGTTGCGTCGTAGGCGATGGCAAGGTGCATGGTAGTGGAAGACTGGACAAATCTCTCTCTCTCCCTTCCTTGGTGGCTATGAGTAGTGTCGACTATAGAAACATTTAGAATGATGAGACAATATGAACCAATGGTACTAATGGGGAATCAAGGTAAAATTTAAATTTTCTTAGTACATGCTGTGTTCTCATGAAGTCTTTAATTTTAAGACAATTGTTCAATCTGAATTCTCATGAATTTTCAGTTTAATTTAATTTTTTTTGAAGCATCACATGGCCCTCTCTAGCTAAGACTATTTTCAGGTTTTCATACCCATATGGGAGGCACCCTATGCCATAGTCTCTTCAAACAAGTTTTTTTCCTTAGTGTTGGTGTGTCCAAAATTTATGCATCAAGACTTTTTTGGTAATAGAAGGAGGGCCTAACTTGTTTCCTGATCCTATTTCAAAATTCTCTTTTTTTTTTTACTAAAATATTTGTTTTCAGCCCTTCTTTTGGGAAATTTTTTTGTTTTATTTTCTAAGAATTTGTAAACCTTTTCTTTTCTGATTCCAAAAGTTCGTTTCTTAAAATTTTCATTACCTAAGTCTCATCATCCATCTTTAATCCTATTTAAAATTTATAAACCCCCATTTTCCTAGTTTCATTTTTAGATTTATGTTTTGGCAATCCTTACCTGAGCCCTAACCTTGTACTCTATCTTCTACATCTCCTTTTAAGATTTTTATGATTGTGTTGTTTCTTGCACTTGCATGCGATTTCTACTTTGGGGGCTAAGTGTTGATGCCAACATCACCCATGCTAAGAATAAGACCATGATCAACAAGTCTAATCCTCTGGCACCAAGCACAAAGAAAGTTAATTTGTACAAGCACATCTTAGGGCCCTATTCATAATGGCAAGGTTATGGTGACAATTACATTCCCATGTCATGATGGCATGGACATAATGGCCTAGGTGGTATAGAATGTGAGTTACGTAACATTGATAGAGATGGCATAACTAATGATGGTGGAGAATGTGGAGGTAGTTACATCCATGTGATTCTAGTAGTTACGTGTGATGGTGGTGTAATTGATAATCTGGTAGTCCCAAGCATTATCGAAGTTATGTAACAGCTTGGGTGATGGGTGTAATTGATTGAAAATGTGGGCATTTTGATATACAAATGACCAGCTATAAAAGTAGAGGAGTAGATGTTATGGGTGAGAAGGGGCATGACCTTCTTTCTCTCTAGTGGTGACATTGTGCTACATGGTAGGTAGCACTTGTTGCTTTTCCTCTCTCTCTCTCGTAGTAGCAAGCTACACTACAGAAAATTACGAGGAGGAAGGAGGGAACTTTTAGCACCAGTGGGAGGCTGAGAAATAGGTGATAGATGGATCATCTATTGAGGACTCCCCTCTATAAAGGAAACCAAAAGATGATAGTTTCTCTTTCTTTGGCATATCATCATCATCCAAGCTCTCCCCTATTCGATAGGGTGCATGATGGTGGCAATCATGATAGTAATGGTGGTTCATAATAACTATAGCCAATGGTAGTAGGTGACCTTCCTACATAGTGTGTGATAGGAAGATGAGCTCTTGAGGTAGCAATGGTAGGGATAGATGCACTAATAGTGGTGTGTTAGTAGCAGTGAGATGCATGGTAGGCTATGTTGGGCCTCTCCTTTGTTGAGTAGTAACTAGAAAACTTGCGTTGGTAATAGTACCCGTAGCAGCTGTGGAAACAAGGGTACCAACCTCTCTATCACATTAGGACTAGCCTTTCTCTCACATTGGGGACTAGCCTCTCTCTCATCAGGGTCTAGCCTCTCCTCTCTCTGGCAACATGTGTAGTAGATAGAATAACGTGCACACTAGGAAACAAAGGCTATGAATGTCATGTTTGCAACATGTAGAGTAGACAATAGTGACATCTCTCTCTCCCTTCTCCCTTCTGTATCAAATAGCAATGGATAGAACCAAAAAATGTAATGATGATTAGTGGTGGAATATATTTTTCTTTGTCCCCATCTCGATGGCTATGAGTAGTGTTAGCTATGGTAGCATCTGTGACAAGGAAATGTGAAAAGATGATGATCCTTTTGGCTAGTAGAGGGATTCTAGTTTTCTCTCTCATGTTAGTAATTAATGATGGTCTATAGTGGTAGTGACGATAACACCCAATAGCAGTAGCGGTAGCATGTCTTTATGTAGCAAGGTTTTCATCCTTGCTACCACAAGGGTTTTCTATTTGGTAGCAACCACGAATGATAGCGGTTGGCATCAAGATTTTTTTCTCTCTCTCTTTCCCTCCTTTTGTAGATTTGAACCAGCAACTGCAACAAGGTTCTCTCTTTAGCAATGGTGAGGCTACAACAGGTAGCCTCCTTAGGTTTTTTTCCAACAATGATAGGTTGCATGGTAGGCAACAACAAAGCTTGTGGCGGTGGAACATTAGAAAAATCTTTTTCTCTCACTCTCCCAATAGCTACGAGTAGCATTGGTTGTGGTGGCATCTACAATGATGAGACAACATAAATTGGTGGTAGTAGTGGGAACTAAGGAAAAATTTAAATTTTTGTGCTACCTACTATGTTTTCATGAAGTCTTGAATTTCAAGACAGTTGTTCAATTTAAATTCTCCCAAATTTTCAGTTTAATTTATTTTGTTTTGAAATATTATATGGCCCTCTCAAGATAACACTATTTCTATTTTTCATACCCATATACGAGACACCCTAGGCAAAAGTCTCCTCAAATGAGCTTTTTTTCCTCATGTTGGTGCATCCAAAATTTACATATTAACACAAGCCTTTTTTCAAAAAAATTGGAAAGATGTAGAATGCAAAATATATATCTATTTGAATAGTATTAGGGAAAACCTTCATTCAAAAGAAAATTATTTATATACTCTTATTTTTCATTATTGATGAGTGGTGAGGTACCCCTACACTCAACCATACGAATATGAGCATTGCATGCACGATTTGGTCAAACTCCGTAGACACACTAGTTGTGGCATCTAGATAGTTAGCCTTAGGTCGTAGTTCATTATCTTTCCACCTAGACTAGTATTAGCTTTGTCACATATGGTTTGGTCCAGAGTGAGGTGTATGATGTGTTATAACCTAATGCTACTCCTAAAGGCAATGGAAGATAATATTAACTAAGCTAAGAGGGAAAGGGTGAGAAGGAATCTAAACTAGCCTAAGTGAGATGAGCATTCATTCCTTCATTATCTGTACACATCTTGGACTTCGTGCATGACTACCACTAGGATTACCAAGCATAGATCCTAGGTACACTACTAGATTTCCAAGTAGTCACACTTGACTGCTCGTAATCAAGTCGTACTCATTCTGCATTTTGACATCAGATAAGAGTGAGAAGATATTAACTAGGAAAGTAATAAATAATAGTTAATTAAATAAATAATCTAAGTGAATACTAAAATGATGAAGTAATCTCGATCTTTATTTTTAGTCATGTGTGTGTCCAAGTATGTCACACTAGAGTAAGGATGTTGTACAATTACAATCACCACACTACGAGCATACACTAGAAAATAATTCAAACTCTAAGAACATAAAACTGTAAGAGTTTGGGTAAGAAACTAAGAAATTACTTCAAAAACTCATCTATCTACCTCTTATTTATAGATGAGGAGACAAGCCATGATACTGTGTATGCAATATCATGACTGGGCATGTGATATCGCGTACGTGATATCGTGGTTCTCCCAAATGACGACTCATCATACCCCCATGACTGAATGAAAAATCATCCTCAAGTTATAGTGATTACATAGTGGATAGGTATGGACTGTTAAATGGGAAGAAATGGAATTATGCCATAGTTTGGAATGAAAACAAAATGAAGACACAACACAAATGCTCTACATCTACAAAAATGGGTGGAACTCATGTAGTTCCAGGTGGCAGTGTCTCCTCCATTGGTGCTTTCCCTTCGTCTTGTGCTCCAAGTTTTGAGGCTTGATGGTGTTGAAGTATGGCCTGGAGCTTCTCCTCTTTAGTATGAGGGTTTTATACCATCCATTCTAATGTTCCAATATTTGATGGAGTCGACACTTCCCATGGATAGGGTAGTTGTGCAAACATTTGACTGGCCTTGACATACCAAGCTGCAAATAACCATCATTCCTCCTCATAGGCTCTGGCTTTATCCTTGTACTCTTGAAAATTTGCTAGCCATTGAGCCAAGTCCATTATGACACCTTTCTATCCTTGGTAGTTGGCTTTCACCACATCAAGTTCAAAATTTGCAACTTCCAGTTTCTCCAACAACTTCTTGCATTCTGCAAATTCTTCTTCGTATTTGATGTGGGTGGTTGCTACCTGCTGCTCGAGCTCTGTTCTTAGGTGCCGTGATGTTAACATGGCAAGGATGGAATACCTTAGATTTTTCAACTCCATGTATTCTATCAAATCCTAAATCTGCAAGTCCCAGCTCGTAACTTCCGCTTGGTGGGCAAAGGCATATGTGTCCAATATGGCCCACCAGTCAATGTGTTGAGCACTGATAGCATTGATCTAAGCCTTGGTCATATGGATCTCCTTCTCAAGGATATGTTTGTACATCCCCACCTAATTGCAGAAGTGCTCCTTTAATTTTTCATGCCATTTTGCCTCATTTTACCATGTGCTTATCTCAATAGCTGACTTTTGATGAATGGCGAGTACCTTCTCCATCGAGAGGATTTGATTCTCTCTGGCTAAACGGATTACATCTTGGTTGACCCAAATGAATTATTCTTGTAATTGATGGAAGTGTTCCTTGAGAATGTTCTTTTGTTTTTCCATAGTGATCAACCGAAGGTTGTCAGCAATGAGCTGCTTGTTTTCTTCTTGTAATGCCTTGAGTACCTTGATATGCGCATGAGTTTGTACCTGTGCTGTGGAGGCATCCCAAACAACCTTCTCTTTTTCATCAGCCACCCTTTTATTCTCCATGATTAGCTTGGTTAGTTTCTCATTTCTAAAATTATCTAGCTAGTCCGTGGGAACAAATTACAGAGGGTCCCACTGTGTTGCTTGTAGGGTTACAAGCTACTCTTGTAATTTCTACACTTCTACTTCTGCATGCTCAGCCCTCAGTTCTATTAAGACCAACTTTCCCTTTGTGGAAATGAGGTCTAACTAAATTTCCGTAACATCCTGAGGGATGTCAAATAGGGATGTCATTACTTTCCCTATTTGGAGCAATTGATCAAGCACATCCTCATGTTCCGTAGGAGTCATTGAGGTTCTAGCCAAAGTTTAAGCATTCCATTCTCCTATGAGATCTACTGGTGGAACAACAGGTACGTTGAAGGATTCTTTGATGTTTTCAATAACCACTTATGCAGCTCCCATGGCATCCTGGTGTTGCATGAACACCACAATGGCCCCTTCACTAGTCTCTAATTGCACCTCGAAACATGCCACGTTTCCTGAGATCTTTTGTGATCATCTACTTTTCCCTCCTCTTGTGTGAATAGAAATTTCACCCCTTGTGCGATCCAAAGAAACAGTGGGCTGTATGGCATCGTCAATGACACGGAAGAGGTTTGCGTCATCACGAATTTCCCAACATACCATCTTAGTGATGGCCCTGAGATGGCTCATTGATGGTCTGTAGTCTTGCGGCAATGGCTACTGATCTTGGCCTATGCTAGGCCCTACTACCTATTGTTGGCTAGGACTTGTGCTTGGAGGTTCGTTGGGTCCTACAAGTTGAGTTGTAGTTCATCTAGCTATCTATTCTTATTCTTATTCTTCTAGTCCTCACGTCTCGCAAGTGATTTTCCTTAGAGCTTGCAACTTTAGCAATTCAGCATATGAAGTAGTTTGAGCTTTTCAGAGGACATTATTGGTGTACCCCCGAATACTAGCACATCAGCAAAGCTTTCTGATAGGAAAAGGAAAAGGCAGTGCCATCTTCCCTATCTTCCATTCCTCGAACCACCTTAGGATCTTCATTAAATATAGATGGGGTAGGTTATCATTACCCTTTTCCATTAGCACTTCACATTCTCTTGCCGCATACGTTGATATTCTTTCTAAGCCCTTCGTGGGGAAGAGGTGATATGTTCCAATTTTAAAGTAGATCCTCTCTTCCATCATCAACTCACCAAATGTTTTATCTCTGCCATAAACCTTTTCTAACCAATCCCGTCGCACATCGAGGTCTAAACGGGTAGATAACTGAGCAACTTTAGGCCTTGTATTTGGAAGGTTTAAAACTTCCAAAATGACTTGAGTGGAGAAATGAACTGTCACACCACAAATATTGACAGTGGCGCCTTTCTCCCTATTGTGCGAGAGTTGGTACATCTCTCCTAGGTACCAGGCACTGCTTTCAGAGAGGGTAGGCCATAAGGGAGATCCTTTGAGGTGATCCCTAATGGCCTCAGGAGCAAACTCTGCAAGTGATTCAAAGTTCAATTCCATAATCACCATAGTGAATATGGACTTTTCATGGATAGCCTGAACACAATCTTGGGGCAATGTGAGATGTTGTCCCTATTCAGGCACTGCAACAGCTCCTCCTTCTACCTACCCAAACTATACAGTAGGAGGATCCTCTTGATGAATGTTGAATGATTTTTCCTCCTATTCTGCATGTTGTCTCGCAAAATCTTGTCTTCCACCTCTCCAAGATCATTTTCTTCCACCTTAAGAAGGACCTTCTTGTTGTCTAGATTTCGGGGCCATCTGCAATCACACAAGGTCAAGCGTTAGTAAGGTTGTTTTTGAAGTTAAGTTATACTTTACTGCTTGCCTTAATTAATGATCTTATTTTATCTCCATGTAATATTACCTGAAAGGTTATAATAATGAGTCCTGTGACTTAGGTTGTTTCCAATTTTTAGTTTCCTAGTATACCTAAGGATTAAATGATTTTTGGGCATAATTATTCTAAGTGTTATAGCTAATTACCCTAGATGATGTCCTTTGGGTGATGATAATTCCAAAAAAGTTAGGTGCTTTTTGGTAGGTGTCCCTCCCCCATGACTAAGTTGAACACTCCAAGTTCAAGCAGGTTTAGACAGAATTAAAATCGAAGTACCAGTGAGCGAGATATAGTTAGAAAATCAAGGGTCACTCAATCATAAGTCGTAGAGAAAAAATTTGAAAAATCCCCCATGTGAATGGCAAAAATGATGCTAAGTGTTACAAGGGGATCACCTATTTATAGGTTTGAAGGGATGCAATATCTCGTACAATACATTGGGTACGCAATATCACGGCCCTAGTGACAATGGGTACCATAATAAAATACTAAATTTTTGGAGATTTTCTTAAAATGAACGGTGTAACTTAGGACATTGGGCTATTATGAAGAGGTTCTCATGTAATTAGATGGTTTTGAAGGCACGAATAATGATCTGTGGGTTTTATAAATGAGGATCTCAGGTGGTAGGGAAAAAGGCTATGTGATGGTACATAAGAACATTGAAATTTAGAGGGATAATAGTAGGGAAAGAATGCTATAAAAAATAAGCTGAGGGTGAGAAATGGTATGTGTGAGCTACATCATAAGTGAAGATTACAAAAGATTACACAAGTGGGTCCTCCCCAAAGTAGGTTTCAACCTATAATGCCCTTGTGTAACCACACTTAAAGTGCCCGTAGGCACTAGAAGGGTTAAATGTAATCTACACTAATTCCAGAAAACACACACATGTAAATACCACTGGAATGAGGTAAGAATTCTATGTTACACATGACACGAGCTACAATTACATGAACAGTGAGATGAGACAAACTATAGAAAGGGATTGTAGAGATTGGGACATAAGGTAATTGACCCAGGGCATAGTGAATCCTATGTGTAAAGCATGATTAAAGTGTCATTAATCCATCGTTCCAAGATTAGGACCAAGTCTATTCCTCTGATCAGTGACACCATATTTTTTCATCTAATGATGAGTGACTATGAGAGTACCAGAATAACAAGGTATATGATCACATGGCATTTTATTCAAGGGAGGAGTGATTTTTGTTTTGTGGTACTTTGTTTTTTTCTTTTTTTTTCTTTTTTAAATACTGAATCCAGAGAAGTCGCCAACCTTCAGGAATGGGTGCATGTCTTTCCAGTGGGATCCCCTAGAATAGAATTGGATTTTCGAGTGCCCTTTTGATTACTCTTACTCCCATTTTTCATTAGATCTACAAGGATCTTACTACAACCACGTTGCATGATAACTCCCACAAGTGTCACCAAAGAGAATCCGCAGGTCCCCTTGATGTCACATCCTAGTCATTCCCTCTTGGTCCATCCTTCTTTATTCAAGGTTTAATGAACATAAAATTAATTTTAAGTTTTAGGAATGTCAAGAATATCACTGTACCCTCAAACAAAACCTCTTATTTATAGAATGGATGAGTGGGCTTAATGGACGCACTGCCCACATAATTGATCACTCAAAACTTAATAACATAGAACACACCTCAACCAATGATCCACATGAGTGTTTTATTCATAGATGAGATTACTTACAAAAACGTGAAAAGAAAAAAGGATAAAACAAGAAAATTGAAAAATGAAAAACTAGAAATTTTTTTTTGAAAAATTAGAGAAAAATTAAAAGTGGTTATTAATCCTTCTTGTTATTAGAATGGGGGGTATCCCCCATAACTAAATGGTTGAGTAAGGCAAGGATTAATAAATGAAAGATGAGGATCCTTTCATGTTGGAAGTATTGGAACCTAGTCATACTTGCCCCATCGAGGTTCACACACTTGATTATAGTGGGGCAATTTATACAATGTAGTTCTCGGATAATGAGTTAATCCACTATAATATTTGGGACCGTTAGATGGTATGCAAAGATTGGGATGTTGCCTTCCATGATTGTGTTCATTAGCCTGTATGGTTGTTGGAGTGTTCGTTGATCGCCCTGATGAAGTTACATGAGGTGTTGGATTTGAAGATAAGGGTGCATCACAGTGTTGGACTTGTGCTGAGTTGAAGGATGTAGTGGCCTTGGAATTGTGTTGTCCCTTCCTACGGTCATGTTTAAAGAAGGGATGCTTTTAATGTTGAGGGGGCTTCTCACTGCTGTTGGTAGTAGTAACGTAAGTAGCATTTGTGAGTTGTTTCTGTGGTGCAGACACCTTAGAAACAATTGGTGGCAATGTATAAGGAGGGAAAAAATAAGAATGTTGAAAGTTAGAAGGAGTGTAAGGTGCACAAGGTGGTAGTTGTGTTGAAGACATGGGCTGATAGTATTGAGGAGAATGGTAATGTGGTGAGATAGAGTATGTTGGCCTAGTTGGAGAAACAGGATGTTGAACAAGATAAGTGTTTTGATTTGAATGATATGAAGGGTGTCTCCAGTTTAGGGGTGGTCTCCCCCACGACTGGGATTGTTGCCACTGTGATCGAACACAGTATCTCTGTATGAACTCTGGATATAAGGTGTTTCCCTAATGCTCATGTAAATGTAACAATATTAGGCATTGGCCCTTGGGGTGATCTTATAGTCATATGTTGTATTCATATGTATGATTGGTAGTTGAGCTCTTATTTTCCTTATCCCTTCTTTTCGATTGTCTAATGTTTTGTCCTACTTCTTGGATTGTCAAAACTTTATCTCCAATGACGTTGATAAATTCCCCACACTTTTTATGCATCCAATCCAACATCTTATTGATCTTTGCCTCGACTTCTTCTAATGATTGTTGTTGTACCACCAAAGATGGTTCTTTCTCCTTGTGATAGGTTGATTTCTCCCTTTTATGATCATGGACCTTTGTTAAGTTGAGATTTTGGTCCAGTTGATGTTTTTCAACACTCTCCCATCTAACCATTTCTCCTTCCTCTTTTGCCACCCGCATAATAAGCTCTTGGACTTGATGGGTTCATAGTTTGTATAGTTGACCTTGGGCATACATTCCTAAGGTCTCTCTTGTTTCATTACGTAACCCATCAATGATATGGTACATTAGCTTTTCCTTGGAAAACCCATGACCTGGATAGTTGTTTGACAGTGCATAATATCTTTCTAAGGCCATGTCCAAGGGTTCATGTTGTGCTTATTTCCAACCTTGTATTTGTTTCCTCAAGGTTAACACTCTTGCGTAGGTTTGATATTTTTCATTAAAGACTTCTACCATTGTTGACCAATGTCGTATTGAATTTGGTTTTAACGATCTATACCATACTTTTGCTTGGCCAACGAGTGTCATGGGAAAGAGCTTAAGTTTTTGCCAACCGTTATCAATGTTATTCCATGTGCAGGCATCATAGAAGGCTTGTAAATGTTGATGCAGATCTAAGTCATAGCCTTCTGAAAAAGTAGAAAGGTTGTTTAAATCAAGCTTGGGTAGACAGCTCTCTTTACAATGCCTATGGAAGATTCGAACAACCTCCTGTATTTGCGTTAAGCTTGTAATGGCCAGTAGGGGTTCATCGTTGTCAAGTAAGTTATGCTTTCGTGCGTTGGGATGATGTTGCTTTTGTTGATATCTATAAGAAACCCCCACTTCGAGTTGTGTGCTCCAATCTTCATTGTCATATAATTCGTTGGTTCTCCAATGAACTTCATCACCAAGTGTGGCATTATCGTGATCTTGTAGGAGAGGCATTGTTGTAAAGTTGTGTGTGAATTTGTATGTGACTTTTTATAATTATTTCTTTCTAAAAGATATATCATTAAGTCCTATACAACGACCTTGTATGACATAACTAATCTAGATAACTAGCACTGTCCTCGGCGACGGTGCCTATGATGAGTGGCAAGGTATCCCTACACTCAAGCATACAAATACGAGTGATGCAGTGTGATCTGGTCGAACTCTGCATACGAACTAGTTGTGGCATCTAGATAGTTAACTTTAGGTCGCAGTTCGTTGTCTTCCACCTGGACTAGTATTAGCTTTGTCACGTATGGTTTGGTCCAGAGTGAGGTGTATGATGTGTTCTAAGCTAATGCTACTCCTAAAGGCAATGGAAGTTAATCTGAGCTAAGAGGGAAAGGGTGAGAAGGAATCTAAACTAGCCCCACATGACAACTCATCAATTATTTGTAATGCACAACTAGTAAAGTATGATATTATCACCTAAAAGTTGATATAAATAAATGGCTCAAAAGTGTTTATGAAAATTAAGTACACTGACTTTACAATACCGATAGTATTAAAGATGTATATCACATTTTCCTACAATATCTTAAGTCTTTGTTTGAGTTTGAACAGGGTAAACATAAATAAATACTAAGGATGCAAATTTACCAGAATTACTCTTTAGAAACATTGGTAGACATGGAAGGGCAAACGTTAAGTCGCCATGGGGAACGGCCTTATGAATTGTCAATCCAAATTTACCATCCATTTCCAAATCCAGGGGGGATTGCATTGCCAGCCGAGGACGCCACCAAAACGCCTGACACAGCACAGACAACATAGTTAGGATCATAACGTTGACTAGTGGCATACCCACGCATGTCCTTCTTCCTGCCCCGAATGGGGTGAAATGAAAGTCCTGAACTCTGAAATCCAAACTGCTTTTGTCCAAAAACTTGTCCAAATGAATCGGTTTGTGTGTTCCCACATAGCTGGGTCCTTGGCAATGGCCCAGAAGTTGACAATCACCTGTGCATCCTTAGGCACCATGAACTCCCTGATCCTGCGGCTTCTCTGTGCTCTGTGAGGAAGAGGCAATGGCACTACCGGGTGCAGAGAAAGCGTCTCCTTAACCACGGCTTGCAGATATGGCAAATTCTCTGTGTCGGCCTCCTCCACTAAGTCTGGAACGACCCACAACTTATCCATTTCGGACTGCACCCTCTCCATCACGGATGGATACCGTATCATCTCTGCTGTTCCCTATTCTATGGTTATCATCGTGGTATCTATCCTTGCAGTTAAAATATCCTGCTCAATGCAAAGAATCGTCAAAGAAACCGATAGTTACAGACGTGGTAACACTGGTCGCCTTTCACAAGTAATAGGATTAATCCTATGCGTCGGAGATTCGCGATTCCAGGATAAATTTTGACGAACTGTTCGCGTCGGATTTGGGGAGGGCGTACAGAAGCACATTAAATTCGCAATGCGTACGTATTTCAAAATTTCCAATGAAATTTTATCTAGATTTGTACATATACATTGAAATGGTGGCCTTGCCTTGTATTGTTATTGCCTTTCTAGTTCGTGGGATGTCTGCATTTTGCATTAAAATCTTACATAAATTCTCCTGTTCTGAATTAATTTCATTTCATTGTTAAGTGGCAAGCAAGCAATCAAGATTCATGGCATCGGCATGAGATGGACCACAGAAAACAAGGGAGTATGAATAAATAAACAAACACACGGAAATCACGAAAGGTCTACTATGGTAACCGAAGGCCGAAGGGGCAAGTAAGGGTCAAACGGAAAGTTTTGGACGGGGCGTGGCACGAAAACATTGCATATGCATGGATTCGGCTGGCTTTGGGAGCGTCAAAGGTTCCACCATGACTCACACATTCACGCGTGTTTATTGTTCATTGCTGGTTTTTGCTCTTTTTCTCTGCTGAAAAAAGAAAAAACAAACCAGGGTCATGGTCAAGGGTCATGAGTGATGAACATGATGACGGATGGATGCTTGTTCAACTTTTTTAAAAATCTGTTTGTTTATAAAGCAACGAAGCGACAATGGCCATATGCAAGCTCATGGGACTCTGTTTTACTTTCCCCTTCATCATGACAAGTGCCTGATGAATAGTGCCAATTTTACAGCCTCTGAAAGGTTTTTGATCATTTTAGGTGAGATGAGTTACTGGGCTGTGCCTAGTTTAGTTAAGTCGTGTATTCTTATAATGCGGTCATCTTCAACCTGGCCCTATGGCGCTACTCACAGGTCTTCGAACAAAAGTATTAGCAGAATTTGTTATAAAATTGGTTTGGAAATATTCAATTGAGTAACAAAAGGATTTCATTTTATTGCTGTCATTTTGGTTGTTTGCAGAAATTATATGTTTGGCCAGATTATGGCTCCTAAGGGAATGGATTCAATGCCCTCCATACTTTTGCAAATTTTCTTGCTTCAATTTAATAGTGATATTGCAATCTTCTGTGCAATTTTTAAGCATTACCAATATCTTGGATTTACATTGTAGTTGTTCTATATTTTACAATGTATTTTTATGATATATCAGATTTAATTTTTTAAAAATTAATATATTTAAATTTTCTCTGGCACGTCCCCAGCTACAAACCCGTCCCCACTTTTTCTTGAGGCACATGTTCCCAAACACTATCAGAATCACCAATCCTCAATTCCTTGCTTCCACATCGGATTCTTCTGATGCATAGGATTAATCTATTTCTTAAATAGTTCTTTCACCATTGCTTTTCTCCAGAGTCACTGCACCTAGGCATGTTTTAGGATATGAGATGCAAACAAACGCCTAGCATAAAGTCCCTTAAAAGCTTTTGTTCATCTGCCAACAACTGGTTGAAGCTTTCGCAGTCTAGCATGAAAGGAGGAACCGCTAGTTACCGGTTAACCATTTCTTCTAAAGAACCATCATCCTGATTATATCTCTGGACTAACAGTAATTTCTAAGAAAGCGGAAACCATGAAAGCGAATTACAGGAGCAACGCAAAGAAAATCTTTCAACGATGCAGACTTTGATGTCGTAGAGGCTGACATCATATCCAGAGTCTTCGGTGATGTGGAGCAGACTGTTGAGTTCATCTTTGGGGCGATCCTCATCCTCACCGTTTGGGCGGCCGCGTTGAAGAAGGCGTAGATGCGCAACTTGTTACACTTGGTATCACGCACGATGCTCTGCACATTCAGCTGCATTGCCAACCTCTGCACCATCGCCGGAAAGATATCCAATAAATTGGCGTGGCTGAAGAGGTACGTGGTGGAGATGCTATGGACCTGCGGTGGTGTCCGAAGACGCAGAGGACTTGCACCGGATCCCTCCATGACATATCCCTGTCGTGGGTTTTGAGCACGGCCTCTGCCATGGCCTCCGACGATACCACCACCATCGTTTTTGAGCCCACGCCCAGGCACATCAGTGGAACGTATTTTTGGGACAGGCGCTGCAGCGACTTGTGTGGTTAGGGCCGATTTGTAGTAGGTTTCCAAGCAACGGTAGCCCCGCCGGACGCCTGCTCAAACGCCGGCACTCGGCATCGCGAGCATGGAACAACAAAATGTAACTGAGCAATCCCACAGCAGCGTAGATAAGAATCATCTTCGGCGATTCTTTGCTGTGATCCTTGCTGCACCTTAATAATTCTCATTTAGTTATTAGAGGCAATTCGCTATGCATCGTAAGCCAGTGGTGCTCACGTAGCACGTCACACAATTTAGGCATGTACCAAAACTGAGGTGCTCGTCCATGGCAATGGGCTCTTCCATGTCTATGCGATGCCATGGCATTGGGTAACGTAGTTTTATCATCCTTATTTCACAATGCACAGGGTATTTTATAGAAACAAAATCATTTATAGATTTTTTCTATTTCAATGCTTGTTTTGTTTTTCTTGTTTTTGCACTTGGGGCATTCATTCGGTGTCCTTGTTTTGTTTCTGCAATCTCTTATTTCTGTTGGAATATCTAGTCCATTTTGTATAACGCTGTTCTTGATCTTGAAAATGACCTGTAGAGATTCAAAGATTTTGAACTTGAGGTCAAGAGTTTTAGTAGATATAAGCTTCTTAACAAGGTTCAAGGGATTCTGCTAGAGCTTGAAAGAAAAGCTATTTATATATGATTATATTCTTGGTGGAAGAAAGAAAAGCTATTTATAAATGATTATATCCTTAGTGGAAGCTTGGCTCATGCCTACTATGGTGAGTGGGTATTTACTAAAGGATGTATTTTTGGTAGATCTACAAAGTAGTTAGAGGATGATAGTTAATAGGCTTAGATTCTCGGCTTGATGTAGCTGATACTTTTGGACATAGCAATAGCCATTAGCTATTAAAAATTTGATTATCAAATTATATTGCATATTGGTTTTAGGCCTTTGCTTGTCTCTTGGGTAAGATTAAAGGTCCATGCATAACGTGCATGCAATTTGTCTCAAAATTTTTTATAGAGCTAAAGTCCTTTGTAGAAATTTTATTTAGAAACTTAAATAAGAATGAACAATTTCCATGGCTTTCACCTATGTTAGAATGAACTTAAAAACTTGGTATGAACGTCCCTAATGCCTATCTAGGTTGTAGTGACATGTATGTAAAATTAACCTTTGTTGATTTGTGCACATTGTGCATTTGGTTATTTGTAATTACCTAGGTCACTCTTTGCTATATATGTTTTGATGCTTGTCCTATTGGGCATTTACTCTTTACAAACCAAGACGATTTTTATAAATAAATTGTTAGAGATAATATTTATAAGTACCATTTAGTGTATGCATCTTGTTAATTAGGACATATAATAATATCTTAGAACAAGAGCAATTACCTGGTTGATTATTAAGACTTTGAAGGTTAGAGAACCAAGCTTTAAACATAGTTTGCAGTTGTTCAAGATCTCTTTATAAACCATCATTGTTCTAGGAGAGCTACCACTATTCAAGGAAAGCCTTCAACATAAAAACTAAAGCAAAAACTGAAAAAAACCATTACTGTTCCAGGAAAGTTTGGCATTGAATTTTCATATCTTCTTTAAAATAAGGTTTAGCATTGAATTTTCATATCTTCTTTAAAATAAGGTTGGCATCGAATTTTCAAATCTTTTTGAAATAAGATCACTTGTCGCAGATACTCTGGAAACAAAATGATAGTTACTAGAAACAGGCAATAAAGCAACACAACCATTTAGTTTATTTTTAAATTTTATATTATATTTTATGAAACAAGGTTTCAATCCCTTCAACCTTATGGTTTCAACAATGACATTAAAAATAACGGCTTGAAAAGCGTTGCCGTTGGACCAACAGAAAAAACGCGAGGATCATGGAATTCGTCGCGTTTCTGGTAACTAGGATAAAACTATATTATCCCAGCATAGCATGAACATAGAAGGGTCCATTGCCATGGACCACAAATTCCGTCCTTGGTCGATTCATCAATAATTCATTTCAGGATAATTGTTGATAAGCCCACTAGCAGTAGGTAAGATGGATCCAGGAACACAGCAGTATGCCTAGACATCATGTTAATCATGGATTATGCATGCACCGCCACCACAGTACAATATTATTATAAGTTAACCGACACCACAGACCATTCCGATGTAACACTATTTATTATTGCTTGTGAATGTTACGCTGTTATTAGAATGTTAATGTTTGCGAGTTCAGAGCTTAAATTATCCGGTTAGTTTCTCAAGTTAAACGTTTTGAAAAAACATGAGCTTTTATAACGTTCTCGTGGTGGATACGAGTAATAAATCGAGGAAAAAGTCACTTATGCTTTAATTAAATATAATATATACAAGTACTTAACTATAATTTTACATTTATAAATTAGAACAACGGTTGTAACTATATTTTTATATTTATAAATTAGAACAAAGGTTGTACTTATAGTTCACAATAACGCTTATTCAAGGGAAGAACAATTAAGATGCACCAGTGAAAATTGTAGTAATTAAGGCAGTCATTTTAAGGTATAGTACAAACTGCAATAAGCAGAGATCATGTAAAATTTAGATGACATTAGTGTTGCAGAATGCAGATGACTCAATCCTATATATTTTCATAGCTGCTTAAACCTCTGGATTGCACTCTCTAATTTTGAAATTCTACTTTATTTAATTTTTGTATTTTTTTCATATAGTAAAAGCAAGGAACGTACTTATTTGATTTCATAGATTAAGCTTATATATAGATTTATTTTTAATAATCTAGGCTTTTAATATTAGGGTTTGTAAAATTTTTTTACTTAAATTCAGCATCAAGATGTGCTTATACACCCTAAGTTAAACAAGCTTTCTGCTCTTGTTAAAAGTATAACTTTATTTTATTTTTTCTATTTTTTCTTTGCTCAATTAAAGAAGAATAAGCAACTAAATTTTTGGAGCTCTTGATATTTTGTTGTAAATTATATATCCTATCCTACTATCATTCTCAAGCATATGGAGGTCTTTATTCCCCATACATTTTGATTTTGGTTTTCCATCTCTCTATCTAGCATGCATAAACATTGTTTTGTATTTCCTTTCTCAAATCCCTCAACTAATCTTGATTACCATGGCAAATTCAAATTCTTGTGCATTCACCTATGATATTGCTTGCATGCAGTGCAATGCAGAAAGAAAATATGTCATTACCAAAAAGTGAATAACCTATAAAAAAGCCTGGATGACTTTGTCTTAGATAATCTTCATGTTTGATAGCAGAATTTTCATGAAATATCTTATTAACAAAAATTATTACCTGTAGCTTTCACTCTTAACTAACTTTTGAACTTTTCAAACTTCAATCTACCATTATCTTACACATTTATAAATTATATTTATATTAGTTTTTTTTAAAAAAAATAAAAATAATTTAAATTAGAAACTCGAAATTCTTTTGTTTAGGAAATGACAAAGGACTTGTTTGACTACTACAAAAACCTCAACACATTTTTGAAGAAAGTTGAAAATATCATTCATGTAATATCAAAAATAATAAAGCTATCAAAATACTTTAACTTTTTCTTATCAAAATGTCAAATAAAAGCCAAATGACAAATAATTATAAATCCAAATTCCAAGCCTATTTGTGAGCATAATGATGTTCATGTGACATGTTTATGAAGATGGAAAATTCCAACATGACTTGCCCAGCTACATGTAATAAGTATCTCCTTCCTACCATAACTATGAAGATACCTAGAAATCATCAAATTATTGTACTTTTTATCATGACTATACAAGTTGTATAGAAATCCTTCCATTAGTATACTTTTTCAAGCTTGAATGGGTGCTTTTAGGGACAATTTTACTCTTGCTTATATGTTATTTAAAAGAAAGATAAATGATGTGTTTATGGATGTGGTTCTAACTCAAAAAAAGTTAGATTTATTTATTTTTACTTTGTCATGGATGCGATAGAAGCGAAACTCTTTTATATATATTATTAGTGAAAAGATGTGATTGCGCTGATATAGATGATGTGATTATAGTAGTACTCTTCTGATCCTAATGACATGCTATTTAAAAAAAGTGTTAAGCCTGTTAGGCTTACTATTATGTACAAAACTTGATTTACTATAATGCATAAGTAATTATGCTCATTTCATTTAATTTTAATGTTCTTACTTTAATCTATGTACTTTGATGGCTTGAACCAACTTCTATCTTTATAATTGATGAGTGATTAGGCACCCCTACGCCTAACCATATGAATCACAAGCATTCACATGCGATCTAGTTCAATTTCGTAGACCTTAAGTTCCTAAGTACACTAGTTCCAAGATGTGAAATCTAATCATGACAATTATTGTCTTCTCAACTACACTTGTGGAACTTAATTGTATGGTTGACCATTGTGAAAATCGTTGTCTTTTCAACTTGAAGAATAGGGTGAAATGGATTAGTGGTCCATTAAATTCTAAAAAGTTCAACCACAATGAAATGCTTGAAGAGGGTTGAAAAATTCATAACAATAAAAAGAGGATTTCAGTGAAAAATATTGTGAAGATGTGCATAATTGGATGTCATTGATGGGAGATGCAAAAGGACTTGATTATGAGAATGTTTAAGGATAAAGATCTTAACTAACCTAACCAAAAGGTATGCAAGTGGGTCCTCCCCAAAGTAAGCACAGGCCCTTTATTGCTTTTACATAACTTCAAATTGAGTCCATGGACCCGATTGATGATTAATGATTATAGAAAGTTACGTGCAAAAAACTGGAAGAAACTACCTAAGAATTTTGACATATCAAACCAAGATATTGAACAAGCACATGAAACCTGCAGTGAGATAAGACATGAAAAGCATAACTAATTGAAAGAGAGTGTGTGGAATGGAGTTCCCGATTAAGATCATGATGAGAGCGGTTACTCTAATTATTAGAGTGGTTATTATTAGAGAAATTACTCTAATTATTAGAGTGGTTATTATTAGAGTAGTTACTTTAATTATTAGAATAGTTATTATTAGAGTGGCAGTTTCTCTAAAATTAGAGTGGAAATTTCTCTCTAAAATTAGAGGAGTAGTTTCTCTAAAATTAGAGTGGTAGTTTTTGTAATTATTAGAGTAGTTGCTCCCAAGACTATAAATATAGTGCCCAGGCACACAATAAAAAGTCAAGTTAAGAAGAATTTAGAAGAGAAATTATTTTAGGAGTCAAGTAGCAAAACTCTAGCCAGGTGCCTGCAGCAAGAGGTCTAAGTGTGGATGGATCTTTATTCAAACATTGTATACTTGAGCACACCTTGTGTATGGCAATAAAGATGAGCTCTTGGATTCATCCTTGCAGCACTTGAGATTTGTTTTCTTACTCATTTTCTCTATTTTATTTTCTTCTACATTTATTTTATTTTATTATTTTATTTTATTTTATGCACTTTACATTTCTGTTATTAGTACACATAGTATGATCACTTTGATCATGCGTGTAACACTTGGTAACCCAATAACGATTAGTGTTTGGTAATCCCAGTAATGTTGCGCTAGTTCAGGATGTGTATAGCAAGTGAGAATGGGTACTAGTGTTAGGATTATTTTGAAGCCTAGTTAATCAGTAGTCACTTCATTATCTCCCTCTCTTCTCCCTTATTAGTAGCAGGACATAAAAACATAAAAGCTATAAAAATCATATGCCTTAAGCTTACTTAACCATACAATCATGACATACAAGTAAGTTTGGAAAGACAACGATCAATCAACCCATCCCTATTCCACAAAGGCACATAGGAACTTAGTCCTTGGAATTCGACCAGATCATGCATGAAACGCTTGTATTCATATTGTTGAGCATAGGGGTACCTCACTGCTCATCAGGTCACATGAATTCCCTTGTGAGGTTTGTGGTTAAATGACCTCATAAAATCCATCCTTAGTCTAGATCAAAACCAACCATGTTCAGTGACTTCACATTATCATTCTAAGATCAGTCCATCCACTTGAGACACAAGAGTGCTTGCACAAAACAACCACTATTCCTTATTAAATAGGAAAGAGAAGTGGGATGTAAGAAAAGGCCTTAGTTAATGGGGATATTTAGGCATGGGTAACTTGTCTTTCTAGTCCCATAACCAATGCTTGTAGCCCATTTATTTTTTCTAAGGGATGTGCTTTGAATTCCCATCATTTTTTATATGAGAACCACACCATGCAAAGACTTATTCAACTTCTTGTTATTGGTCACCACAGAATAGTAAGAAATCCATGAAAACACACATGCATCCAAGTAAGCAGAAAGTTACAAAGAGTACCAGTTTTCCTTAAATTCACTCCCTGTTCAAACCTTTGAATCCTTTCCAAATCTAAAAACCACCAAGGTCATAAGTTCATTAAAGTTTTATTAATGAAAAAGGAACCTCACATTTCAGGAACAAGGAAAACCATAGAGTTTGTGGATGGCTAGATGTTGTTGACTCACTACTTGTTTCATGAGAAAGAAACCATGTCCTAGTTATCCATAACAAAATTCAAAGCTAGAATCTAGACACCAATAATTAAATAACTGTATAGCACATGCCCACATCAATCAAACCACATTGTACCCAGTTGGTAATAAGGCATATTATTAGTAAACCATAATAAGAAATTCACATCCAATTAAAGGAAAATATATAAGAAATTATAAAATATTTAAGAAAAATAAAACATACTAATTATGTTATAAAACAAAAAGTTTTGAAAAATTAATAATTTAGAAAAACAAAAAGGTGTAAGATAAAGAATATGTATAACAAAAAGTTGTAAAAGTAACAAGGTGTAAAACCAAAAATTGTAAAGCACGAAGATGAAAAATAAGGAGCGACTTACATAGTTAGCATGGATAGCCATCTTTCCCATGACTAAGTTGAAAGAAGGAGATCCAAAAGTTTGAGTGTGGTTGTCCATCCAATGAGGCATTTGTTCCACCAGCTTGTTTAGGATCATGGAAATATTTTACTTGTTGTATATTAACTAGTTGCATCTTGTCTAGTCTTTCAAGTTTGTAGATCAACATGGCCTTAGAAGGGAAAGTTTCATAAATGATATAAGGTCCTTCCCACAATGCCTGGAACTTAGTTTGTTGAGGTATGCATGTGGGGTTGTAGTAGAGGACTTTATCTTCGAATTGAAATTTGACTTTCCTAATTCTAAGGTCATGGAATTCTTTATTAAATGCTTTATGCAATTCATTAGATGACAAGGCCACCAATTAGTTTTCATCTAGCAAGTTGAGATTCATCAATCTTTCTTTTTATGCTAGGCTTAAGTCAAGGTCAAGGTCATACACTGTTGAAAGTGTATGAAGCTTGGATTGAATAGGAAGTGTTCGTAATTTTTCGTACACCAACTCATAGAGAGAATAGCCTATAAGAAGTTTTCATGTTGAGTGGTAGGCCCAAAGGGCATAGTTGAGTTTTTTGCTCTAGTCTTTCCTATATTTTCTCATAGTTCTTGTTAGAATGTTTGTGATTTTCCTATTGGTAACCTTAGCTTGATTATTCGATTGGGGGTGGTAGGATGTTGTTAGTTTATAGTCAACCCCCAAGTGTTGCATAAGTTTTCGAAAGGTAGTTCCATTGTTAGATATTAATGTTCATGGCATATGAAACCTATTTACAACATTCCATTGTATAAATCGAGTAGTAGTAGAAGATGTATAGTCAGTGATGGCTACTACTTCTACCCATTTCATACAATAGTCAGTAGCAAATATGATGTATGCCTTTTCATTTGACATGGGCATGATGAAACCCATGAAATCAATGTCCTAGATGTTAAAGGATTCAAGTGGTTGGATCCACTATTGAGGTCTCTCCATTCGAGTAGTCATTCCACCATCTCATTAGCAATGTTAATAAGAGTGGACATATTGGTGAGCATTCGCAAATATAGTTGACCAATAATGCCTTGCCATCAAGATTTCAATGACCATGCATCTCCTAGCATAGTGGCCTACACAAGGACCCTCATGAGCATCCTAGAGAATACATAGTTGATTAGCATTTGGGACACATTAATGAACTAATCCATAGGCACACACTTTGTAGAGATGTTTGTTGATCTCTATGAAGCATTTTACTTGGTAAAGAAATTGTTGTTTCTTTTGGTGGTCCAATCCTTATGGCATCTCTTAAGTGAGAAGATACGTGATAATGCCATCATACCAGGTTGAGTGGATAATTATTTAGTTATAGCCCCATCCAAGAGTGGTTCATCAAGAAATAAATCAGATAGTGCCCTTTCCTGGTCTTTGTTGTTGCATCACAATCGAGACAAGTGGTCAACAACCACATTCTCAATTTTCTTTTGATCTACCATCATAAGATCAAATTCCTATAAGATGACCAACCACTGCATGACATGAGAGCTCACCCTTGGCTTGTTCATAAGGAAGTGAATGGCAGTATGGTCTATGTACACAAACACTTTGATTCTAAGCACATAATGCTTGAAATTCTCTAGAGCAAACACCATGATCATCAATTCCTTTTCTACAATAATGTAGTTCATGTGTGCATCCACAATGCTTTAGCTTGCATAGTGGATGTAATATGAACATTTCTTGTCATCCAACTATGTAAGCATCCAACTGTGTATGCATCTGTCATAACATGAAATTGTCTAGACTAGTCGAGTGCTTGTAGAATTGGAGTTTCTATAGGTTTCACCTTTAGTTGTTGGAATGCTTTTCTACATTCCTTAGTATAGACAGATGGAGCATCTTTCTTTATTAGCTCAACCAATGGTTTTACAATATTAGAGAAATTCTATATGAATTACTAGTAGTAGCTAGTGTGTTCAAAGAATGACTAGACATCTTTTACAGTTTCTAGTTGGCAAGTAATTCTTTGGATGACCGTTATTCTTTTAGGATTGAACTCAATTCCTACTTGTAAGATTCGATGCCCCAATAGAATGCTCTCCCAGACCATCAGATGATTTTTTTTCCAATTGAGCTATAAATTTATTTCCAAACATCTTTTTACTACTTGCTCAAGGTGGTACGTGGCTTGCTAAAATGTAACTCCATAGGTGGAAAAGTCATCCATGAAAACTTCCACAACACTACCAATTTGCTACTAAAAAATGCTTAAGACTAGGTGTTGGAAGGTGGTAGAAGCATTGCATAGAACAAACGGAATTTTGCGATATGCAAAGGTCCCCCAAGGACTTGTGAATGTTGTTTTGTCTTGGTCCTTTAGCATGATCTAGATTTTGTTATAGTCATTATAACCATCAAAGAAACTATAATAGTAATGCCCAAGTATGCTATTTAGTACTTGATCAAAAAATGGTAACGAAAAATGGTCCTTGAATATTGCCATATTCAGCAACCAAAAATCAATGAAAACCCATTACTTTTCACCTTTCTTTAGCACAATCACAAATGGACTAACCCACTCACTATTCGTAGTGGAATAGATGAACCTTGTCTTGAGGGGTTTCTTGATTTCATCCTTGATGATATACTTTAATTTGTGGTTTAATCACCTCCATGGCTACCTCTTTAACTTCATGGACAAGTTGGTGTAGATATGATGTTGGCATATCCTAGGATCAATCCATGTGAGTTTAGGATATGACCAAGCAAAGGCTATTAACCATCCTTCAACCACATTTAACAACATTTTTTTCTATTCTGGAGCAATATTTGCATTCATTATTATCAGCATTCTAATTTTTAAGAGTATATATTCCATGCCAATAGGTAAATTTTTTAATTCAAGGGGCTCTTGCTTGAAATTTTCAAGAATTTTCAACTGTCTCAAATAGGTTTCATCATTTGCATTATCATAGAGTTAGTAATGAACTTACTCTAGTTCATCCACGTTTGCAACATAAGTGCATATTAAGCTCTCAGTAGGTTCCATGCACATTATGCTACTTTTAGAATCAGTGGTTAGCCATTGGGTACCCTCTTGTTTTGTGGCTACTACATATAGACACCTTTGAATCTTTGGTTTAGGTGCATACTACCTACATACAAAAATATATGCGCATTTCATGGGCTAGAGTTTCTACATACAATTGCACCCTATATCATTATCCATGATGCATGGAACCTACTTCTTCTTGATCTTCCCAAATGCAATTTCCTTAGATATTTCCAAGGAGAGATCTTTGATGCCCATTCTTGCATCAATAGTACTTAGCCATGCCCTTCCCATGATGATTGGAAAGTTCCCTTTGCAACTCTCAACCTTGATTACTAGGAAATTGGCAAGATAAGATCACCCTTATACAATGGTTATAATATCTTCTACAAGCCCCAATGTAACAATAATGGACTAGTTTGTCAATTCTAATTAGATATTTCTCTTCTTAAGGAGGAGTAGGTTCTAGGTAGTATACATTTCATGAGAAATCAAATTTACACCAGAACTTGAATCAATAAGAGCCTTACATGGTTCATTCTTAGCAATCTACAAATATATAAGAGGACTTCTAGGATTAGCTAATTTCTTGGGAGGGTTGCTAGCCTAAATCCAATTAGATAAAAAATGAGTGAAGATAATAGTATGGATTCTAGGTAGTATCTGGTTTGAATGGGAGTTGAAGAAATTAGATGTAGAGAGAGATGGAGGAGTAGGGTTGCCAACCACATGTGTATGTGAGGGCTTAGGTGGACTATGGGGGTCAGAATAAAGGTCCTTTCTGTGATCTAGCATCTAAACCACTCAATTGATGAACTTTTTATAGATTAATGACCCTAGTAGCATTGCATTGTTGTAGTTCGGATGGAAGTTTACCATACATAGATGGAGTAGGTAGTAGTTGTGTTGAGGGTAGAGGAACATGTGTAGAAATAGGAAAAGGATAAGGATAAAATTTTGTATCCCTCCTTGTAGATGGAGAATGAGTTTGATAATAATTGGAAGGGTAGTAGTGAGGTTGGAAAGTAGAAATGTGATTAAAAGATTCACATGGAAACAAGGGTTGCTAAACGTAATATACATATGGATTAGGTTATTTGTAAGGATATTACTACCTTGGTGGTGCTAGTACCCATGACTATGGTTTTTTCCACTGTTGATACTACTCATTTAGTTGTAGTGGATTTCCACTAGGATAATACTATTTTTGCTGGTGGAACTACATAGGATTTCCTTTGGGATAAGACAATATTTCATGTGTTTTCCTTTGTGCTAGTTATGGATTTAGAGCATACATCCTAGACTCTTATAAGTGTGACATGATGGGGAAACATCCCTTAGTATGTTCATAATGGCAGATGCTACATCCACCATCATCATTTAACCCAGTTCCCATAACTTTCTCTAATACAATAATTGTTCCATTACCCCTTTGATTTGTACATTCAACTTCCTTGCACCTCTTGTGATCATGGTCACTACCTTGTTCTTTTTAGGACAACTTTAACTCTACTATCCATAGAGTCTCATAACCAATCAACCTTGGTTAAGATTTTAGAGGTGAATTTTTCAAGTGGAAAGGTTTTTTGATTCACCACCTCATCAAGTGATGATTCCTCCTCACTATCATAAAATCAAACCTTACTCTTGTGAATGGAATGATCATGGTTGTATTCCTCTACACTTTTGTGTTTCCTCAACTCTCCTTCTTCTTTTGCTACCTCCTCAATCATCCATTGAATTTGATGAGCTCTTAATTATAACAATCATCCTTGGGCATAGATGCCAAGAGTTCCTCTCCTAATTAGAGCCCATCTATGATGTGGAAAATTTACTCTTGTTGAGAATAACCATGGCTAGAACATTTATGCAATAGAGAATAATATTGACCCATGATGGCATCTAAGGGTTTATGTGTCCCTTGTTTCCATCCTTGGATCTAACTCCTCAAGTTGAACACTTAGGAGTAAGTTTGATATTTGTCCTTGAATAGTTTAAGCATTGTACTTCACCATCTGATAGATTCTAGTTTTAAGGATTGGTACTAGCTTTTTGCTTCTTTAATGAGTATTCAGGGGAATAACTTAAACTTTTGCCAATCATTTTCTATATTTTATAAGGCATATACATCATGGAAAGCTTGAAGATGGTTCTAAAAATCTAAATTATATCCTCCTTTGAACCTAGGGATATTGTTCATGTTTAGAATCTTGATTCAACAATTCTTAATTTACCTTGTACACATTTTTGCTACCTTTGTAATGTTTAGCATGCTTTGAGTAGCAAGAAAAGGTGTATTGAGGCCATGATTCTAGTGGCTATGATGTCTTCTACCATCCCTTTGTTCATGATGGTAGGTCTCTCTTGAATGCTTGTGCCTTGGGTCTTGACTTACCCAATGGTCCTTATGATCATTTCAGTCCTGTTAGTCACCTCCATCACAATCACATCCATTGTAGTTATGTTTAGAGCTAGAAGAATAAGAAAATGATGATGAAGGTAAAGAAGATAGAAGACTAGCATCACCATAGTGCCTACCACCCCCTCTTCGGTGATTGCAGCCATGATCATGATCATGTTTCTTGTTCACATATCTACTATGAATCTCCTCCTTGGGATCCCCCTTTGTCATTGGATCCATTCTTACCAGAAGTTAGATTATGGATTGTCAGCTATAGCTTCTAGTTTTTACCTCCTTCATTGAAGTTAAATAAAGGAGTTTTGTTAAATGGAAAACCACCAGAGAAGTGTTCTCCATCATCTTTTTGGTATAGTAGGTATGGAGAATCATTGAACCACTTCTCCTTCACAAATTTGTAGTGTTTCTCTAGTATTTGATCCCTTAGATGTTGTGCATTAGTGGGATGATAATCCCTAGCATCACTATCTTGCATAACATACTCAGCATGAAGTTCATAGAGGCCCAAACACATATGAGTTTATTGGAGCAATGTAGGAATGGATCAACTGGGTGAAAACACTATGTTTCCCTCCATGTCGCATCATCGCAACAGTTCATCCTGGTGCAAGATGAAGGTAAAATTGGGTACATACTCATTAAGATGAGCATATATAACTCTTTATTATTGGGAAAATTTTTAATTCATTTCATCAAACTTAGATGGAGAATCACTCCTATGAGAAGAAGACATATTGTGTTAGAAAATAAGAAATGTAGTATGCATCTTAAAATTATTGTGATAATTTTAATGTATGATATGATGTTTAGTGTTCATCCCAGTGATCTTGAATATATTTTTTACTAAGTCCTAGATAGTAAATGTAATAACTAAAAGGTCTCTGACAATGATGTTAATGATGAGTGGCAAGTTACCCCTATGGCCAACTATATGAATCACAAGCATTTATACATGATCCAATTGAATTTTGTAGATCTTAAGTTCCTAAGTATATTGGTTCTAGTGTGTGAAACCTAATTGTGACACTTGTTGTCTTCTCAACTATACTTGTGTACCTTAATTGTATGGTTAAGTGTAATTGAGGCACATGATTTTTATTATTTTGTATTTTATTTGTCTACAATTAAGAGCTAGTTGAAACTTAAGTTATTTTGTATTTTATTTGTCTACAAAATACAATTCATTAGTAATGATTAGATGTATGGTGTAGGAACACCTCTTTCAATCCCCTTTTTCTTCCCTATGTGAGGTTTTTTTAGATTTCATGCTCTCAAAAGATATCTTTTTTTAAAGTTATGTTTTCATCAGAGATGACCTATGGAGGCTAAAGATGATCCATACGGCTGGGGAAACGTCTTGAATTGACTATTCCCAGTTAGGAAATAGCCAAGAGAAGATGGAGAAAGATATAAATAGAGTAGGCACTCCAAATAAGCTTGTAGAAGGTTTCCTTAGGTTTTTGTCTTGTTTTTTTTTTTAATAAATATGATTGGTATTTCATGCATATACACACAAATAGGAGAGAGTTCATGAGATGTCTTAGTAAAATCTCTTGAGTGGATGAGAGCTTCGCAAAAGAGTGTTAAATCACACTAAGTGAGTACATTGGTATTGCAAATCCAAGGTCAATTGTTATGTGTTAACCTATGTTTTTTAGCCTTGATTGTGTATTGAATTCTTAGTTCTAAATTGTGGAAGAGATTCTTCATTGATTGTATCTTGCATTAAAAACAACCATTATGTGTTTGTAGAGCCTCATGCTCTATAACATTGTTTAAGTAATTAAAGAGGTTTGGATGTTTTATGAGTTTTGGAACCCTATTGTAATCTTTTTTTTCTTGAATAATTAAAGATAGCTAGTTTTCTTATTTTCTAGAAAATGAATTATATTTTCATAATATCTGGATTTCATTTTGGAAAGTGATTTTAATATTGTAATATACCTAGTCTAGCATAATTACTATTGAAGCATTGCATTGATTATTACTTGGAATTGGTTAGGATTTTGTCAATTTCAAATGGTACTTAAGATGAAACAGGTTCAAGCCCTAAATAGAGATATGTAGAACATGAAGTATGCATTCCAAATAATGGTTATTTGGTTGAACGGAATCATTGCGAAGGTAGACAAAAATGCTAGTCCTATCCATATACTAACATGTGGAGATGACCAACATGTACTCTTAGATGAAGAAGTTTCACAGCCTAGTGGAGATGGAGTGGATGATGAGAAAAGATAATCCAACTATGGGAGTGTAGGAATCCATCAACCAAGGATTCCAATGGGAGGAAATTCTATTTCTCAAATGAGAATTTTGAGGACTCCAACAATGGTAACTACTTCTTCTCCAAGCATGCTTTTTGAGGAGGATGAAGAACGGATTCCTAGAGCATTTCATAATGCTGTTAGACTTCCATATGTTGAGTTGAATACTTTCAATGGTGTTGTTTATACTAATGTTTTTTCAAGTTGGTTGAAGGTACTTGAGAAGCACTTTGAATGAAATTAGGTACTAAATAAATAGAGGGTATCCATTGTTGAATCTAGATTAGAAGGTATGACTTCTACTTAGTGGGAGAAGAAGTCCAAGTGTTATGAAAAAAATGGTTAGCCCATTAGAGATTGAAATTTGATGAAATAAAGGTTGAAAAGAAAATTTAAATAGCCTCATCAAAGGAAAAAGAGCATTACAAAGTTGAAATTTCTAAGGCAAGGTGATCAAGATGTCAAAGAGTTCTATGCCAAATTTTATGATCTATTACATCAAGCTAAGGTAAACTAGGAGAAGTATAAACATGTTTCAATTAGGAGGACTCAAAATGGCATATCAAAAAGAGTTATCGTTTTATGAGAAACAAACCTTCAATGAGGCATATGATTTGAAACTCATGATTAAAAAGAAATTAAGTGGATTTGGAAATAGGAGAAAAAAAACTTCCAAAGAGAAGAATAAGGGATCTAAGACCAAATATAAAGAAAAGGATGCTAGCCAAGATAACAAGAGAAATAGAAGCAATAAGAAGGACAAATCCAAGAAGGACTAGGGTAAAGAAGGCAAGGTTCAAGGTAGCAACTCATTGATTTAGTACTTCAAGTATGGAAAATGAGGACATAAGCAATGGAAATGTCTACTTCACAAGGCAACCAAGGGTAAAGATGTACAAATCATGGAGTGGAGGAGACATCAAGCCAAGCTCTTTAGAGAGGTAATCATAATGTTCCAAAAATTGAGAAAGTTTCTAAATTGAATTCTTGTGCATTCATGGGAAATTTGAATAGAGGATATCATCTTGATAGAAAACTATTACTTTGAGTTAGCACAAGATGTTTGAATAGTGGAGAATGGATTCATGTTTTGAGTGATGGGGGAGCTCAAGAAAATGTTATTTATTCTAAGGTAGTTACTATATTGGGTTTGGCAACTAGTCCTCATCCTAGATCATATAAAGTGCATTGGTTGTTTAGAGATTTTTCCCAACATGTGAAGGAACAGTGTACTTTGAGATTTAAAATTCAAAATTTTCATGATATTTTGAAGTGAGATGTGATTCAATTAGATTGTGCTGATGTAATTCTTAGTAGACCTTAGAATTTTGATAATGGTGCTCAATTTGATGGAGTAAGAAATGTGTGGAGTGTAGCAAAATCAAATATTTTTTCAACCTTTCTCAAGTGCTCTCCCTTGCCTCTCACTAAATTTTCTTACATAATATGTCCTCCTCAAGGGCTCCCTTTATTGCTCATGGTACCCATAATGGTTAATTACATTAATATTATGAATAATGAGAGGATAAGAAATCTAAAAACCTTTTCTCAACTCACTTGAAGTTCTTTAGATGTTTCCAAAGTATTCTCACCTTCTTACTATCTATTTTCATGTTTTTCATCTTGTTTCATCTATTTTCTAAATTGTAATAGGTATTTTTGAAAGTTTCCTTGGTCCTTGGCCATATGGATCATCTTTGACCTTGCCAATATGTCTTCTATGTGAACCTAGTACTTATGGAAGATGCCTTATGTTTCTTGGAGGTGTCTTCTCATGGTTCAAGATGACTCCTCTTATGGCAAGATGTCTTTCGCAAGACATATCCAATTTTGAAAAGACATCTCCTCCAATATGTCTTTTTTCTAAATAAGGCATCTTTCCTAAGACTTCTACACTTTCAACAAGACATCTACTCTAATTTCTAGACATCTTTTATCATCCTAGGTCTCATTCAAGATGTCTCAAGACATTTTCTTCAAGCCCAAAACCTATAAAACATACATGTAGGATAGAATAATAGGATTGGAAGAGATGTCACTACATCATATTAATTTTTACCCAACTTGGAATGGTCAATTCTAGAAATTTTTCTTATCATATAGGTCATCTCTAACCTCCTTAGGTTGTCTCTAGTGAAAACATAACTTTTAGAAAGGACTTCTTTTGAGTGCTTGAAATTTGCAAAAACATATTATAAGGAAGAACAAGGGAATCAAAAGAGGTGTCCCTATACCAACTCTCCCATCCTTCAAAAAGTGAACTTATGTAAACATGAAAGTAGGGGTTGAAGTAATTCCCCACTCATGTAGTTTGATCTCATGGATCCATACAACATCATCCATAGACTAATTCTCCCAATGGATCAAGTACTTAGGCATATTTACTCCCTAAGTGCTGAAATATTCCCTTCTCTTGAGTTATGAATTTCTATCTCTCCATTGGTGGCTTGGACTAATCAATCGCCCCCTTCAACTCATCAATGCTACCTTGTATGGTCTCCTCATCAATTGGTCCATGATAGTACACAAGATCATAAACATCAAATGCAAAATACGTACCAATATTATTTGGTAAATCAATATTAAAAGCATTATCATTAATCTTGGAGATAATTTTAAAAGGCCCCATCTTCTTGGCTTTCAACTTGAAGAACTTGATACCTCTCAATGGCTTCTTCTTCAAGTGCATCCAAACCAAGCTACCAATACAAAAATTTGGCTTCTATTTGTCTTCATTTCTCTTAAGGAATCTCTCTTTAGCCTTTTTCTTATGATTTTATTTTACTTGTGCATGGAGATCCCTCATCTCTTATACAAAATTAGCACTAAGTTAAGCTTTCTCACCAAATCTCTTTAAAGCATTGATCATTTTTTGACTAACCTCATAGTTAACCTTAAATGGGCTTTTACTAGAAGCAACATGAAAAACATTATTGTATGAAAAATCAACATAAGACAACAAGTTTTTCCACCTATTTGACTCTTGATCATACAAACATTTCAATGTTCCATAAGGATTTATTCACCACTTCCATTTGGCCATTAGATTGTGAATGATATGTACTAAAAAATTCAATTTTTTCCCTAACATTTTTCAAAGGGATCTCAAAAAATAACTTGTAAATTTGAAGTCTTTATCACTAACAATATTCAAAGGAATTCTAGGCAACCTCACAACATGCTAAAAAAAAAATTTAAGAAATGAGAAGCAGTTTTTATCTTCTTACATGGAATGAATTGTGTCATCTAGAGAACCTATCTAAAACAACAAATATTTAATCATTTACATTTTTCATCTCTAGAATATCACTTACAAAATCACTAGACACACTTTCCCATGAACCCTTTTGAATCAACAAAGGTATATAATGTCCATTCACTCCTTCACCTCCTTTATATGTATGACAAGTTAAATACTCTTTTACAAATTTTGAAACTTTAGTTGCCATACCAAGCCAGAAATAGTGCTTACCCATAAGCTCTAATCTTTTATCCCTGTCCATATGACCTACCATGCCATTACAATGCTTTTCAAACAAAATCATTTCCTAAAATCATAATTAGGAATACATACCTTTCCATTTTTAAATAATAGTTGATGTTAAATATAATAGTCCTTCCACTAGTCTATCCTACTCATGAATGATTATTTAAGGCCTTTCGAAACATACCAAAAATCAACATCATTCTCATACAAAGAAGTAAAATCATCCATACCTTCCACATGAGGTACACTAAAATTCACCACATGCACTTTGGACAATGCATTAGCCACCACATTGGTTTTTTAACTTTTTTTATTTAACACAAAATTTAACTCTTGTAACTATGCAACCCACTTCATGTGCTTTGCACTCAACTTGTTTTAAGAGTTTAGAAATTATAGTGCTTTGTGGTCTATCATCAAATTGAACTCCTTGGGTAACAAGTAATGCCTCCAATGCTTAATTTCCTATAGAATAGGACACAAATCCTTCTCATGTACACTATATTTATGCCTAGAATCATTCAACTTTTATGAAAATTAAGCAACACGCCTACATTCTTGTGAAAGTAACCAGTAATGGTAAGTTCCCTTACATTCACCTCCACCTAAAAAAGCTTCTAAATATTTGAAATTGCAAGCACTAGTTCACTAGTAATCTTTACTTTCAACAAGTCAAAGCTTACTTGGGTTTCATTATCCCACTTGAATTCTTTATTTTTCTTCAACAAAACTAAAATAGACTAAGAAACATCACTAAATTTTTTGATCAATAATTTATAAAAACCTACGAACCCAACAGAAGTTGGTCAATCCCTAATGATGAAGTCTAT
The DNA here is from genome assembly GCA_015680685.1 of Gnetum montanum. Lineage (NCBI taxonomy): Eukaryota > Viridiplantae > Streptophyta > Gnetopsida > Gnetales > Gnetaceae > Gnetum > Gnetum montanum. The sequence goes on from MNCI01015387.1 coordinate 87,370, forward strand.
GATCTTACTTTCAAGGAAAAAATGAAAATCACGAAGTTTGGCTTACATAAGGATAAAGATCATAAGAAAAGGAATGAGAAAGACATAGCTTAGAATTCAAGGAAATCATCCAAGGAGGAAGATTAAGATGAGCCAAAGAAGAAGGAAAGGGAATATACTTCTCCTAAGATGGGAAGTTTGGGGAGGAAAGGGAGGGTTTTGTGTTGTGGGGCAAGGGAGGGGAGGTGCTAGGGAAGGGAGATGGGGTGGAAGGAAGAAGAAGGGAAAAATTTTCAAGAGGTAAAGATCATGGTAAAGATATATGTTTTAACTGTGGTGAATTAGGTCATAAATAATGAGAATTCATAAAGCTAAAGAAGAATGCATTTAATGGTATGGAAATTGAAAATATGTAAGAGGATGAGCCTGAATCTTCAAAGAAGGTATGTGAACAAGATTCTTTGTATATTACTGAATAAAGTGAATTAAATAGTTGTACTTTTTTTGGACATGTTAGTGTTAATGAGGATGTTATAAGGAAGAGTTTCTTTAGAACTTATTATGATGTTAAGGATAATTCATTGAGTGTGCTCATTAATGATGAAGCATAAGAAAATGTGATTTCTACCAAGGTGGCAAAGCTATTGTAGTTAGCTACAATTCCTCATCCTAATCCATACAAAGTGTATTGGTTAATGAAAAATCATTATAGGAAAGTTAAGGAATAATTATTTATTGATTATTCGAATGGAAGTTTTCATGATCAATTTTTTATGATGTATTGCATATTGATTATTTAGGTCTCATATTTGGTAGACCATGGAATTATGATAATAAGGTTATCTTTGATGGTAAAAATAATAGTTGGACTGTAAGGTAAGAAAATCATAAGTTTAGGTTGTTGTCCACTATTATTAATTGTGAAGTTGGTAATTTTAATTCTTCATCAATGCTTCCTAGTTGTAAGGAGATTATAAGAGTTAATGCTATTTGTGATGATGAAATTTTCTTTGATGTTGATGAGGATGCTTTTAATATGAATACTATTACTGATTGCATGGAGTTTTATGTGAATGAGAAGAGGGTTGATTTTGATACTATTTAAGCTTGGATGTTGATGACTATAGTATGTTGGGTGATGCTTTTGAGTACTTTTATATGTTTTGGGATAAATGTTTTATTGGAAAATGAATGCTGGAAGAATAAGGAAGATTAGTTTGTAGTAAGTCAAGAAATGTCATTGCTATTTGGAAATAGGGTAAGAAGGCCTAATCCTTGGATTTATGCTAACAACTATTTTTCCAAATTCTTGTATCATTTTATGTAGGTTTGAGTCATCATGGGGATGTAAGGGAAGCATTCCAAGGAGATGCTCAAATAAATGAAGCATTATGAGGCATGAGGACAAGCCTTCATGAGAAAAGGAATCTCAAAACCAAAACCTAAAATGATAGTCATTTTTATGTTTCTAATACATTGAGTGTTGATTATTATGCTATGTTTGATGTTTCTAATACATTGAGTCTTGATTATTATGAAAGGGCATGAAGCATGACATTTTTAAGGTTATGAGAGTTAGTGTAGGAACACCTCTTCTAATCCCCTTATTTTATCCTACATGTATGTTTTACAGGTTTTAGGCTTAAATAAGATGTATTAGAAGACTAGGAGACATCTTGGTTGAGACTTGGGATGATAGAAGACATTTGAAAATAAAAACAGATGCCTTGTTGAAAGTGCAAAAGTCTCAAGAAAGATGTCTTATCTGGGAAGAAGATGCCTTCGATGAGACATCTCCTCAAACCTGGAGATGTCTTGGGAAAGAAATCTGGTCATAATAGAAGATGTCTTGGGCTAGGGGAAGATGTCTCCTAGAAATATAAGATGTCTTCCCCGAGAGTTGGGTTGACATAGAAGATGTCTTGCTAAGACCAAAGACAACTTTTAAAGCAAGAAAAATTTCTAAAAGGACCTGTCCCAATTAAGGAAACAACCAGAACAAGATGAAAAAGAATGAAAATAGTTGTGAAGAAGGTGAGAAGACTTGCAAAACATCTAAAGAACATCAAGTGAATTGATGTAAGGTTTCTAGGTTTTTGGTTCCCTTATTGTTCATAAATATTAATGTACTTCATCATTGTTGGTATAATGAGTAAGATAGAAAGCTCTTGAGAAGGAAACATTGTACAAGAAGAGAGCATATATAAGGAAATTGAGTGAGAGATAAGATAGAGCTATTGAGAAAGGTTAATAGAATCTCTTATAAGTGTCTTGTCTTAAGCTTTGTCTCCATGGTGAGTAATTGAGGATTGAGAGAAAACATGTATAACCTTTAAGATCCTTGGAAAAGTATTGGTAACAATTTGGGAATAGAGTGCCAATGTTGGAAGCCTCAAAATCTTGTGACTAGGGGTCATGGAATTCAAGGTGTTCTTCAAATAATATTTAGGTGCTTGCTAGTCTCTGGAAACACCAAGGCCTAGATACCTTCAAATAAACCCAGTAGTTATGAAATGTACTAAACATGAGTATCTTTTTATTATTGCAAATGTTCAAATGGTTATGTTGTGTATAAAACTATAATTAGTTATCATAAAAGATTCAACTGACTTTGTCAAATACTGTGAGTTGTTGAAGGTTCCTATTTTGTTCAAACACTTAATCTATATGGTCCTTGTAGTTGGTTACTTGTAACAAATAAAACTTTACAAAAAAATTTGAGCACAATTTTGCCAATCTACTTCTGATTTCCCCTAGAGAGAAACTTCCACAGTAAAACTAGAAATAGAGTAAGATTCAATGGACTTAGAAAGAGAAAAGAAAAGAAAGAATATTTTTGTAAAATATCAAATGTTTAAGCAAGATAAATTAACACAAGGAAACACTTTGTGATAAAACTATTCTTAATTAAATAACTATGAATTATCCAAACCTTCTAATCTCAATAGGTGATTTCATAAAGAAAATCTTATTATACTACTGAAAATTGTTACATAAATGATAAAGTATGCGCATCTATTTTTGCTAGGTAATAGTTGTGAAAGATTACATTGAACAAAGCTTTAGAAAAATTTGACAATTTATGGATTGAAATACCAAGGCAATATGCTTTAAAAAAATGAAGCTATTTTAGTCATCGTAAAATACCAAAGATTATCCGAGATTCTCTATGCTCAAAATAGGTAATTTCATTAAGACATTACTATTAAATTGCACTTTAGGCTTTTCATCAACATAAGCTCATTTATGGAAAATCTTAATAAAAGTCTAATATTGCACAAAAAATAGAGCTATAAAAGACAACCTAGGAAAATTTCCAAAATTAAAAGAAAACCATGATACTATCTAAAGCATTAGCTAAGTGACTACAAAAAAATGAAAAAAAAATGAACTCACAAGATTAAAAAAAAGTAGCTAAATTGTTGTCCTTAGCAAGCCATCTTATAAAAATTATTCAAAGTTGGTTTTTCCCCCTTCTCCCCCCCAAAAAAAATCCTCCTTAATTCTGTCTTTAAAGGTTCTTTTATAGTGACATTAAGGTAGTTACAATAATCATGAGGAGGTAAGGGTCTTAAAAATATCTTAGGAATATAAATTTACAACTAAATTTTGAGTTAAAGCTTCCATGTGTATTATGAGAATTTTAAGCTATGGTTTCCAAGTGTTTCCTGAATAACAAATATCATAAAAGTCACCATAGGAAGTTACAAAAAAATTGGAGAAATACATACCAAAATTGGCAAGTGTCATTTCAAATGTAAAAATTTAGGAAATTTAGTTAGGTATTTTATATATACTTTATGTGAAAATTAGCTCAGATTAAATAAAGATCCATAGATCTACCTCTCTAAATCAGAACCATTTTTATATGTACATATATTTATCTTTTCGTACTTATATCATAACTTATGGCCACCATAATAAATGTAATGTCTTTAATAATGCTTCATCTAAGCTTTCAACTTCAGATACGAAATGAAATTTTTATAGTATAATACAAGCACAAGGATTTGTTTCCACCATGTTGGAACTACCTTGCTGCTTTCACCACTGTCTTGCTCATTGACATGTAACTAGTGTAGGAGTCGTATCACTATGATGAGTAAGCATGTGTTGAGATCATAGCCTCATCCAACATCCCTGGCATGTTGCTAGATGTTTTAAAAATTATATATTTTTTTAGAAATGTCTTGATCTCTACTTGTTAGCTCATTTTTATCTTGCAACTATGGGCACTCCCAACTTTGTTGGTGTTGGAAGAAGCCACATGTCTAGTCATCATGTTCTCCCATGTTCACATCACCTCTACCATTGTAGTCAATTTTGGAATTGGAATTGCTCATTTGGTTGTTTCAAATCATATTTTAGGATTTGTAATTGATCCTCTCTAGGCTAGATCAAATTACCATTGAGCATTGAATCATCCTTTTGTGTTTTCTAGCATTACTCTAGCTATGCTACCAATGCTGCCACATGTTAGGGGTGTCTATTTTCATTTAAAAATTTTAGTTGTCATTGTTAAATATTCTATGCTTCAGTAAGTGATGAGTGGTGAGGTACCCTTATGCCCAACCATATAAATCACTAAGGCATTCACACATGTTCCGATCGAATTCTATTGACCCATAGTTCTCTAGTGCACTAGTTCCTCTAGGAAGTGAAATGGGCATTGAGAATGTTCATTGTCTTCCTGAATACAATTGTGAAGCTTAAGGGCATGGTTTAAGTGTAATTGAGGTACATGATTTTTCTCATTTTATGTTTTATAAGTTTATTTGCCTATAACAAGAATGAAATGTAGAGTAATTTAAGATCTAATTCATTCACTAACTAGCTAGTGTAACACAAGTACCCATCCCACTTTTCTGGACACATCCTATACACATATAGCATTGTTGAGTTACCAATCACTACATGTATGCTTGATGTGGTCATGCCTATGTTCATTAACAATTGGAAATTAATTACTTAATTGAAATGCATTAAAGTAAAGTGTATGAATGTAAAGTGCACTAAAGGAAACATTAATTTATTCTTAGTGCTACAAAGATTGTCAAAAAGACTTGTTTTTATTCTTATCATATTGCTATGCTGAAGCATATCATTGTTCAAACAAAGATCCATGCACACTTAGTCTCCTACTATGGGCACTCAAAAAATATTCTAACTCTAAAGAAAACAAACTACAAGAGCTTCACTAACTATGACAAAAAAAATGATATCAAAATCATGAGCCTAAGCACTATATTTATAAGATGGCATATACCCTATGATATTGGATATTTGATAATGCATCCTAGCCTCCAATATCAATTATTTGATATTGAGGCTCTAATATTGAATATCTAATATTGGATCATGTAAAAACATGATTCATCATAGCCCCTTTATTGAATGAAAACTCATCCTCAAGTGAAAAAGAAAAGGAACAAGTTCCTAACAACAAATTGGAAAAATATGGGATTATTGACTGACATATAAACTAACTCAGATGGAACAAATTGACTTTAAATGCCTAGGTGTACAGGGTTACAATCTTTATAAAATTGGATGTTCAGAACACTCTTGATAAAATTGACATCCAATGCCTCTTGGCAGCTAAAGAGTGGGAGAGAAGATCCCATGATCATGAGCAGTCCTTGTCATGTGGTACTACTACATCATCCTTGGTGAAGATAGTTTCACTTCCAATCCATGCTTCCCACTACAATCACAAAATAATTGCAATTTAGTATGCAATATGTAACACATAGTTGGTAAGTACCTTATCTTGTCAGTGCTTACTCCCATCTAGGTTGTGATTATGGTGGATTGATTCCTTTAGAAGTGTTAGAAAAAAGGTCAACAAATAGGGTAAAATAGATAAGTGGTCCATAAAATTTAGAAAAAAGTTCAAATAGGATGAAATGCTTGAAGAGGGTATAAGAATTTAAAATAGTAACAATAAAAGGTTTCACTAAAAAACATTATGATGATGTGCATAATTGGATGTCATTGATGAGCTAAACAAAAGGATTTGATTATGAGAGTATCTAAGGGTAAAGAACTTTACTAACCCAACAAAAAGATATCCAAGTGGGTCCTCCCTAAAGTAGGCATAGGCCCTTACTGCCCTTTCATAACTTCAAACTAAGGAGTCCATGGGCTCTATGGATGATTAATGGTTATGGAAGGTTAAGTACAAAAACCCAAAATAAACTACCTAAGAATGTTGACACATAGAATTAGGACATCAAACAAGAACATGAAACTGATAGTGAGGTGAGACATGGAAAGCATAGATGGATGAGAGCGAGTGGAATAGAGTTTTTGATTAAGGTCACATAACGTTCCTTGTGAATTTTATGGTTAAATAACTTGATAAGATCCATCATTATTCTAGAACAAAATAAATCATGTTTAGTGACTCACATTGCCATTCTAAGACTAGTCCATCCCCTTAAGATGCAAGATTAGATCCACAAAACAACCACTATTTCATATTAGAGAAGAAAGAGGAAGTAGGAAGTGAGGAAGGGTCTTAGTTAGAGGGGACCTTTAGGTATGGGTAACATCTTTCTAGTCCCATAACCAATGCTTGTAGTCCATTTATTTTGTCTAAAGGATGTACTTTGAATTCCCATCATTTTTTTATGAGAACCACACCATGCAAAGACTTATTCAACTTCATTTTATTGGTTGATGCAAAATGGTAAGAAATCCATGAAAACACACATGCACATAGGCAAATAGAAAGGTACAAAGAATACCAAATCACCTTGAAGTCATATCCTTTTCAAACCTTTGAATCATTTCCAATTTTGGAAACTACCAAAGTCACAGATTTTTTATAGTTTTGTTAATGAAAAAGGAACTACACATTGCCAAAATAAGGAAAACCATAGAGTTGGTGGATGGGTGGATGTTGTGGACTCACTATCTATTGCATGAAAAAGAAACCATGTCCTAATCATTTGTAATAAAATTCAAAGCTAGAATCTAGACACCAATAATAAAATAACAAAATAGTACATATCATCATCAAGCAATGCATTACCACTATACCTAGAACTTATTAACAAAAAGTTAGAAAATTGCACCAAAATAAAATAAAATAAAATATAAAAGGAAGTGTAAAATATTCATAAAATAGCAAATGTACTAACGATGGTGTAGAATAAAAATTAGAAAATATTAATAACATGAAAAAAAGAAGATGTAAAATAAAGAATGTGTAAAACAGAAAGTTATAAAACAAATGTGTGTAAAATAAAATGATGAAAAATTGAGGAGCTACTTATATGATTAGCATGGGTGGCCATCTCCCCCACGGCTAAGTTCAAAAGAGGAGATTTGAAATATGGATCATGGTTGTTTATCCGATGAGGCATTTGTTGTATTAGCTAGCTCATATTCATGGAAAGGTTTGACTTATTTTATGTTCCTAGCTATTTCTTATTTAGGCTCTCAAGTTTGTAGATCATCATGGCCATGGAAGAAAAAGTTTTGTAAATGATGTAGGTCCTTCCCATAATGTTTGAAACTTAGTTCATTGAGGTACATGTATGAGATTCTAGTAGAGATCCTTATCTCCTGGTTCAAATTTGACTTTTCTAATTTTAAGGTCATGACATTTTTTGTTGTATGCCTTGTGTAACTCGTTAGATGATCATCAATAAATTTTTGTCTAGTAGGTTGAAATTCATTACTCTTTCTTTTTGTGCTAGACTCAAGTAAAGGTCGAGGTCATAGTCTATTGAAAGTGTATGGAGTTTAGATTGAATAGAAAGTGTTTGTAAATTTCCATACATAAGCTCATAGGAAGAATAGCCTATAAGAAGTTTATATGTTGAGTGGTAGGCCCAAAGGCATTGTTGTGTTTTGTGCTCTAGTATTTCCTATATTTTCTAATAGTTCTTGTTAGAATCCTTGTGACATCCGTATTGGTGACCTTAGCTTAACCATTGGCTTAGGGATGGTAGGGTGTTATGATATTATGTTCAACTCCCAAGTGCTACATGAGATTCTAAAAAGTAGTGCCTATAAAGTGAGTTCCATTATCAAAAATTAATGCATGTGGCACACCAAACCTATTTACAACATTTTTTTGTACAAACTAAGTAATAGTAGAAGATGTATATTAAACAATAGCTACTGCTTCTACCCATTTGTGCAATAGTCAACAAAAACTATGATGTACACTTTTTTATTTGACATGGATGTGATGGAACCCATAAAGTCAATACCCTAAATGTTGAAGGGTTCTAATGGTTGAATCCATTGTTGAGGTCGCTCCATTCAAGTAGTCATTCCACCATCTTGTTGGAATCATTTGCAAGAGTGGACATAATGGTGAGCATCCTTGAAGATTGTTGGCAAATAGTACCCTACCATTAATATTTTAATGGCCATACATCTCATTTCATAGTGTCCTCCACAAGGATCTTCATGAGAATCTTGAAGAATGCATAGTTGATCAGCATCAGGGACACACAAACAAACTAGGCCATCAATGCACACCTTGTAGAGGTGTTCATTGATCTCCATTAAGTGTTTTACCTAGTGAAGAAATTACTATTTCTTCTGGTGGTCCAATGCTTGTGGCATCTCTTGGGTGAGAATATAGGTGAGAATGCCATCATACCATTTAAGCTCATTAGGAAATTGTTCAGTTATAGCCCCTGCAAAGAGGAGTTTGTCAGGAAACATATCAGATAGTGGACTTTCTTCCTCCTTTTAGTTTGATTTTAACTGAGACAAGTGATTAGTAATCACATTTTCAGTGTCCTTTCAATCCACCATAATAAGATTGAATTCCTGCAAGATCACTAGGCACCGTATGACACAAGGTCTTATCATTGGCTTATTCATCAAGAAGTAGATGGCACTATGGTCCATGTGCACAAAAACCTTGTATCTAAGCACATAATGCTTGAAATTATCTAAAGAAAACACCATTGTCATCAATTCCTTTTCTATGGTGGTGTACTTCAGTTGTGAATCTACAATGTTTTTGATAGCATAGTGGATGTAATATGGACATTTCTTGTTCTTCATCTATGTAAGCATGACTTCTAAGGCATATTTAGATGAATCCATCATGATGTGGAAGGGTCTAGACAAATAAGGTGCTTGGAGAATTGGAGTTTTCATAAGTTTCTCTTTCAATTGCTAGAATGCTCTTTAACATTCTATGGTCAAGACAAATGGAGCATCTTTCTTTGTCAACTCCATCAAAAGTTTTTTGATCTTAGAGAAATTCTTCACGAATCATCAGTAATAGCCAATATCTCCAAGAAATGATTGAAAATCTTTGATAGTTTCTAATTGATGGGTTATTCTTTGGATGACCCTTATTTGTAGCATCTACCTCAATTTCTACTTGTGATATGTTGTGCCCAGGTACAATGCTTTCCTGGACCATAAGATGACTTTTTAACAATTCAGCCACAAGTTGGTTTCAACACATAGTTTTAACACTTACTCAAGGCAGTTCAGGGCTTGCTCAAATGTAGCTCCATAAGTGGAGAAGTCATCCATGAAGACTTCCATACTACTTCTGATTTGCTATTGAAAAATGCTTAGAACTAGGCATTAAAATGTAGTAGGAGAATTGTATAGACCAAATAACATCTTGCGATATGGAAAAGTTTCCTAAGGACTTGTAAATGTTGTCTTTACCTAGTTCTCTAATAAAATTTTAATTTAGTTATAGCCACTATAACCATCTAAAAAAATGTAGTAGTAATTCCTAGATATTATGTCTAACACTTGATAAAAAAATAACATAAAATGGTCCTTGAATGTTACCATATTCAGTAGCTAAAAATTGATGTAGACCTACCACTTGCCATCTTTCTTTGGCATAATCATGAGTGGACTAAGCCACTTACTATCTACAATGGGATAAATGAACCCCACCTTAAAGAGTTGTTCGATTTCCTCTTAGACAATATGCTTTAGTTTGGGGTTCACTCATCTCTATGGCTGTCTCTTTGGCTTCATGGTCATATCAATATAGATGTGATGCTAGCATATCTTAGGATCAAACCCTGTGAGTTCAAGATATGACTAAGAAAAAGTGGCTAACCTTTTTTCAACTACATTCAATAACATGTTTTTCTATTCTAGAGTAAGATTTGTATTAATTAAAACCAGCTTCCTATTTTTTAAAAACACATATTTCATTATGACATAGTTCAAGGGGCTCATGCTTGGAATTTTCAAGAATTTGAAACTCTCCCCAATAAGTATCATTATTTGCATCATGAGAGAGTTGATGATGAACTTGCTCTAGTAAATCCATGCCTACAACATATGTACATGTCAAGCTCTCCGTTAGTTTCATGCAAAGTGTGATGCTCTCAAAATTAGTGGTCAACCATTGGGTGCCCTCCTATTTTGTGGCTATGGCATATATAAACCTTTGAATTTCTACTTTTAGTGCACACTACTTGCATGCAAAGATAGATGCTTGTTTTATAGCCTAGAGTTTTTGCACACTATTGCACACTATATGATTGTACGCCATGAATGGAACTCACTTTTTTGTGATATTTTTGAATGCATTTTCTTTCGATATTTTCAAGGAAAGATACCTAATGCCCATTATTGCATCAATGGTTCTAAGCCATGCCCTTCCCATGATGATTGGGAAATCCCTTTTTTAGTTCTCCACCTTGATCACTAGGAAATTAGTAGGATAAGACCACCCATAGATAGTGATCACAATTTCTTCCACCACTCCCAATGAAATAGCGATAAAGAAGTCTACCAATTTATAATTTGATATTAATCTTCCTGAGAGGAGGTAGGTTCCATGTAGTATACATATCATGAAAGATTAGGTTGACACCAAAACCAAAGTTGAGAAGAGCTTTGCATGGTTCATTCCTAGTGATTTGCAAATAAATCAGAGGACTTCTAGGATCTAATAACTTCTTAGAAAGGTTTTTAGCATGGATCCAATTAGATACAATGTGAGTAAGCATAATAGTATAGATCCTAGGTGATGTTTGGTTTGAAGGGAACTCAAAAGAACTTGATACAAAGGAAGAAAAAGAAATAGGATTGTCAATTGCAGGTGTATTTGAGGGCTTAGGTGGACAACCTAGTTGGAAAAAATGTTTTTCCTTTGATCAAGTATCTAAACCACTTGATTGATTAAGTACTTGTAGGTTAATATCCCTAGTAGCATTGCATTGTTATGGTTGCAATGGTAGTTCATCCTGCATAGGTGGAGTAGGTGGTAGTTGTGTGGTTGGAGGAAGAAGATGTGTAGAAGTAGGAGGAGGATAAGGGTAAAGGGTCATATCCATTCTTGCATGTGGAGAATGAGTTTGATAATAATCAAAATGATGGTAGTGAGATTGGATAGTAGAAATGTGATTAGAGAAGTCAGATGGAGAGAGTGGTTGCTGAACATAGTATCCATATGGATCAAGTTGTCTATAAGGATATTATTTCCTTGGTGGTGCCAGCACCCATGATTGTCATTTTTGCCACTGTTGATATTTCTCATATGGTGGTAGTGGAGTTCCACTTGGATAATATAGTTGTTGCTACTAGAACTACCTGGAATTACCTTGAGAATAAGGTAATTTTTTGGATGTTTTTTTTTGTGTTAGTCATGGATTCAAAGCATACACCCTAGACTCCTATAAGTGTGACACTATGGAGCAACATCCTTTAGGATGTTTATACTGGCAGACATCACATCCACCATCATCATCTGATTCACTTCTTGCAACTTCTTCTATTGCAATAATCTTGACCTTAACTCTTTAATAGCCACGTTCAACTTCCTTGCACCTCATTAGGTTCAGATTCTTCTTTGCTATCATAAAATTAAACCTCCCTCTTTTGTATGGAAGGATCGTGGTTGTACTCTTCATGAGTTCCTTGTTTCCATCCTTCGATTTACCTTCTCAAGTTGGACACTTTGGAGTACATTTGATGTTTGTCATTGAATAATTCAAGCATGGTAATTCATCATCTAATAGATTCTAGTTCTAAGGATCAGTACTAGTTCTTTGCTTCCTTAATGAGTGTCTATGGGAATAACTTAAGCTTTTTCCACTCATTTTCTATATTCTACAAGGAACATCCATCTTATAAAGCTTGAAGATGGCTCTATAGGTCTGAGTGATATGACCCTTCGAATTAAGGAATATTGTTCATGTCTAGCCTTTTGATTTGATTGTCCTTTACATGCCTTGTTGGAATTCACATTGCTTCTATGATATTAAGCATAACTTGGATGGTAAGAAAAGGATCTTCAAGGCCTTGATTTTGATGCCTATGATGCCCTATGCTACGCCTTCGTTCATGGCAATGTACCTCTCTTGAATGTTCACATCCTTGATTTTTCCTTGCCCAATAGTCCCTTCGATCATTTTGGTTCCATCAATTATTTTAGTCACCTCCATCATAGTCTCACCTCCTATAGTTGTATTCAGAGTAAGAAGAATAAGAAGACAGTGATTAAGGTGAAGAGGAAGGAGGACTAGCACCATCAAGGTGCCTTCTACCACCTCTTCAGTGATCGTGACCATGATCACTATCTTATTTTTTGTTCACATCCTTACCTTAACTTGTCCCATTGGATCATTCTTTGTCATTGGATCCATTCTTACCAAAAATAGGATTGTGAATCATGGACTGCAAGTTTTAGTTTTGACCTTTATCAACAAAGTCAAAGAGAGGAGTTTCACTCAATGGAAAATCCTTAGAGAAGGATTCCCCACCATCTTTTTGGTATATCAAGAATGGAAAATTAGTAAATCCTTTTTTCTTCTCAAATTCATTATGTTATTCTAATTGGTGATCTTGGAGACATTGTGCCTCAATGGGAGGATAATCCCTAGGATCACTATCTTGCACTACATACTCAGCATGAAGTTCTTAGAGATCCCATCATATAAGCATTTGTTGGAGCATTGCATGAACAGATCAGTTAGGTGGCAACACAATGTTGCCCTGGATGTCACACAATCATAGTTGTTCATCCTGAGGTAGGATGAAGGTGAAATTAGGTACATACTCATCAGGATGAGCATATACCACTTGATATTGCTAATGCACTACTTGATGAGCTCCATCAGACTTGGGTGGAGAAGCACTCCTATGAGAAGAAGACATTTTTAATGAGATGATAAAAATGCAATGTGCTTTTAGATTTTTGTTGTAGTAATTGTAAAATATGATATGACTCTAATGTTCATTCTAATGATTTTGAATGATTTCCACTAAATCCTAGATAGCACACAAAATAACCGAAAGGTCCCTAGTGATAGCACCAATGATGAGTGGCAAGGTACCACTAGACCCAACCATACAAATCACTAAGGTGTTTACACGTGATCTAGTTGAATTTTATGGACCTATAGTTCTCTAATGCACTAGTTCCTCTAGGAACTGAAATAGATGTGAAGAAAGTTCATCGTCTTCCCAAATACACCTGTGAAGCTCAAGGGCATGGTTTAAGTGAAATTGAGATACATGATTTTTCTTGTTTTATGTTTTATAAGTTTAGTCAGCTACAATAAGAATGAAGGTTAGAGTAAGCTAAGATCTAATTCATTCATTGCATAGCTAGCCTAACACAAGTACCCATCCCACATTCCTGGACACATCCTTAACACATATAGCATTTCTAGGCTATTAAACATTAAGTGTTCCTAATTTACCAAGTACTATATGTATGTTCAAAGTGGTTGTGCATGTGTTTATTAACAACCAGAAATTAATTACTTAATTTAAACACATTAAAGTAAAGTGCATTAAAGGAAATAGTAATCTATTCTTAGTGCTGCAAGGATTATTAAAAAGGTTTGTTTTTATTCCCATCATATTGCTATGTTTAGGTACATTAGTGTTTGAACAAAGATCTACACACACTTAGTCTCTTGCTACGAGCACTCAAAAAATATTCGAACTTTCGAGAAAACAAACTGCAAGAGCTTCACTAACTATGATAAAACAATTGATATCAAAATTATGAGCCTAAGCACTATATTTATAGGTTGGCATATACCATGCGATATCACATATCTGAGAACACATCCTAGGCTCCAATACCATGTATCTGATATTAGAGCGTGCAAAATCATGATTCATCAGTAAGTAAGAAATTCATTGGTTTTGATGGATGTGTAGAGAAGAGCCATGACGTGATGTTACTGGTAAAAATTCATTATTTTTTTCTTCAGTAGATGTTGTTTCTTAGGTAGCAAAAAATTGCTTGATGATACAATGGTTCAAATGATGAGCTACATTAATCATTTCCACTCTTGTTGGAGTAAGGATTTTGATTCGTTAACATTAACTCTTGATCTATTGTTGTTCTAGTAACTTTGCATATGATTCCATGAATCAATCATAGACCTTCACTATATCCTAGTTTCAATTATCTTTTCACTTTTTAGAGCATATATTCAACAATTATTCATAGAGGATTTCTCTTGGTAATGTTGTAGCATATTTCTTAACTTTGAACTTGTCAAATTATTGATATCCTAATTGTGGGTTTTATCTAAATGCTTATCCCAAATTGATTATTTCCACAAGAATATTTAAACATAAGGACTTTGTAACAAGCTTACCTTGAATGCCAAATTTAACTTCAAGCAAAAGGAAATATTGATTATCTATGTATTCACTTAAACTCAATAGTCTAGAGATACTGAAAACTGAGAAATTATTCATCTCATAATTCCAATTACAACTCCTTATGAATAAAAAAACCAAAAGAGCATCACTAAAATTATTATTTTCTCAAAAAATAGATAGGAAATGTTACTTATGGTCTTCAAATGCATATATTTTTATTATTATATATAATTTTATATCTATTAATTGCAAATTGTTGCTCCATAAAATGGTCAAAATGTATTAACATTTCATTATGCCTCCTTAAACTCCTTTGAAATCCATGATGTTTAAAATTATTCACCAAATAAATAATCGCCAAAATAAGACTCTATTTAAGATTTATACAAAAATGAAAATCTTTCATAAGGAAAAATTTCACCAAACTTAAGGTTTAATGAAATCAAAACCTCATTCCTAATAAAACTTAGGAGACTATACAAACTCAATATCATATAAACTATTCCATGGGTGGAAAGAGAGTAGTTAGAGTAACTCTCTTAGTGATTCTCATATCATGAACTATTTCATATGTAATTTCAATTGTGATGAATGCCTTTCTTTCATCTTCTTACATAGTGGAAGCCTTAACTTGGTCTTCATCTTTGTTTTCAACAAATATATTTGCTTCTTCTTCATCCAACTCTTTAGCTGCTGACTTTTGAGGTTCTTCCCAACTAGTTGCTTCTATGTCTTAAGACAAGAAAGCCTCTCCTTAAGAATCATCTTTACTAGACTCTCCTTGATATTTAACTTGAGTGGTGCATTTATGAAAATGTCTCCAAACATTGGAATGTATAGAAAGTCCAACAACAAGAAATCATCACTACTTGAAATAATCATCTAATCATCACTCCCACTTACAAGTAATGACTACTTGAAATAATCTAAATCTAATTTTTAAACTTACAATTTGCATTAAATATTTTTTAAAACTAATACTCTAATTTATACATGTTTTTATAATATTATATAGACTCATCAAAACATACATATAGGATATATATGTTATAGTTAAATATTATATAAGTCTATACATATTATTTATTATATATAATAATATTAAGCATATACATATTAAATGTTATATATAAAAGGTTTACTACTTATTACTTTGTATACTAAATATTATTATAGTTATAAACATACATATATTACTATACTATGTACATATATTTATTAATATATATATATATATATATATATTTATGTTGTAGGTAGTTTTCCAAAATAATGTTTTATATGCAAAACATTATATGGAAATTGCAACTCTATCCCATCTAATGTTGATAATTTGTAGGTATCTTTCGATAATTATTTTTAGATCTAAAATGGACTAGTCCATATTGTCAAAAACATATTTGGATTTTTTATAT
Source organism: Gnetum montanum (assembly GCA_015680685.1). NCBI lineage: Eukaryota > Viridiplantae > Streptophyta > Gnetopsida > Gnetales > Gnetaceae > Gnetum > Gnetum montanum. Next base: position 103,353 of record MNCI01015387.1, read on the forward strand.
TCAATAATAATACCAAATCACCAAATTTAAAATATATCTTCAAAGCATTTCTATCGAACCACCTTTTGACTTGTAAAACATTCTTTAATAAATTATCTCTAACTCTATCCATTTTAGCTTCCCTTTTGCTGAGCAAGGTCATGAAACTTTTATCTTTATTAGTTTTCTCACTATACTTCTGCACAAAATCTAAGGCCAAACTTATAATCTTGTTCATAATTCTTGAAGTAAAATCATAGACCAAGTTATAAGCTGACATTCTAATAGCCTTTTTGAAACTATTACGATCAATCCATAATGAAAATTGTAGATAATTAATCCAATTTCCTAGATTACCATCCATTGACTCCTTGATGTAGGAAATAAGCTTTTTATTTGTATATTAAACTAAGACATTTCCTTAAATATAATAAATTGAAGAAGAAAATAGAAAGATGGATTTTTCTAATGCCCATGTTATAAACTCTTCAGATTGAAAGGTAGGTTCATTATTGGATACCAACACTTTAGGTAGACTAAAATGGCTTAAAATATAATCTTCCAAGAACTTAATCACATTTGATGCTGAAAGTTTTCTTAGAGCCTTTTCTTTGGATCATTTAGTAAAGTAATTGGTAGCTATGAGAATAAATTTATGTCCTACTATCAAAGGAGTAATTGTACCAATAAAATCTAAGCCCCATTGTTTAAATGGTCTATCTAAAATTATCAATTTTAATGGAGCTCTAGTCCTCTTGATCTTTGATTCATGAATTTTGCATTTGTAACATCTTTGAATTTTCCAACTAATATCATGACACATACTAGGCCAATAAAAACTATACTAGAGTATATGTTACATAGTAGACTTAGGAGATTCATAGAATAAATTGGAATGTTAATAAATTTGTTCTAAAATAGGACTAATTTGATCATGATGAAAAAATTCCAACAAAATCCCTCTAAAATCCTTTTTGTATAACATTTCATCTTTAACCACAAATTTATTTTCTCTCTTAAAGAAAGCTCTCTTTTGACTCATAGTTATATTATTGGAAACCTTTTGTATATCAAGAAATTCTAGAATCTCATCATACCAATTTCTCTCATTATTCTTAAGTGCACATACTTCATCTTCTCTAGCCATTAACTTGTCTAATCCCATTCCTTTAATGGTTTTGCATATTTTCAATGAAAACCTAAAACCTTGAAGCTTTATCAACCACTTTTCTCTCTTCAATAAAATTTCATTTAGGGCTAAAATTGTTTGACTATAGGCTTAATTAGTACAATATGAACTAATGAGCTTTCCTAGTAACATCTAAAGTGCTAAAGTGCTTTAATAACTATGAATGCCTATAATGCAACTCTAAAATTTTCAACTTATATTCAAAGAATCTAAATGGTTCATCTTGACCTTCATTTTTTTTGAGTTAAAATGACAACACCTAAATCATCTAAAGCAAAATCATCTAACCAAAAGTCTTCTTTTAATTTTGGCCTTACTAAGTAAGGACCCTCTTAAATGGCCTTTTTAATTTTTGCTAAAGCTCTCTCTGATACTAGTATTTTCTCTACTAGGAAATCTTTCTTTAGCATATGCATCAAAGGTCTAGTAATTTTAGTTAAATTTCTTAACAAAATTTATTTTTCCAAAGAATGATCTAAGAGATCTTTTTCTTGGAGGATGCTCAATATTTTGTATTGCTTGAATTTGGGAGTTATCTATATCAATTCCTTCTTGACAGATTATATGCCCTAGTAAACTTCTAGATTTAACCCAAAGATACATTTTTTAGGATTTAATGAAATACCATACTCATGACATATGTCAAAAACCTAAACAAGATGACTAATATGATCTTCCTTCCTTTTTGAAAAGATAGTGATATCATCCAAATAAACCACAAAAAAATCACCTATTAAAGCTTTAAAGGCTAAATCTGTTACTCTTTGAAAAGTAGCTCTAGTATTTGACAATCCAAATGAAATTCTTTGGTAATGGAAAGTTCCCCACTTGGTGATAAATGTTGTTTTATATTTGTTATCCTTATCTACTATAATCTAATTGTAACTTGAATAATCATCTAGGAAAGAATATACTTGACAACTTGATCCTTTAATCAACATCTTATCAATTCTAGGAACTGGATATATATCTTTCTTTGAGGCTTTATTCAAATTTTTGAAATCCACACAAAGTCCAATATCACCATTCTTCTTTCTTATAAACACAAGGTTACCAAGCCAAGTCGAATATTAGACTAGATATACAATTTAGGCTTGTAATAACTTCTTAATCTCAACTTTCATACTAGTTTAAATGATGGATTAAATCTCCTTTTTCTTTTACATAACTATCTTACTATCAACTATCAAAGGAATTTTATGTGTCATCATATCTGGTCTAAAGGTTTTAAGATCATCATAAGACCAAGAAAATTTTCCAAATTATTTTTCATGAGTAATAACTAATTTTTCTTGAAAACTGAATATTTTTCCTTTATGAAATTTAATATCTTTGGTATCTTAGTAGATCCAAAATTCACTATTTTATAAGTTTGATTATCTAGATTGTGTATATCTTTTCTAGTAAGAAAATTTTTGCTAAACTTATGTTCATAATCAATCACTTTTTTGAAAATTGAATTTTTCTTAAATCGTAATGTTGTTTTTTATATGATTTGACCTTCAAATTCTTACTTGTTTTTCATAAACATGAGTACTTGTTCATCATCTTCAAATACTTGTAAATCTTTTATATTATCTATTATTGATGGCTAATGTTCTTTATCAATCAGTACACCTTCATAACCTTCTATATTTTTGACATCTAATGGTGAAGTTGATTTTGCTAAGTCATTTGCTATATAATTATCTTTCCTACCTATATGTTCTATTTTGAAGTGCTAAAATTGTTCCAAAATTTTGTAGACAAGTTGTTTATAGGGTCATGATAATGAACTTTATACTAAATAGTTACCTTTAATTTGATCACAAATTAATCTTGAGTCTTCCTTTATAGTGATTTTCTTGATTCCTTTTATTAATACTATCTTAGTTCCAATACACAAAACTTCATATTCTTGTCTTGTTATTCATAGAAGGGAAAGACAGATGAATTTCCTTGAATAATCTTGGGAAATCATATTTTAGTAATACTATTCCCACTTATTCGCCTTTCAAGTTACAAGAACCATAAAAGTATAGTTCCCATTTGCTCTTATCTTGAGATTCTTCTTTTTCCAAGTAATCAACTTCCTAAAGTGTGTAGACTCTAGTTTCAAAAGCTCTCATTTCAACAACTTTGTTCTTTTCATTTGAAGTAATGTTTTCATTCATTAAAGGTTCACTATAAACATATATTTAATTTGGTTCACCTTACCAAGGTAGCCACATATGTGAGTAATTCATTGATATGTAACCTGAAAAATTCTTGCTCTAGCTTCTACTAAACAAAAGACTACGTGAATCTAGTATATCTACCACTTGAATAGTTACTCTACTTTTGATACATGGTTTAAAAGAAATTTCTAATAGAACATTAGGTAGTTGATCCACAATCTTTATTCCACTTTTGTCCACATGAACAATCTTCTTATTTGTGTTTTTAGGAATCAAACCAAGTTTTTTGCATATAGATAATGACATGATAGTAGATGTAGCTCCAGAATCACCTAAAAAATTGTGAAGATACTTTTCTTTTAACCTCATTTTCAGAAAAAAAGGAGAAGCTTTCTTATTAGGAGTACAATAACTAGTTTTTGTTTTTTAGTCATTGTTAGATACGTACCTAAACTCTAGCTCTCCAACTCTCTTTTTACCTTTAATAAACTTTAAAGATTTTCTCTATTGATCTCCTATTTGTAATAATTGATATATGCTAATATTGGCCTTGAAATGTTTGAGATATTCAATTAAATCATGTTCTACATCTCCATATAAGCCTAGTTTCTTCATCCATTTATTTAATGATTGATTTTGAGTACTTTTCTGAACTTGATCTTCTTTATTTTGATTCTTCTCTCTTATACTTGCTCCAAATGCTTTTCTCTTAGTAGATGGATCAAAAATGATGTTCAGAGGTTGGGACATAGTTAATCTTTCTTTTTACTGAAGATTATATCCGTTTTCTTCATTTTTGTTACACTCTTCAATTGATGATGTATACTCTTTAGAACTTGATAGGAAAGAGGTATCACTAAATCCATTAGAAGATTTAATTTCATAATGAACACTAGATAACTGATTATCTAATTTGATATCAAGGAAGTTTGACATAACAACATCACCTTCATCCTCATCTTTTACTAACTTAGCACCTTGATGCTTGTGTTTTCTATTTTTCTTTTCTTTTTTGATTTTAACTTTTACTATAGCTTTCTCTAATTTAACCACCTTGTTTGAGAAGTCTCTCATTAAATATTCTTTTTTTTTTTAGATTTTCTACTTTCAAACTCTTGTTCTATCTTAACATGAGATGACTTTGGTAAAGCTTTAAGTTGAGAAAAAAGCATGCATGGGAATCATCATTTTTTCTTCTCTTTTTTATGTTGTGATAATCTCTTCATGGTTTAAGTTTAGATATATTTTTAATTATATAACATTACCAAAGTAGTCATTCAATGTTAGCAAGTTTGGACTTCTTCCTAACCAAATTGAAATATTGGGATTCACAGCCTTAAGATAAGTATCTCTAAGTAATTCATCCGATGGTCTATATTATATTTGAAAGAGTCTAAAAATTCTTTAAAACTTAATATTTGAATCTCTAATTAACTCTTTAACTCCTTGCTTTGCTTGTGCTAGTCCATAGTATAGTTGTTGTTGATCAAATTGATTATCAAATTAGGCCAAGAAAAGACTTTTCATGTTATCCCAACTTGTGATATTATTAATTGGTAAGTCTAAATACAAAATTTGATCCATATCCTTTAAATTTGACACAAAAAATCTAAAAGCTCTATCTTGATGATGAACATTTGCATGAGCCAAAGTTAACTCAAACATGTGAATATACTCTTCAACCAAGTAAGCTTTTCTAGGAATAAAAGGCTTAGACAAGTATTTGTAAACTACCTTAGAAATATTATTGTAGTTTTGAAATCATAATGGTGTAACTCTTTGCCAAAGATTTTCCATCCTATTAGAATTCATTTTGATTGTTGAACTCTTATACTTATTTCACTTTCTCTTATAAACTAATAAACTAGATAGTCAGGGTGATTTTCTTATGCTTCTGGTCTTTACTCCACTACCTTTTACAAATTCAAAAACCTTCTTCTATTCTTCTTCTAATGAATAATCAATCTTATAATCAAGAATTTCTTTGGAACCTTTGAAATTATCCAAAATATCAATTTGTTTGGTCATTAACTAAAAATAGTATCTAATTTCGTAAGCCATTCTAATAATAAAGAATTGTTGGTGTGCTAAGACTATCAAGCTTATCAACTTAAAGGAAAAATTTTGAGCCCTTCTGCTAGCATCAAAAGAACTGTTGGTGACTCTTTAGGACTAGATTGCTAGCATTGGATGCCTCATGATCTTGTGACTAGGGGTCATATGATCAAAGGTGTTCCTTAAATAGGATTTAGGTACTTACTAGTTTTTGGCAACACCAAGGCCCATATACCTCCAAATAAACTTAGTAGTTATGAAATGTACTAGAAGTGAGTATGTGTTTGCTATTGTGAATGTTGAAATGATTGTGCTGTGTATAAAACTATAATTGGCTATCATAAAAGATTCAACTAACTTTGTCAAATATTGTGAGTTGTTGAAGGTTCCTATTTTTATTCAATTACTTAGTTTATATGGTCCCTATAGTATGTTACTTGTAACAAATAAAATTTTGCAAAAACATTTGAGCAGAGTTCTACAAATCTACTTCTAATTTCTCCCAAAGAGAAAAGTCCATAAGAAAACTAGAAATAGACCAAGATTAAATGGAGATAAAAAGAGAAAAGTAAAAAAAAAAAGTAAAATTTTATGAAATCTCAAATATTTAAGCAAAATAAATTGATATGAGAAAACACTTCTCAATAAAGCTATTCCTAATTCAATGACTACAAATTTTCCAAACCTTCTAAGCTCAACAAGAAATTTCATAAATTATACTACTAGAAATTCCTATAAGAATGACAAAGTATGAGTCTCTATTTTGGCTAGTTAATAGTTAAAGATTACATTCAAACTTCTAGATTGAAATACAAAGGTAATATGCTTTAAAATAATGAATACATTTTAGTCATCTCAAAATACCAATGATTCTCCTAGATTCTCTATGGTCAAAATAGAAAATTTTGTTAAGACATTACTATTAAACTACTCTTGAGGATTTTCAACAACATATCCTCTTCTATGGAAAATCTTAATAGAACTCTAATATTTCACAAAAAATAGAGCAATAAAAGACAACCTAGGAAAAATCCCAAAATTAAAAGACAAGAATAATACTATCTAAACCATTAGTTAAGTAACTAAAAAAAATGGGAAGAAATGAACTCACAAGATTAAAACAAAGCAACTAAATTAATGTCTTTAGCAAGCCATCTTATAAGAATTCTTCAAAGTTTCTTTCTCCCTTTCCCAAAAAGAAATTGTCATTACTTCTACCTTTGAAGGTCTTTTTATAGTGACCTTAAGGTAGTTATAGTAATTATTAGGAGTTAAGTATCATACAAAGATCTTAGGAATATAAATTTACAACTACCTTAGGATTTAAAGCTTCAATGAAAATTATGAGAATTTTGAAATATGGTTGCCAAGTATTTCCTTGGTAAAAATTATCCTAAAAGTCACACTACGAAGTTACAAAAAGAATTGGAGAAATACATGCCATAATTGAAAATTGTTTTTTCCCAATGTAAACATTTAGGAAATTTAGTTAGTTTTTTTATACATCCATTATGTGAAAATTAGCTTAGATTAAATAAAGCTCCATAAATTTTCCTTTCTAAATCATAACCATTTCCATATGTACATGTATTATCTTTTCAAACTTATATCATAACTTATGGCCACCATAATATACGTAATGTTTTTAATAATTCTTCATCCACACTTTCAACTTAAATTCTGAAACATGATTTCTCTAGTGTAATTTAGGCAAGAGGATTTGTTGTTGTTCTGTTGTTACTACCTCATTACTTTCATTTTTGCATTACTTATTAACATGTAACCAGTGTAGGAGTGGTTTCACCTTGATGAGCAGGCACATTTTGAAATCATAGTTTCATTCTTCATCCTTGGCATGTTGCTACATGTTCTAGAAATTATAGAGTTGTTTGGAAATGTCTCAAGCTCTACCTGTTGTCTCACCATTGTCCTATAACTAATAGTACTCCTAGCTCCATTACAGTTAGACGAAGCTACATCTCTAGCCATCATGTTCTCGTATGTTAGCATCACCTCTATTGTTTCCATTAGTATTGGATGTAGAATTTCTTGTTCAGTTATTTCAAATATTTTTTTGTGATTTTCAATTGATCCTCTTTGGGCTAGATCAAATCACCATTGAGCATTGAATCATCTTTCTATGTTTTCTATCTTTACTATATCTATGCTATCAACACTACCATGTGTTAGGGTTTTCTATTTTCATTTAGAAATTTCAGCTATCACTATTAAATTTTCCATGTGCTTGTAAGTGAGGAATTCATTGGTTTTAATGGATGTGTATGAAAGAGACATGATGTGATGTTACTAGTAAAAATCCCTTGTTTTCTTCTTGAGTAGATGTCTTTTCTTGGGTATAAAAAATCTTCTTAATGATACAATGGTTCAAATTATGAGCTACATTAATTGTTTCTACTCTTGTTGGAGTCAGGATTTTTATTTGATAGCATTAACTCCTGATCTATTGTTATTTTAGTAACTTTATATCTAATTTCATTAATCAATAGCAGACCTTCACTATTTCCAAGTTTCAATTATCTTTTCACTTTATAAACTAGAAATTCAACAATTAATCACAAAGGATTTCTCTTAGTAATGTTGTAATGCATTTCTCAACTTTAAACATGTCAAATTGTTGATATCCTAGTCATGGGTTTTTGTCTAAATGCTTATCCCAAATTGGTTGTTTCGACTAGAATCTTTAAACATAAGTACTTTGTAATAGGCTTATCTTGAATGCAAAATTTAACTCCAAGCAAAAATAAATATTTATTGCTTGTGGGTTAACTTAAACTCAATAGTCTAGAGATATTGATAATTAAGAAATTATTCATCTTATACTCCCAATTACAACTCCATGTGAATATACCAATCAAAAGAGCATTACTAAATAGATCATTTCCCCAAAACTTAGATAGGCACTTTTACTTATGGTTTGCAAATGCATATCCTTTTATTCTTATATATATATATTTTTATATCTATTGATTTCATATTCTTGCTCCATAAAATTACCAAAATGTACTAACAAGAAGTTGTGAGAGGAGCTTGGCTCCTCATCTTTGATATATTTTGTCTATATTTTGAGAGTTCTCTTAATATATGAGAGAGTTTCTTCATTTCATTATGTTGTTCTTGTTTTCTAAGCTAGAGCTCCTTGAAAGTTTGGAAAATGGATCCTTTTTTAGTCTATTGAGGTAGCATTCCTACTTCATAGGAGAAGGTGGAAAAAGATAGAAATAGCATGGGAACTTCAAATTGAGCTTGTGGAAGGTTTCCTTAGGTTTTTGTCTAACTTTTTCTTAAAATTATGATTAATGTTTCCTGCTTGTACACATGGAGAGGAGAGAGTTTATGAGATGTCTTGATAAGACCTCTTGAGTGAAGGAGAGCTTGGAAAAAGATTATTAGAGCACATTGAATGAGTGCATCAATGTTGCACCTTCAAGATCAATTATTGTCTGTTGGCCTATGTGTTCTAGTCTTTCTTATGTTTTGCATTCTTAGTTTTAGGTTGTGGAAGAGATTCTCCATCGATTATGTCTTACATTAAGAGAAATAGGATTGTATATGTTTTTAGTAATTTGTAATCATCATGATTAGACTATCTATAATTATAGACTAAATCATACTAATAATATAAAAATTTCTTATCTTTTGATGTTGTTGCTCTTCCTCTAGAAATGCATCTAATCTCCTTAAAATTTCAAGCTGCATGAGTTCCTTCTCGAAGCTTATGAATTATGATAAGTTCTACTTCTTCTCTAATTTATGCTACTCTTCATCATGTCCTTTTCCTAAACTAGCTCTAATACCATGTTTGAGTTTGACATTACGTCCTTGAGACAACTCTACAAATCTTCTAAGATCTAATGAGGAGAAAGTAATATTGTAAAATTGTAAGATTGTAACTTTCTTCGTAATAATAATTAATTTTTGATAACTCTTTGTAGTCTTAAGTATTATTGAATTAATTGTTTATGAATCCTCTTATGATGAGTAGAGTTATGTTAACTTGATTTTGTAGCTTAGTTCTAGTCACAAGCTATTAGAGATAGTCTAAAACAAGTATTACATCTAGTTCTAATGATTTGTAATCATCATCTTTGGGCTTCTTGTAATTCTATACTTAACCATTATAAGAATGTAACAACTTCTTAGCTTTTGGTGATGTTATTTTTTCTTTGGTAATGAATCTTCTTTTGGAATGCTATTAACTCTTCATCATAAGATTATGATATGATTATTTTTTAGAACTCATTATATTACTGTTGGCACATTTTGGCCATTTCATGGAACAGGTTGGCATGATAAAATTGATTAAAGGTTTTTGCAGATTTTAGTAATCTCCTATTCATAGTTGCAGAAGTGGCAAGAATTTTAGCAGAAACTTTTGAATGGTTTCCTGCTGGTGCAGTAACATTTGATCCAACTAATAAGGAAAACACTTTTGAATCTAATCCTTGAACACCAGTCCACAACTTCTCACCCAATAACTCATTAGGAGTTCGTGAAGCATTATTTATTGTATGCGGGGCTTGGGCCCTTGGTTGAAGTAAGCGTGATGGTGATCGTTGATGGGTTGGAAAAAAGGAACCATAACCTCCAAATTTTTCCCCCAAGTTTTTTGCTAACACTTCACCTTCAAAGTCCTTATAAAAATGTCCCAAAAAATTGTGCATTTTGTTATTGATTTAGGATAGGGCAACATCCAGGTTAGAGTTGCCAGCATAGGCCTCGCCTTCTTCAAGCTCATTGTCCACCATCATCATCATCATCATAAGTTTGCCATTGTAGCCGTTGCTCTACACTGCCACCATTGATGTTGCTCGAAACAACAATCTAGAAGAAGCATGAAAAAACCACCGCCAGAAAAAAACCACAAAAATTGTGCAAGGATCGTGCTTGAATGTGCTTTATTATGCCCTAGAATCCCTAAACCTCCAGAATCCACCAAATTTGTGCTCAGATTTCTAGCCTTCTCGGCACTGATTTCAAACTCAGCACAACACCTTACAAGATCTTCGAAAATACTCTACCAAACCAAAACTCTCTCAACAGTAGTAGTAGAAATGGTAGAAACTAAAGGAGAAGGAAGAGGAAACTAATTTTTTTAAGCCTGAAAGGGAGAGAGCGATCTCATTTATCAATATGGTTGTTTCGGAACATGAAATTAGAGTATGAATATATTTATGGCCATAACATAATGAGACATGTAGAAACCAAACATGAGTCCTCCATGGCTCCCTAATCTATCATGATGGTTGCAACTATAAGATATTCATCACCTATAAACATTTAACCCTATGGTGAATATAGCCACTAGATACTTGGCTTCATTTTAAATTTTCTATAAATGTGGTAATTTCCAGAAAATTGTATCCCCTCAATTGAAATGGTGGTTATAACTTTTTTATCTCTATGGTGACCACTTGGCAACTGAATGGGCCACTTGACAACTAAATGAGACACTTGTCAAATGCAGCTTTTTTTTCTCTATGGTGGTTATAACCACCCATAATGTTTGTAACTTACCTCACCTTCTGATGATGATTATAACTACCTTGAGGTTACCATAAAAGGGCTTCAAGGGTAGGAAGGAAGGGGTCTTGGAGGGGGCTTTGGGTCTTGGTGGCTAGGGGGGAGAGCATTTGTAAAGAAGACATTGTGAAAGATCTCTTGTAAGATGACTTGTTAAAGACAACATTTCAGCCTCTTTATCATAGTCCTGTGAGTTATGCTTATTTTTTTTATTCTATTTAAATTGTTTAGCTAGTGGTTTAGATAGTATAATGTTTGGCAAGTAATTTTGGGATTTTTAGATTGCTCTTATTGCTCTTGTTGCATGATAGAAAATTTCTATTAAAATTTTGCCATAGAAGAGCTTGTGTTTGAAATCCTTAAGAGCATTTTACTAGTGAATTTTATTGTGCAATGTATAAGAACTACTATTGAGATTGTTGTAAGAGAGCCTCTATATGTAGTCAAGCTATTGAATGATTCAATAGTCAAGAGGGTTCAAAAAATCTTTGGTATTTTGATAGGACCAGAATAGCTTCTTTTATCTTTAAAGTGAATCTCTGTGGTATTTAAATCATAAATTGTCAAGTCTTTTGAAGGTTCTTTTGCCATTCTCTAGCCAAAATAGAGTCTGGTACGTGATAGTTTACGCAACAATTCCTTTTGCTAGCATAGTAGGATTGTCTTGAAGAAATTGCTTATTTGAGCCTTTGAATTTTGAACAATTCATAGTTATTGAATTTGGGATAGCTTTATTACGAAGTGTTTACTCATATCATTTTACCTTATTTAAATATTTCAGATCTTTACACAAATCTGCTTTCTTTTTCTCTTCTTTCTATTTCCATTGAATCTCGCTCTATTTCTAGTTTTCTTCTGGAACTATCTCTTTCTCTGGGGAAAATTAGAAGTAGATTCATAGAGTTGTGCTCAAATGTTTTTGCAAAACTTTATTTGTTACAAGTAGGTATTATAAGGATTGCATAGACTAGGCAATTGAAACAAAATAGGAACTCTCAACAACTCACAGTACTTTGCAAAGTTGGCTAAATTTCTTTAAGATAAGTCATTTATAGTTTTACACACAACCCAATCATTTCATTTTTCACAACAGCACACACACATACTCACATTAAGTACTAAGTCTATTTGGAGGTATATAGGCCTTGTTGTTGCCATAGACCAATAAGCACCTAAATCCTATTTGAGGACACTCATTGGTGGTCGCATCCCAAATGGTCGCCAGCAATTACAAATGCTTATGTGTAGAATTTTCATAGTTCTTACTTGGTATGTCATTAAGTTCTTAGTGAAATGAACCTTGCCTCCTTCATTGTACTTTGTTAAGTATTCTTTTAGACTTAACTTCACTTTGAATACTATGCTTAGTTAAGTTTCTTTTGACTTATTTACACAAAATTCTTTCAAGTCTACTAAGCCACTATTGTCTTAGATTCATCTAATTATGAAATACCTCATTAGAATGTTCTATTTACTTTTTTCATCATAACCTTCTAGATGACCTCTTTTTATTTGAGAAATTAAACCAAGTTATATTTGGCACAACTGGGATCTTCTCTTCTTCTTTAAGAGACTAGGCCTTATGTTAGAAGAATCACAAATGTCTCCTACAATACCTATTTTTTAGTTATCCTGATGAAATTGATTACTCCTAATGCTACTTTTTAGACTTATGGCTTAGAACTTTATTTCTTTATACTTTTATAAATCATTGTTTTTTGTATCTTCTAGCTTATAAACATTACTTAAAACTATTGTTACAATCGCTTTATCGTTTTACTTGTTCTTAGATGCTTTTTCATTTGTATATTTTACCACTTCTTCTCCATTCTCCTATTCCATTTATTATTTGATCATTCATCCTTATCTTATGAAGTGAGGAGTTACACTTTCTTATACTTCATAGGAATTTGTAATTCTTCATGAATAATCATGGCTTTTTATAATTATCACTTATGAGTATAATCTAAAAATATGCCTAAAAATAGAAAAAATCAATCAGCCTCATTTCATGCATGTTGGCTAGCATGGCTCAAGGGGCATGAATATGAAAAATAGTAAATGGCCTTCAAAATTACTGATTTGGTGTCATAATCTTGCTATTGACATTAGCAACCCTATGAGCTCACATGCATGGTTGATTTATTGTCAAAACATATTAAAATTTAATATCTCAAGTTATTCATGCTAGGGGAGGCTAGAGCCATGTTGGATAGTGTGACTCCAATGTGGGTAAGTTTCCTTACCGCTTTTGGTAGCACCTTGAGACCTGCAAAAGTAAAAAACCTAGCCTAATAGAATCTAGACCCTCAAAGCCTTGCATTGATTGATATTTTACATTATTTTAATCATTAAAATGCATTATTCCATCTCACCCATGGTGGCATAGCATTGCCTAACATGACTTTGGGGTGTATAGATATCCCACACCTCAAATAGTCATTAGATATAGCTAGTTTTAAGCAAAAACCTCAAACATTGATAATAGCAACCCAAAAAGCCTAAAAAATTGGTTATATTACCTCTAAAGCCATCTCAAAAATAAAAAGTAGATGTATCTATGTTGAGGGGTACTAGATCCATGCTAGCCAATGTGACCCTAGCATGGGTAAGTTTCCAACATGATTTTCTACATGTAAAATATCCTCCAAATAGCCTAAAAAATTAACCATAAAAACATACAACCACAAAACCCTAGCTTCAACTACAAATTAATCATGTTTGACTTTATAACAACTTAGATCTAGATCTAGATCATCTATGCTGAGACACCTCCCATCCATGCTGGCTAGCATGGCTTTGGGGGGTATAACCTTTAAACCTTCTTTTTTCTAAGTTTCAACCTTCAAAGTAATCAATCTCAATTGTTATGGCCCTACACTACCTTGGGAAGATTGTAGAACTTCAATTTTTATCCTTTGGATGTCATGAACCCATTTTTCTTGGTAGATACACTTAGGCTACAGTAGCCAACATTACTGGAGGGTGGGTGACATTTCCAATCTTCAATGAGAGTTTCCAAAGATTGAAATCAATGTAAAAGTTTATCTATTGCCTTTGCAAATCCACTATGTTGACCATGCATGCCATCAAGAGTCAAACATGCTTAAAATAAACCTAGAAAATTACTTGATTATCCCATCCATGCTAGGGATCATCCCACCCATGTTGGCCAAAAAAGCCTTGATTTTTAACCCAAAACAACCTTGAAACTACCTCCATAGATTCTCAAACTTACATATCAACCTTGTAGCCTCATACCATGTTTTGTTAAGGCCTAAAAATAGTAAAATCTGACCTCTTTTGACTAGTATTAATAATGTTTTATCACATGTATTTCACTTTGCTTAATTTGGCCTTGTCTCATGTTGTTTTGACCTACTTTAACCTTGTTATTACATTGTTGAGATTTGCTACCATTAGTTTGCCTCATTTAGCCTCTACATCACTTTAGTCTCATTATATTTATCTTATTTTCTTGAGTCTGGCCTCTATTATCCCTTGTTTGTCTTTTCATTAGTGTTAGGTGATGGAATTTGACCATTCTTGACCATTAGTTCTCACCATGTAACTATGATCTACCAAGGCCTTAAAGTAGTAACATGGCCTACTAAGGTCTAAAACTTGTAAAATTGTAACCTTAGTTTACAATATTTGACATTATGTTTTATGCTTTCCTCATGATTTAACTTGTTTAGACCTTGTCTAACCTTTATTTGATGTTTTCTTGGCCTTCATTCCATTTTATTTGCCAATTTCTACCTCTTATAGCCTTGGTTGGCCTTGTTTGCATTTTTTTGGGCATTGAAATAACATGTATTTGCATATTTTTATCATTTTGGCATTATTTACTTATCTTTACCAAGGTGCTAGTTAATGTACTTATGGTTGACATGTAAGACTAGAGTTTGAGTATTTGGGAGCAAATCAGAATGCATTTTAGCCTAAGTGAACTTCTTGAACAATGTATTAATTTTAATTACATAGATCTTGAGGTTGAGGGTCTTGTCAACCACATAGCCTTAATAGGGAGACTTTCTAGAGTGGCTTGAAAACCTACACAAAACCCTTAACCTTGAAGTTGGTGACATTACTAAAACCTCTATAGTTGAGGTTCCTATCATGACACACAGTGGTGAGGAGAAAATCCTAAAACTAAGTTCCTTAATAGAACCTCAACAAGCTCAAGACATCATTAAGGTTCTACAAGATAACATTAAGGTCTTTACTTGTTCATATGAGGATATGCTAGGCCTTGACTTAGGTTTAGTCCAACATAACATCATACTTGATCCTAGCATTAGATTAGTTAAGCAAAGGATTCATAAGATTAGACCTAATTTGGCCTTAGCATTTCGTGATGAAATCACAAAATTATATCAATTTGGTTTCATTAGAGTTATGGATTACATGTAATGGGTGTCCAACATATTGATAATCCCTAAGAAAAATGGAAGGATACATATTTGCATTTATTTTTAGGACCTAAACAAGGCAATCATCAAGGATGATTTTTGTTTTCATAGTATTGACCAACTTATTGGTACTTCAACATAGCATGCCTTATTTTCCTTTAGGGATGTGTTCTCAAGATACAACCAAATAATGATCAACTCAGCATAACCTTTATGACTCCTTAGAGTACCTTTTGTTATACCATGAGGTCCTTTAGCCTAAAGAACATAGAAGCAACCTAACAAAGAGCAATGACATATATCTTTAGTGACTATATGATAGGCTTGCTTAATGATTATGTAGACAATATAGCTATTAAGTCTAAAGTGGCCAATGCCCATGCACATGACCTAGACCTTGTACTTAAATAATGCCTCAAGTATGAGCTTAGGATTAACTAGAAAAACTATGTCTTTGATGTTGAAACTAGTAAGATTCTCGACCTTGCACCTAAGTTTGGAATTTTATTGTAAAATGTGAAAGATTATAATCCATGAGATGTAATTTCACATACTTTAAACATTTTCAACTGAAAAATTCCTTATAAGTTGTTATAGACTCACTTCTCAAGTGGGAAAAGTCATGTCATATCTATATTTGGACTTGGGAAGGTTTAAAATGCTTTTTGAACTGCCAAATTTGGCATTTTTATGGGTTTTGTGGGGTTATAGCCTTAACTATGCTTGAACCACCTACGCCTAGCATGGGTGATGTTGGGTTTTTATTTTCCAAGTATAACCTAGCATAGTTGACACGAAAACCTAGTGTGGATGTCTCAAGGCCAACATTGGAGTTGTCAGAGTTTCCACTTTATCATGAAGTCAGCCCTGGAGTGGATGGGGGTTTCATTCTTCAAACAATTCTAGCATTACCCTAGCAATTTTAATGTAGATCCCAAAATTCTAGCATTTCTCCACCAATTCTAGCATGGTTTTGGTGGCCTTGGGGGGTATCAAAACTTATCATAAATGGAAACTACACTAGAGGTAAAGCCTTGCTACACCTACACATGATTCAAATCTATCAATAATCATGGAAAATATTTGTAGCACCAAAACTAGCAACCATGAGACCTATAAATACCAATTTCAAGCACCTTGAATAGGTTCTTCACTTCTTCAACCCTTGAGTTCTTGAACTCAAAATTCTTTTGAAAATTCTTAAGTGCTAGAAACTTTAACAATTTCAAATACTTAAAAGCTTGGATCATTTTGTGATACTTTTGAAGAAAACCTATAATTACCTAAGCACACAGAATCTTAGCATGATACCTCCTTTGTAAAAAAAGTCAATAACATACCTTACCTTCTTGGTGGCCAAAACTATAGATCTAGGCAAACGACTAGCAAGGAGTTTTAGTGCTAGATGTTGGGAAGTACCTAGACCATGGAGTTGATTGTAGAGTGAAAACTACTAGCTTTAAGAGGCTTTGAACTTCATCAGTGCAAACACCCTGTGCATTTAGGCACATCATTTGTACACATTTTAAACTATTTATTTTTAATATTTTTATTATAATAAAGTTTGTATTACATTTTTTGTTCAAACTATTATGATTTCATTTTGTGCATTTTTTTATACTAGATCTAAATTATTATTACAATCTATTTACCCTCAATCATACTTTTCAAGTTCTTGGGTGATTGAACAGACTATCCAAGGTGCCTTAGAGATCCTCTTTATCATAGGCCCTTGGAATCCAAGGCTAAAATTGTTCCACACTTGGGATTTTTGGTTTTCCAACAACTAAATTTTTTAGGTGCAACAATACCTAGTTCTTTACTTATTAAAAGAAGTATCTTAAGTTGAGTTATATTATGCAAGGTGACTACAAATGTTTGTTTATCATTCAAGGATTGCATTTTTTCACTATCAGTTAAACATAATTTTTTTTATAATTGAATGGCTTCAATAAATAAATCATTTAAAGTATTCGAATTAGGAGTTCTTCTTAGCCATATTGAAATATTTGGATTAATAGCACTCAAATATGTCTCTTTAAGAATTTCATTTGGTGGCCTATTTTGTTACTAGAATAGGCCACAAGTCCTCTAAAATGTAATGTTGAACTCCCTAACTAATTTCTTTTTATTTCTTTTTGTTTGAGCTAATCTAAAATAAAATTTCCATTGATCAATTTGATTACCAAATTGAGCTATGAATAGATTCTTCATATCATACTAGCTCTTAATACTATTATTTAACAATTTAGTGTATAAAAATTGAGTCATATCTTTCAAATTTGCTACAAAAAATCTATAAGCTTGATCTAGATGTTGGACAATTGCATGTGCTAATGCTAACTCAAATAATTGCACATACTCTTCAACCAAGTAATCTTTCCTAGGGATATAAGGTTCAAGTAAATATTTATAAACTACCTTAGGGATATCATGATAATTAAGAAATCTTAGGGGTGTTGCCTTTTACCAAGGGTTTATAGGTGATGAATTTTTCATATTGGCATTTCTTTTAATTGTTGAATGCCTAGAGTTTCTTCTTTTGATTTTAATATCTAATAAACTAAATAAAAGAGGTGAACTTCTCATCCTTCTAATTTTAACTTCACTACTCATCCCTACTTCACAGAAATTTTTAATCTATTCTTTAGATGAATAGTTAGTCTTATAATTAGGATATTCTTTAGGATTTTCAAATTTTCTAGACCTCTCAAGATGTTCAATTATGAACAGAAAAAAAACTTAATCAACTCCTCCTTCTAGTGCTAAAAAGAACTATTGATGATCACTTTGGACTTATTTCTAGTTGACAACATTGTTGGTTCCTGGCTAGACAACTAAAATTACTTAGACATGGGGTTCTTTCAAACTCAAATTTTAGTGTTTGTTGGTTTTTGGCAAAACTAAGGCTTGGATACCTCCAAATAAAACTTAGTGTTTTTATGAGTGGTATTTTTTCAAATCTATACTTACTACAATCCATGTACTATTTTAAAATTTTAACAATAAATCATAATTTTAAAGAAAGATTCATCTTTTAAAAACTCTATTTTATAGTCCAAAAGTTAACTCAATTTTATCAAAGTAAACTAGTATATATACTATGGATCATAATATAAATATAAAAATCATTCCTTTCATCCAATGTTTATAAAATAATCCTACAAATCTACTACCAATCTTTCCTAGTGAAAATTCTACAAGAAAATTGGAAATGGAGCAAGATTCAATGGATTTGTGACATAAAATAGTAGAATTGTATAAAATATTAAGCATTAAAATTAATAATCACCAAAATGAACACTCCGCCTTTACACTTATCCCTAATTTCATCTATAACAATTTATTTCATCCTTGGCATAGCCTTGTCAATAAGAAATTAACACAATAGTGGATAAAGAATATTTATAAGAAATTCCAAGATCTAAACATTAAAATAATATTTATGGTATAAAATAGGGTAAAAGTCATAGTATGTCCTTTTTTTGATCTTTCTTTATCATATAGAAGGAAAAAAGGCCTAATTCTCTTAGGACTTGGGATTGTAGTCAAAACATGATCTAATCTAACTCAAACTATTCCAATGAATAAGAATCAATTCTGATCTTATTGTTGTTCATAGAATGTGTCAAGAAACATTGCCACTTGAATAAGATGTTGTAAAACGAACTTAGATCCACACTATGGGCACTCGATGCCTATTCTTCAAGACTACAAAATAAAACTACAAGGGTTCAACTACTCTATTGACAAAAGAATGTCAAATATATAGCAGGTGTATGCATATTTATAGGTGAAAAAACATACTACATCAAAACATATGCATTGATGTATTATCCCATGAATTGATGCAATCCCAATGATGCATCGAACTGATGCTTCATGATACCCATAGGACTAAGTGAAAAATTATCATTGAGTTAACGAGATAGGATCAAGATTTCTTTAAAAAATTTTCGGAATGATGGGATTATTGATTGGAGCTAACTACTGACTAACTCTAAGTACCACATTATGAAATTTTATTTGAATGGATGCATTATAAAATGATAAAATGAAAAAAATATTTGACAAATATTAAAGATTATAAAATTTTCATAGATCTTCAAAAATCCATTGAACATTATTCTTCTTGTTACTGCTAATGGTGGCAAACTTCCAAACTTGAATGTTATGTTGATGCTTCTTCTTTTTTTTATGCAAAGCATTCTTAAACGATGAACTGAAATTTCTTCTCATTATCCCATAAATCTAGCAATCATGTGATGTTTGATTCATTATCCTATATGTGTTATTATTTGTCAATGGCATATCCTTTGTTGTCCTCTTAGCTTCAT
Organism: Gnetum montanum; assembly: GCA_015680685.1. Lineage (NCBI taxonomy): Eukaryota > Viridiplantae > Streptophyta > Gnetopsida > Gnetales > Gnetaceae > Gnetum > Gnetum montanum. The sequence continues at coordinate 123,025 of MNCI01015387.1, forward strand.
TTTTGTGCTTCGAAAAAGACCTTCCTCCTTAGAAATTCCTTTTAGCATCACTCGTAATCACCAATGGATCAACATTAGTTTTAGTAAATCTTCCTTAATAATTAACCCTTTTTGGATCCTGTAGTTTGCATTTAAGCACAAGGTGATGATAGCATACTATGCCTAAGGCAATGAGCTAACTAAAATCATCAAGTTATTCACGTTATATTGATCAATTACTATTAGTTACCATGATGTTCAAAAATAGGATGTTAGAAAAAAAATTCAAAAATTTCAAAATAATTTCAATGTAGACATCTCTAGCACCCATGACTAATAAGTGTAACTCCAGAAGCATACAAGTTTTTGAATAATTGAAATCAAATGCTTGATTTAGAATATTTCGAAGAAATGTTAATGAATATGGAAATAGAAAAGTAGGAAAAATTAATGAAACAGATGAAAAGTAGTCCAAAAATCATGCATAAGTTTCGAGAAACCATCACTGATGTTCTAGAAGATATGAAGGTTAGTTCAAATACATGTTCAACAAAAGTTATATGAGTGGATCCTTCCAAAAGCAAGCTCTTGCCATAATGCCCTTACATAACCACTTCTATAGATGTCCATGTGTAGTCAAGAAGTTAAATGTAGAGCATGTCTTTGTTTCAAATAACATACAACTACCTTGGTTGGGGTGTTGCACTATACTACACAAAACCAAAATGCTCAAAATTGCATGTAGCAGTGAGGTGAATAATGGGATGAGAAGGGGTTATAGAAATTTAGATGTGAGGTGCTTTACCATGTCTACAATAGGTTGTTGTGTCAAGTGTGATTAAAATGATTTTCATACCTATCTTTCCAAGTTTATAACAAATCCATACCATTAACAGTCGCCTCGCATTAATGTGTCCCTTCTATCTACCACCATGAGTCCACAACCACCTCAAAGAACAATCATCACTCTAAAAAGTAAAGAAGGTAGGAAGGGTCTTAGTTAGAGGGGTACCTTCAGGCATGGATAACATGTCTTTTCAACCTCATAACCAGTGCTTGTAGCCCAATATTATGTCTAAGGGATGTGCTTTGAATTTCCATTATTATTATTATTATTGGTGTTTCTTTTGAAATTTTAAATTTTTGGATGGGAACCACACCATGCAAAGACTTAGCTTCCTATTATTAATTGATGGAGGAGTGATGATACATTCCAAGAGGATTCATAAATCACACAAAGAAAGTTAAGAAGAAAATCCAAAAGGTCCTCTTGAGGTAACACCCTTTGCCATTCCCACTTGGTCATTTTCTCCTTCTTCAAGGTACAATGATCATTAATTGATTTTTAGTTTCCTACAAGAAAAACCAGCTTGCTTTCATGAAAAGGCCTTTTATTCAAAGAAATAAAGGGATGGATGAGGTGGTCTCACTACTTTACATAGTTACTTAACCAATCATCTTGGTAGCATAGAACAAAAACCAAACATATAGTGTTGACTTTTGCATCATAACTTGGGAATTTTATTAGCAAAAACATAAAACACATTCATAAAACATAAATAAAATGACTGAATAAAAGAAAAAATTATAAAGAAAGGGAAGATATCAAGAAATCATAAACATATAAAGAATTATAAAAGAGTGAAAGAAATAGAAAAGTGATAAAACTTTGTAAAAAAAAAGAAAGTAAAAAGCACTTATTAGGTCTTGATTTATGATGGGGCATCTTCCCAATGACTAAGTGTAAAGGTAGGAAAAGAGCTAATAAATGGATTAGTTGGTTCTATGCATCCTTTAAAATGGTTTTTTACTCTTATTTCCAAGACATAAGATGTCTTCTAGTTTAACAGCTACTACATAAACTGGTTTTTGTTCACACACTTATTTCTGAACTTTATTCTAGGTTAGTATTGGGGTTGTGTTAATACTTTGAACCTTCAACCCACAACTACATCCATTATGATTAAGATTGATGCATGGATTCTTCTATCTCTCCATAGTAATAGGTTTATTGTTTATGTCTTATTTTTGAGTGGTAATGGTTTTTGGCTTTTTTGTATGATTAGGAGTCATTTTTTTGGTGAGGAAGGATGTTGCACAAAAATTTCCTTCTAGGTATACCATTTTTGCACCCATGTGAGGAAGCCATCCTAAAGAAAGGATGTTTTTAAGGTTGTGGTTGAGATCTACTAGCATTATCATTTCCTTGTATGTTGAACCTTCCTATGTTGTTCGCAATGACATATGGTGGAGGGAAGCATGAGAATATTCAGGATATGATGGAGGATGAGAGGTGTGAGATGGTGATCCCATAGATGATGTTGTAGGTTGATGACATTCAGGAGTGTGGTAGTAGTGATTTGCAGTAGAGGAAGTAGAACTAGTTGAGGAAATAGGTTGTTGAACATAATATCTATATGGATTGGAATAGCATTAAGGGTAGTGTTGGTTTGATGATGACCTTCCCCACAAGTGTGGATTTTTCCATTGCAGTTGATAGTAATTTGGAGGCTAATAAGAAGTCCCACTTGGATAGTATAGTTGGCTTTAGGACTATCTATAATTAACTTGTGAGAAAGATAATTTCCTAGTCATTTTCTTTTGTATAAAATTTGGTTCAAAGTAAAGCCCCATACTCATGTAGATGTAACATAACTAGGCAATAGCCATTTAGATGGTCATATAGGTAGATGTTACATTCATCATCCTCTTTTGTGGTTGAGTCTATAAACTCTTCTTCTATAGCCATTTTTATTTTTTGTCGATAAGTGTTCCTACTTATTTCTTGGTTCTTTTTCCTCCTTTTTTTTTATCATTTAATTCATTTTGTGTTACTATCTCCTCTATGGTATTCATGTAAGTTGTAACTTTGCTATTTATCAACTTCCACATTATATCTATCTTTTCTTCTAGCTCATCAATAGAATTTTGTATTGGAAAGGTTCCTTGTGAAGTAACCTCATCGAGAGCTACCTATTTTTCCTCATCATAGATATGGATCCTTTTCTTTTGAAGAGTTAGGTCCTAGTTATATTCCTCTACATTTGCTCACTTACATAGATCTCCTTCTTCTTTTTCCACCTGCTTGATTAGCCTTTGTATTTGATGGGCTTTCAATTTATATAATTTTCCTTGGACATAAATCCCAAGGGTATTCCTAGTTTGATTACAAAGCCCATTTATGATGCTGAAAAGATACTCTTTTGAAGAAAAATCATGGCCTAGACATCTATGTAGTAGAGAACAGTATCTATCCAAGGCTACATCCAAGGACTCATGTTATTCTTGCTTCCATCATTGCATTTGATTTCTCAAGTTGGATACTCTTGCATATATTTGACATTTTTTGTTGAAGAGTTCTAGAATTGTGAACCACCAATGGATTGAATCTAGCTCCAACAATCTTTACTGACTTTTTGCTTCATCAATTATGTTTGAGCTTCACCAATGGTAGAAAAGAGCTTAAGCTTTTACCACTTATGTTTGATGTTTTACAAGATGTAGGCATCATGGAAGGCTTGCAAATGACATTGTGGATCAAAATTATAGCCTTACCTAATTTTAGAAATGTTGTCCATACCAAGACATTTAATGCAACTATACCTTTGATGCCTTTCAGGTATTTGAACTAGCTCCCTAATCTATGTCAAGACCCAAGTACCCAAAAGGGTTACTCTATACCAAACACATCATGGTGATAATCTATATTTCTATTCATCTAATTGTCATGATCTTTTCTATGCTCATTTTGATGTCTTTGATTTTTCACTTGGGTTCAATTTCTAACATTATCTTGATGCCATAGTGGAGATCTATCTCTATACCTATTCTCATCTTCATCAGAACTAGATGTTGAAGAGGAAGAGGAAGATGTTGAATTGGGAGAATTTCCATGGCTTCTATATCTCCCCTCATGGTCTCTTGATCTATCTTTTCTAGGTTTAAATGAGGTCCTATGCCTTGAGGCCCTCCTTGTTCTATAACTTTTTCCATCTCCTATAGGATTGTCTATACCAGTTGAACATAGTCCTTCCATGTAGTAATGATGAAAATGAGCATATGAAACCTCTGCTTGAGGTTTTTCACTTAAATTCTCTTCAATGTAGAACCTATCATTTCTTCTATAAGTGTTTTCATCATACAATGCATTATTAGTCCTATATTAAGAAGACATGTTTTTAATATGTGTGAATTTAAAATATAATATAACTATTTTCTAAAAGATAAATTGTTAATAATTTTATAATGATTTTTTATAATATAACTAATCTAGATAATTAGCACCATCCCCAGCAATGGTGCCAATAATGAGTGACAAATATCCTCTATGCCTAACCATACAAATCACAAAAGTTCATGCATGATTTGGTTGAATTTTATGGATGGGACTAGTTATGCATCTAGATTGTTAAGCATTGATCATAGTTTGTTGTCTTTCTACTTGCACTATTGGTAGCTTTATCACATATGGTTTAGTCCAAAGTGAGGCATATAATAGTTGATGTTGTTATGACCTTAAAATAATATTAATGGTAATATATAAATTAAGTATTTAATCTAATTAACAACATATTATAAATTCTAAACTATCCTAAAGGCTATGAGTATCCATTCCCAGCTTGCCATAAATATCCTAAATCAAGTTATTAACAACTAACGTTACCAAAAATTATGCTACTAGGTGAACCAAGCAATAATGCTACTAGGAGTACCAAGCGAATATGCCTTTATGCATGAAACTATTCACGTTTATTCCACCAATTCATTAATATGCATGAAAACATAAATATTAACTAAGTACATGAAATATAAAGTGCATGGAAAGTAAATCTAATCTAAGCCAAAGTGTTGCAATGAATAAGAATCAATCTCAATCTTATTATTGTTCATGGAATGTCTCCAAGTATATTACCACTCAAATAAGATGCAGTACAATTGACTTAGATTCACACTGTGAGTTGTCACTAATTGTTCTCTAAGACTATGAAATAACATTGCAAGGTTTTGTCTACTCTATTGACCAAATAATGTCAAATACATGATGGATGAACATGTATTGATAGGTGCAAACACATAATATGTCAATGCATCATCCCATGAATTAATAGGATTACATCAATGTGGAAAACATACACTATGTCGATGCATCATGCATGCGTTAAAAGGATCATGTTGACATGCCAAACAAAAACTATGTCAATGCATATGCATCAATGCATCATCCTAAGTGTCGACGGTATCATGTAGATAGGGCTACATCAATGTGATCCCATCGATGGGTATGCATTGACGCAAGCAACCAATGGTTCATCACCAAGAATAAATACTTATTACTTAGTATAGCTTACTCTTAATTTTTACATTAGCTTAATTTATATTTAATTTCTATATTTTATTATAGCCTTAGCAACATTAGTATCGTATATGTCAATTATACTTAACTATATGCATTAAGAGATACACAAGTAGCTAAAAAGACAATGATCCGCAACCAAATACTTAGCTATCTAGATAGTACACTAGTCTAGTCCATGCAATAAGATCAAGTCATGTGTGAATGATCATGATATGTATGGTTGGACGTAGGAATTACTCACCACTCATAAGTTGAGCTTTCGCTATCTTTCTATTTTGATTATAAAGTTTTCATGATTCTCTTCCAATTTGTTCTTATCTACATTAAGTTGGATCATAAAATAATTATAGTTTGTAATAGGATTAAGTTCTTTTTCCTTTTTGAATAACTAATTGTTTTCATTCCTCCACCTATCATTCTCATCTTTCCAAAAATTTGCTAGTTTTAAAACCATTCTATATTTTTTGAACTATGTTGTTCCCCCACAATGGTACCAAGAATGATAGATCAATTTTGGGGCAATATGTAACTTAGCTTATATTTAGACCAACTCTAAAACCTAAGCATGAGACTAATAAATTTAGTTATCAAATTAATCTAAAATGTATGTGTTACTTATCTGATTTATCATGGTAATATTGCAATTTGTAAATGTTTAGAGATAGATGGATTGAATCCTTTCTTAATTTGCATAGTGATTTAACCCTAGAGGAAATCTCATGATAACAACAATAATGAGATATAATATTTAAAAATAATAAAATATATCTTGAATTCGTTTATCACGAGATAACCTAAACTACTTCCTTTTTAGAAAACTGTAATACTTTCTTTACAAAAAAGTATAAAAAAATTCAACTTATCTATTAGTAGAATAAGCTTAATATTTCATGATATCCTTCACAATAATTCTCTGTAATGGCATACATCACAATTTGTAATTGAAATTCTTCCTTACATGATTCTCATTCCTTCTCCTTAATATTTATACATACTAAGTATAACTATTAAAAGTAACTTCTCTACATGGTTACATTTGGTTATTTATTCTAGTTGAAACAAACTAATTGCATCAACATTTAATCTTGCCACCACACTCACATGTTAACAAATTAATATAAAATGTAATTTCTTCCTCACATATTACCACCCTTGGATCCACCTTTTGGTCATAATAATACAGACATGCAAGAAACTAAATGAAAGTCACTTTTACTAAAATTATAATAAAAGTAAAAATAAAAAAAAAGAATAAAGTGAATATAATAAAGTCAAGTCTACTTCACTCTTATTCAAGGAAAATTTACAAATTAGTAAAATAAGCCTTATTTCAAAAATTTTGGAAAGATGTAGAATGAAAAAAACATTTCTATTTGAATAATATTAGGGAAAACCTCCATTCAAAGGAAAATTATTTCTCTACCCATATTTTTCATTATTTACAGTGCACAACTAGTAGAGTATGATATTATCATCTAAACGTTAATATAAGTAGATGGCTCAAAATTGTCGATGAAAATTAAATATGCGAACTTTACAATAAAAATAGTCTTAAAGATGTATATCACATTTTCCTATAATATCTTATGTTTCTATTTGATTTTGAATAGGCTAAACATAAATAAATACTATGGATGCAAATTTACCAGAATTACTCTTTAGAGGCATTACTAGACATGGAAGGGCAAACATGGAGTTGCAATTGTGAGGGAAGCTACCTTATGAATTGTTAATATGAATTTATCATCCATTTCCAAATATAGGGTGGATGAAATTCCCATTCCTAGCATAGAATGTCACCAAAATGCCTAACACAACATAGATAACACAATGTGGATCATAACATTTGCTAGTGGCACACCCAAGCACCTCTAAAATATAGACCGGCTTTATCCAAAAACTTATCCATAATGAATTGGTTTGGTTTTTTCCACACAGAAAATTTGACAACCACCTATGCATCCTTAGGCATCATGAATTTCCTGATCCAATAGCTGCTCAATGCTCTATTAGGAAGAAGCAATGGCATCACTAGGTGAAGACAAAGTGTCTCCTTAACCATGAATCATAGATATGGAAATTCTCTATGCTGGCCTCCTCCAAAAGTCTTGAATGACCCATAACTTCATCCATTTCTAGATGCACCATATTCATCACAAATAGATGCCATATTAGCTCTACCGTTTCCCATTCTATGGTTATCATTGTGGTTTCTATATCTATGATTAAAATATCCTATGACATACAAAGAATTGTAAAAGAAAACAATAGATACATACATGGTAACAGGGGTCACGTTTGAAAAGTACCAAGATTAATCTATTTTTAAAATAGTTGTTTCACCATTTAACTTTTCTTTAGAGTTGCTACACCTATGCTTCTTTTAGGATCTAAATATCAAAAAAATGCCTATCAATCGAAAATCTGAATGGTGGGTAAAAGGAAATAAAAAAAAATATCTTGAGTATTGGATGACTGAGGTAATGACTCTCTTGAGTATCAAAGATCAATTAGATCAAAATCAGCATAGAAGACAAGATAGGTAACTAAGAGGAAGTGTACTCAATTCATGAAATACACAAGGGTTAACTCATTCAACAAGATGATTGACAAATTTTAGGATGCATAGAAATAGCAATATAATGTTTCATTTTACCTTAAGTAATAGATACATGACACTCAAAGAATATTTTTTACCCATTCTACTTTTTAAATTTGGTCTGATTTTATCTATTTTTAAAATTAAGATGATAAAGCTCTCTACCTAAAGGTGGCTAAAATACTTGCATCATAGTGAAAAAGTTAGAGGTTCAATTCCAATATTTTGATTGAACACTAGTGTTTAATGGATTAGGTCTACCTATTATGGTGGAAAGGTACAACCGCTACATCTATTTGTTAAAAGAAAAAAATGATGTTGACAAGGTTACTGATTAAAGTGCTTGTTCTTCACAACTTAAGCCTTAGTTTAAGCCATGGGTTGGAGATTGAAAAGGATGAGGATAAGGTGACTAATTAAAAGGCTTTTTTTTAATATAATAGCCTTGCTTAAAGTTACTTTTAATAAAAATTTTAAAATATTTTGCTCATCTACAAACTCATTGAAGCTTTTTCAATGTAGAATGAAAGGAGGAACTATTACTAGTTAACCATTTCTTCTAAAGAACCATCATCATAAAGTAAACATTTGGTCTTAAAAGTGTCATAGTCATAAAGCCTTGTGATCATGTCTATGGACTAGCAATAATTTCTAAGAAAGTGAAAACCATGAAAGCAAATTACAAGAGAAATGTGAAGAAAATCTTACAACTATTTAGACTTTGATGTCATAGAGGCCGCCATCATATCAAGAGTCTTTAGTGATGTTGAGGAGACTATCGAGTACATCTTTCAAAAAATCCTCATCCTCACTTTTTGGGAAGCAACATTGAAGAAGGCAGTGCCAAAATAGTTTATCCAAGAAGGTGTAGACATACAACTTGTTATGCTTGATATCACACACGATGCTCTACATATTCATCTACATTGCCAACCTCTACACCATCATAGGAAAGATATTCAATAAATTATACTAACTTCCCTATTCAAATATCTCCATAGTGCATGCTTAAAATCATGAAACCACTATGAATCCAAAGGTAACATAACTGCTTAGAAAATCATGCCACAAAGCATGAATAGGGATGCATCCAACTGAATATCTATAATGTTAATGCAGCCAAAGCTGGAGGTGAAGTTGATGGACTTTTGCAGGACATCATGGGTTCTGGCCCTTAAATGGGAGTGACGCAAGTGGAAAAGTGAGTGGAGTTTCACCTAGTTGAAGAGCTATGTGTTGGAGATGCGGTGGAGCAGGCACCATCATGTTCCTAGCAACAATGATGCTATGGACCTATGTTGGTTGCCAAGGATGTAGGTGACTTGCATTGAATCCCTTCCTAATAGACTTCTATTGTGGGTTTTGAGTACTGCCTCTACCATGACTACCAATGGTATCACCATCATCATTTTTGAGCCCACACCTAAGCACATCAATGGACGATATTTTTGCAATAGGTCATGTAGCAACTTATGTAGGTTAGGGTCAATTTAGAGTAGGCTTCAAAGTAATAGTAGCGCCATTGGCCCTAGCATATGTGTGATCAAGTACCAGGATAGACCATCTAGAGCATGGAACAACAAGACATAATTGAGCAAGTGTAGATAAGAATCATGTTCAATGATTTGTGGTGGCATGTAGTAGTAGTAGCAAAAGCAAGGATCTTTGCTATGCTGTAAATAATTTTCATTTATTTATCAAAGTTAATTCACTATGCATCATAAGCCAATGGTGCCCATGTGGCAATTCACACAATTTAGGCATGTACTATAGTTAAAAACCCCAAGCCACTTTGGGTATGGGAAAATGGAGAACTCTTTTTTGGTACCAATTTCGGTATTAATGCATCCATATCCTATGGACCATGCTTATCAAAATCATCCTTTGTCCATGTAAATGCACTCTTCCATGTCTATGTAATGCCATGGAATTGTGTAATGTAGTTTTCTCATCCTTATTTCACAATGCCCATGGTGTTTTAAGAAAACAAAAAATCATTTGTATAAGTTTTTCCATTTCTATGCTTACTTCTTTTTTGTACTTGGGGCATTCATCTGGTGTGCTCATTTTGTTTTTGCAAATGCTTATTTTCAAATATCCATCATAGTTGATTTGGTATAAGGCTATTCTTGAAGATGACCTCATATTTGCACTAAGAAATCTTGGGTAATATGATCTACAAAGATTCAAAGATTTTAAAGTTGAGGTGAAGAATATTGGTAAATATAAGCTTTCAAAGATTTTGAAGCTAAGGCAAACAGTATTGATAGATATAAGATTGCTAATAAGGTTCAAGGATACTACTAGAGCTTGAAAGAAAAGCTATTTATATATGATTATATCCTTAGTGAAAGCTTGGCTCATGCCTACTATGGTGAGTGGGTATTTACTAAATGCTGTATTTCTAATATATCTACAAATTAGCTAAATAATGATAGTTAATAGGCTTAGATTCTCAACTTGATGTAGCCAATTCTTTGATGACATTTAATAGGCTTAGATTTTCCACTTCAAAGTTAGAATATTTTCTGAGTTCCCATGGTAGAAGTCAAAGTGTGTACAAATCTTTAATCAAGAACTATTGTACCTAAGCACTTTAGTGTGGATGGTAATAAGGATAAGCTTTTTTAATAAAGCTTGTAGCACTTAGACTAGATTAATTATTTTAGTTCAGCATCTAATATTATAGCTATTTACTTTAATTTTTTAAGTAATTAATTAATTAATTAATTAATAGCAATTAAATAGTAAACATAAGTACATACATTTAATGCTTGCTAATCCTATTAATGCTTAAATTTTGGTAACCTAGTAGTGCTATATATGTTCAGGATGTATACGATAAGTTGGAATGGATGCTTGTGTTAGGATTAGTTAAGTGTTAGTTGTTAGATTAATTAATCATTAAATTACTTTGTTCTTTATTCTAATTGATTAGGTAACGTAAATGATAAAAGATAAAATGATAACAATCATATACCTCAATTACACTTAACCACACCCTTGAACTTCAAAAGTGGAACTAGGAAGACAATGACTACAATGATTAGTTTCACCTCCTAAAAGTTATTATACTTAGAAAACTAAATTCTATGGAATTTGACCAAATCATTAAGTGAATGCTAGTGATTCATATGATTGGATGTAGGGTATACTCCTTGCTCATCATCGGTGCCATTGCCAGGGACTTTAGGTTGATTCGTGGAGTATCTAGGACTTAGTAAAATTTATTCAACATTTTTTGATCAAACATTAAATTTGTAATCATTTTAATTTATAATAATTGTAAAAATCATACTAATTTTTATTTTAATTAAAAATATCTTCTTCTCACAAGGATGATTCTTCATTGAAATTTGAGCATACATCCAATCAAAGGAATGGACAATCAAATTATCCAATGCCCCAATAATGTCGAGTGGTATATACTCATCCCAATGAGTATGTGCTTGAATTTACCTTTGTCCTACATCAAGATGACTAGATGTTATGGAGGGACATGGAGGACAACATTGTGTTGTTTCCTGATTGATCAATTCTTGTGATGCTCCAATAAACACTTATGAGGTTGGTTATCCATAGGCTTGATGCTAAGTATGTTCTGCAAGACCATGACCCTAGGAATTACCATCCCATTGAAATACAATGCAGAATTAATTAGCAATAGGAGAAGCACTATGAAGTTGTGAAGGGGACACAACTCAATAACCCCTTATTCCTAATGGGCCAAAAAGACAATGAGGATACCTTCTTTGGGGCTTCTCAATTCACTGACTTTCCTTCCCTTGGTTTTGATGAATGGGGGCTTGAACTAGACGTTACAATTCACTAAAATAATCTTGGTTTAGGTAACAATGTGTCCCATCATCATGGGGGATCCAAAAATGAAAGTCATGTAGGGACAAGGATAGGCATCACAATGATGATCATGGCTATGATCATTAAAGAGGGGATGGTAGGCATTGTAGTGTTGTTCCTCCATCCTCTTTACCTTCTTCATCTCCTTCTTTCTTCTATAGCTTTGACCAAAGCTATAGAAGACATGACCGAGATGAAGGTAACCGCTAGGATAGAGATGATTTTAAGGCCCACTAGACTAGTCAAGATCAAGAGCATGGGAATTCAAGAAATGCCTACCACCATGAGAGAAGAAATAGTAGAGGGAATGATAGGAATCATGGCCACCAAAAATTCCATGACAATTATGAGCCTTTGCTTGCAACTTGAAATATGCTAAATTTCATACAGGTAGTTAGAATTCCAAAAGGGCATGTGAAAGATAAAAAAATAAAGTGATTGGATATAAACAATATTCCTAAGTTTGAAGGGGGATATAACTTATATCTGTAAAGTTTTATATAAGCCTTTCATAATTCCTATGCCTTATAGAACATGGAAAACAAATGACATAAACTTAATTTGTTTCATAGGACACATAAAAGAAGCTAAAAGTTGGTATTAGTCCTTGGAGCCAAAATCAATCTGTCGATGGAGTACAATGCTTGAGTTGTTGAATGATAAATATCATATGTACTCCTAAGTGTCTAACCTAAGAAAGTAGATTAAAGGTTGGAAGCAAGAAACATATGAACCCTTGGATGCAACCATTGGTAGGTACTATTTTATTTTGCATCAATGTCTTGGATATGGTTATTCTCAGATGGAGTAGCTTCACCATATCATAGATGGGCTCCACTCAAAAATGAAGAAAACTATTTGAGTCTATGGCCAAGGGACATTGTCAAAACTTAGAGCCCATTAGATCCAAAGGCTCATTGAGTAGGTTGCTAAAGAAGAAAGAGAGCTAAGAAGGAGAGAAAGCGTAGAGGAGTACAATTGAGATCCCTCCATTAGACAAAGGGAAGTCTAGTTTTGTGACAATGAGGAGGAGGCACCACTTGATGAGGTGATACAATGAAAAACCTTACTAATTATGAAATCTATCTCTAAAATTTTAGCTAATGTAGATAAAATGTGGAACTCTTTAGATGAAAAGTTCTAATCTACTTTGAAAATATTAGAGGCATCCAAAGAGAAAAGCATTGATTGTGATTGCAGGAGAAGGAAGGAAGCTAAACATGCCCACCAAAGGGGTAAGGCTAATGCTACTATAGTAGAGGAGGTTGTGAAGTTTGAATTAAATGATGATGATGGATGCAACATCTACCAATATGAACATCCTAAGGGATGTTGCCCATTGTGTCACACTTGCAGGAATCTGGAGTGTATGTTCTAAATCCTATATTGACTAGAAGAAAAGCACCCAAAATATTACCTTATCCTCAAGGACATTCAAGGTAGCTTCATCAACAACAAGCCTATTATCCAAATGGAGCTTGACCACAACATTATAAAAAGTATCATTAGTGGCGACGCCCATAGTCATGGGGGATGCCACCACCAAGGTAGAAATACCCTTACATACAACCTGGTCCATATGGGTACTATATTTAATAGTCCATTTCTCCATGTGACTCTTCCAATCACACCTTATTCTAGCATCACTACTACCCTCCTAAGTACTAAAAAGCTCAATCTGCATTTCTAAGAGGGGAATCCACATATCATTATCATCCTCATCATCCTTTTGGACATGTCCCTTTATCCTTAGTCTAATTACCACCTTCTCCATCAATGCAAGGCAAGATTCTAGCCTAGCCATAGTAATGAAATGCTACTAGGACCATAAACTTATCGTTGACTTCTCAGTCGAGTGGTTTAGAAACTAGATCCCAAAAAAGTCATTATTCTAAACCAATAGTCTTATAAAGCCCTCATAGACTCATATGGATAATAACCATGTTTCTCCCTCATCCATTTGAGGCCCCTTCAAACCAAACACCTCCCAAGGTACATATCATCATGCTAACCCATGTGGTAACTAATTAGATAATGGCTAGACACCTTTCTAGGAAAAGATCTTATCTTAGGAATCCCTTAACCTATTTGTAAATCACTAGGAATGAACCATGTAAGGCTCTTCTTAATTCAAGTTCTAGTGTTAATCTAATTTTTCATAAGATGTACAAAGCCTAGAACTTATCTCCACTTAAGAAGAGCAACATTTGTCTTTAGTTAGTTGACCATTCCATCACTATTCCTTTGGGACTTGTGGAGGACACTGTGATTACCATTTTTAGTTGTTCATACCTTACCAATTTCTTGGTGATCTAAGTTGAAAACTACAAAGGGGATTTTCCATTAATCATGGGAAGGACTTAACTAAGTACCATTGATGTATGGTTGAGCATTAGAGACATTTCCTTAGAGATTTTCGAAAGAAAATGCATTTGCAAAGATCAAGAAGAAGAGAGTTCTATGCATCACATATAGTGATACAGTGTGTAACTATGTGAAAAAACTATGGACCATTAAAAGTACATAAATCATAACATGTACATAGTATGTATATGAGATAAAACTCAAAAGATCCTATATACAATAGCCACAAAATAAGAGAACATACAATGGCTGACAACTAACTTTAAAAGTAGCACACTTTACATGGAACCAACTGAGAGCTTAATAAGTAGCACACTTTACATGGATGAACTAGACCAAGTTCATGGCCAACTCTCCAATGATAAAAATTATAAACATGAGCCCCTAGAGTTGAAAAATCTACCTGCCATTTTGAAATATTCTTTTTTCAAAATGACACGCTAGTAATAACCAATGCCAACCTTTCTCATGAATAAAAAGAAAAGCTATTGAAAGTGGTTACCAAATATCCAACAACCTTTGCTTGGTTCTATCCCAAACTCACTAGGATTGATCCTAGGATATGCTACCATCACATCTATACTGATCCTTCCATAAACCTAAAGAGGCAACCATGGTGGTGGTTGAAGCCCAAGTTGAAGCAAATCATCAAGGAGGAGATTGAACAACTCCTCAAGGTGGGGTTCATCTATCCCATTGGGGATAGTGAGTGAGTTACCCCACTAATGATCATGCCAAATAAAGGTGGCATGTGAAGGATCTGTATTGCCTTCAGGATATTGAACATGGTGACCTACAAAGAAAATTTCTCATTGCTTTTTGTGAACTAGGTACTGGACACTATTTCTAGGCATTATTTCTACAGCTTTCTAGATTGTTATAATGACTATAACTAAATTTGGATAACACTCAAAGATTATGCAAAAACAACCTTCGCAATTTCCTAAGAGATGTTTGCATATAGAAAGATGTCTTTTCATTTGTGCAATGCACTTTCAATCTTCCAATGCCTTGTCCTTAGCATTTTTCAATAGTAGATTGGTAGCAGCATGAAGGTCTTCATGGATAACTTCTCCACCAATGGTGATACATTTGTGCAAGCCTTTAATTACCTTAAGCAAGTGCTAAAAAGGTATGTGGAGACTAAACTTTGGCTCAATTGGCAAAAGAGCCATATGATAATCTAGGAGGACATTGTGTTAGGGCATAGAATCTCACAAGCAATGATTGAAGTGGATCCTAAAACAATAACGGTCATTCAAGGAATAACCTAGTAATAGGAAACTATTAAAGATATCTAGTCATTCCATGATCACACTAGCTACCACCAATGATTCATAGAGAATTTCTCTAAGATTGCAAAAACATTGGTGGAGCTAACAAAGAAGATTCTCCATTCATGTGGATCGATGAATGCAAAATAACATTCCAAGACCTCAAGAAAAAGCTTGTAGAAACTCCAATTCTACAAGCACCTAACTAGTCCTGACTATTTCACATCATGATGAACACATCAAACTATTCCTTGGTAGCCATACTCACATAGTTGAATAATCAAACATGTCCTTACTACATCCATTACATGAGTGAAAGAATGATGGGTACATAGCTAAATTACACCACAAAAGAGAAAGAACCAATGGTGGTGGTGTATTCCTTGGAGAAATTCAAGCACTATGTGCTTTGGTACAAGGTATTAATGCACATAAATCACAGTGCAATCTACTTCTTGATGAAAAAACCAACAGTGAATGCTCGTATCATATGGTGGCTTGTGATCTTGTAGGAATTCAATCTTAATATGGTATATCAAAAGGGTAATTGCAATGGGTTAACAAAGAGTAGAAGAGTCCACACTCTGATTAGTTCCTTGATGAACTCCTATTTGCTGGTGTGATAAATAAACAAGTGCTTACTAAACCTACATGGTACGATGACATTCTCACTTATCTTCTTACTCAAGAGATGTCACAAGAGTTAGATTACAAGAAGAAACAAAATTTTTTTCATTAGGTCAAATGTTTCATCAATATCAACAAATACCTTTACAAGATGATCATAAGGGCCCTTGTAGGGGCCACTATATTGAAAGATCCATGCTTATTAAGATCCTAATGTAGGGTATTATTCGCTAACACTCTTCAAGGACATCCACCAATTCATCCCCCCTTTCTAAGTTCAATGATCCATAGAGATGATAAATGAGAAGTCACCACTTAAGATTTAAGAGAAGGTTCCACCTCCACTATTAGATACAAGAGCAATAGAAAAAACATTAGGTACTACAACTAATATTGAGCGACAAGAATCATCTTAACAAGCATCTGTTGGAGAATTGGAAGACTATCATCCTACTATGAGCCATCGAAATGAAGTTAATAAGGAGCTCCCATGGGTTTCATAATCCAAGCGCTCTCAATGTCACAAAATAGTAATTTCAAAAAAGAAAAATGAAATCTTTATTCTTTCTCAAATGGATAATTTATAGCTAAAAGGAAGCACACATTTCCAAGGAAAAACAAGAGATTAAATTCAGTTCTCACACCACACTCAAATAAAGATATCACACTTTTACAACAATGATAGCCAAGTCACTTAGCTAATACTTTATCTCATCACTCCCTTATCTTAACTTACCTCTTCTCTCCATAGATACTCATAGTTCAATTGATGGCTTAAGAGGTCTATTTATACTTCCCTCTTATCTTTTCATTTTTTGTCTTAAATTGAAAATTTAAATATTTTAAAAAATCCATAGAAAATTTTTTTATATTCATATGACATGTATTGGAGGAGAATGAAATTTCACATCAAAAGGTTACAGATCTTAGATGGAGACATCTTGAAATAGATGGAGATGTCTTACATAAAGTTTAGACATCTTTCCCAATGCATCTTGGAAGAAGCTAATATGCTTGGACTCAGGATGAGACATCAAGGAATGCATGAGATTTCTTTGATGTAGCTAAGATGCCTAGGGTTAGGTGGAGACATCTCATTTTCTAGGGCCAAAATTAAATAAAGGTTTTTTAAGTTATAGAACATACAGACACTTCCAAATAAGTTTCCATTGACCCAAGCACCCTTAGAGCTCATCACAATAGGCTCAAAACACTCCCAAATATGCCAAAACCCTAGGAAATAATCTAATCATTGGAGAGATGGTACATTGGCCTATTTCATGTTCACATTAGCATACTCCTCTTGAAAAAGAATCTTGGTACCCACATAAGAGGCCTTTACACTTGAAAGAGCTATTTCCCCCTTATATGAACCACAATTTAGACATAAACCAAAGCACAACATAGACATGGAATGGTTAGATCTTACAAACTTTTGTCTCAACCATAAAAAATTTATTTCACAATATAAATAAACACATAATATAATGTATTCATGATGCACATAAACACACATATGCATATTAGAATAATCTTTTTTACATCAAAATGAAAAATTACGTGAAATAAAAGTTTTGATCTTTGCCCTTAAGGCTCTACCATGCTTCCATATTAAGAGAATCAAATTCCATGTTTTTCTTCCATGGTGTACAACAAAAGAAAATGAAATTTAAAAGGATTAGGACTCCTCAATCTAACCTTCCTTCTTCCATTCTTTTTCCTCTTCTTTAACTTCACGTTGGTGTTTAACAGACTATCATCTAGCTCCCTTTCACCATCAACATAACAATGTAGATTTTCTTCATCATGCTCATCAATTTCACAACCAATATAATCAAATCCATCACTATCAATGTCTTCACCAACATCAATAATGATCTTCCCATAATGACTACTACCTTAGTCATCATTATTAGTTGAAAAATTAGATACATTACAATTATTAGTCTTGCTCTTAATAATAATAACATTAAAAGTCACATACTTTCATCATTCACAAAATGAATCATAATTTCATCATAATCACCATAATGATCATGATTCTCAACATTACAATTAAACAAACTACTACTAGGTTGAAGTACAATACTAACATTGATCACACTAGCTTCAACATGAGAGACATTACTACCATTTGTAAGATAAATCTTAGACTCACTTACCTATTCATGGCTTCTCCCATCCATCTTTGGTTCAACTTGATCTTCAACATGTGGCTATCCAGTATCATTAACACTTGAAGGTTCAAGATTTCAAATAGAAGTTCTCAATTCCAATAGTTTCTCCTATTTAATGAAATCATCAATAAGTGTTTCCTTCCATTTTGGAGGTACCAACTTAAAAGGTAAATTCTCCTCCATGGATGTAACATCAACTTCATCAAAAAAAAATTATTAAAGAAATAATTCTTCCACATACCTTGGCTAGAAGACTCACCTCTCTCCCATGAGATAACCTCAACTTAACTTAGAATATCCTTTCCATTACCACAAGGTACAGAACAATTTCAAAAAGAATAATTATCATACCTCCTAGTGCTACCTTTGATCTTCTTCATGAAATTCCTTGATCTTTGTCACTCCATTGGTTTTCATCCTTAACCCTCCATGACTCATGAGGTAGGAACTCTCCTTGATCAGTAGTTAATACTAGCTTGACCTTTGAAGATCTCTTTGTCCCTTTGATGAAATTCTTATTTTCCTCCCTTGAACATTTTGACTATGGATAACTCCTTTGCTCAATAAGAGATACATAAAAACTTATTTTTTCATTGATATCTACTTCTTTAAAACTTCTATCTTTCTCATTTCCTTAATTAACATTCAATTTTGATAAAAATTAAAGAATTAATTTTTGTTGCATCTTCAATCATAAGAGGTCTACCTTCATTAGAGGATGATTTCTTTTCCAAGATTTGAAGTTCCTTAATCTTGGAAATCTTTGGCTTATTAAATTTCCATTGTTTACATCCCTTTTCACCAAAATTGAAGCATTGAATGTTAGGGACATAGCCATTTCCTTAACCTTTCATTTTCTCTGCATAGTCTATCTTAGAATCTTGGCCCTCCTTGGACTTCTCTTGATTCTTCATTGCATCTTCTTTGATATTTCAATTCTTCTTGGCTCCTTTCTCATCTATAGAAGCTTTGGAGTCATTTCCCTTAGAATATTTGAGATGTTTATTATCACCTTGAAGTTTCTTCTTAGCCTTAAGATCAAATTTAAAATCCTCATCCAATGTTTGGGGTTCATAGAAGGTTAGATCTTGTTGATACTTCATTTTAATTCTTCATTGAAAGTTGGATTCTTGCTCATAGTTATTCCAATGAACTTTTGCAAGCTAGAAATTATTACAAAAATTCATGTAATATTCCTTCACATTCTTATCCCCTAGCCTTGTGTGTTTTAATTTTTGAATGATCCCTTATCTATGATGATTCTTCTCAATTTTTTTCTTAAGCATGAATTGCATTAAACACTAATCCTTTATAGAAGTGCCATTATTTACCTTATAAGAATAACTTATCTTCTCCCATCATACAAGTGCCATGCCTTCCAATTTGTTTCAACATATGACAAATTTTGATGATTTTTCACGTCTTCAAGTTCAAAGTATTTGTTGATCAATTTCAACAAAGAGAGGAAGCATTCAATTCTTTCCATGTCATTTAAGGATTTAACTTCAACATGTGGCATCCTTGAAGCGTGTCTAAAATATTTTGCAAGAGTGAATTCACTTTTTTCTTCTTGATTCCTTTTAGGCTTAGAAGAAATTTCATTTTTCCCTTTCCTAGGAAAAATAAAACCTTAAGACTTATTCTCAACACTAGGAGGATGAAGAAAGGAATCATCTTGATCTTCATCTTCTCCAAGATCTTCAATTTTAAAAGGAAGTTCACCTTCAAGGGATGGCATTAAGTAATGTCTTAAAGAAGTTCTTGATGAAGAATTGCACAAATTGTACCCTTTCTTAGATGATTTTGGTGAGGTAGCATATCCTTTATTTTCTTCAAGATTTTTATGTTTCTCAACTATGATATTTAAAGAATTTTTCATGTCATTCATGTTTATTAACAAATCTTGAACTATGTTTTTCTTTGAAAGCATTATCAAAATTAATCTAAAAGGAAAAGTTCATCAAATACTATAAGGAAAAATAACATATTCAAGAATTCTCAAGGAATGAAAATAAAAGTACTCAAATTTTAGGAAAAATGAGTCAAGATCTTCAAACCCTAGATAGTACAAGCCAATGGGTATTCAATTCCATAATTATCCTCAAATTCTTGAAAGATATGACAAACTTAGATATCAAACAAAAATTACAAACCCTAGGATGAGTAGAAGAAATATCAAGAGAAAATTCACCCAAACTTGAGAATTAGAGGTGATTCTTTGCAATTGAGATAAGAATTATTCACTTGAATGCAATTGTCTTCAATTCCAATTCGCTCTAATACCAATCTGATGCGGTGCTCCCATGGTTTCTACAATCCAAGCTCTCTCAATGTTACAAAAATGTAATTTTGAATAAGAAAGAAAATGAAAGATTTATTCTTAATCAAATGAATAATTTATAATTCAAAAGAAGCATACATTACCAAGAACATAGAAGAGATTCAATATAATTATTACACCACATTAAAATGAAAAAATCACACTTTCACAATGATGATAACCAAGGTACTTAGCCAAGACTCTATCTCTTTACTTTCGTCTCTCAACTCATGTTTTCTCTCCCTAGACTCTCTTGGCTCAATTGATGGCTTAAGAGGTCTATTAATACTTTCTTCCCCTATCTCTTCATCTTTCCTCTTAAATTCAAAAATCTAAATATTTAAAAAAATTCATAGAAAAATATTTTATGTTCATATTAGACATCTTGGAGGAGAATGGGACATCCAACTTGAACATTGCAGATCTCATATGAGAATTCTTGGGATAGATGAAGACATATTGCAAATAATTGAGACATCTTGAAACACAAATGTCTAGACTCAAGATGAGACATCTAGGAAATGCATGATATGTATTGGATGTAGCTAAGACATCTTGGATTAGATAGGAATGCCTCATTTGCATGGGACAAAAATAAAGATTGTTGATTTGAGGTCTAAAACCTCTGGACAATTCCAAACAAGTCTCCATTGATCCTAGAATTCCATAATCTCATTAAAATAGGCTCAAAACACACCCAAAGATGCCAAAACTCTAGGAAAACATCCCATCATTATATATATGGTACATTGTCCTATTTGATGTCCACATCAAAAGTTACATGAATTTTCAATTGGCAAGAAGATGACATAGCCCATCTTTTCACTACATAAGGAAGTCAAGCTACTATCTAATAGAACCTTGCCACTAGAGAGGTTGTAGTTATCATACCTACTAGAAAAATGCCAAAAATATCAAGCAATGCTATAGCTTTTTCTATTATGCTAAAAGATGGGAATGAAGCCACATTGATAGTTATGCCACATAGGAACTAAGTGATAGCTACACAAGCAGTGGCTCATAGGATTGACAAAACACTAATAGTTCCTGCAACATCAAACATAGATATCATTATAATGATAAATATTTTGATGTTTGCATGGACTAGTTCAAGAGATATGTGTAGCCCAACATGAGGAAGTGTTGGAGATATTGGTGGGAGCTAGACCATCGATTTCTAATATTTCAACATGCCTAAAGACATCACAATAACCTAGCCTACACTTATTAATATAAGTAGCAAGGTTATAATTATAGAAAATCAACATCAAAAGGAAAAATCAATAAATCAACAATTAAGAAATAAAGTTACATATCTTAGAGATCAATTATAAAATTCTACTATCCACCAACTTGGTGTTATGCAAGATTAAACATTCAAATAACTTAAGGCTAAACATTAATAAGTGGAGAAAGAGATGAAGAAGGTTACCTAGGATGTATCCTTTACAAAATAAATATTAAATGGATAAAATAAGAACCTCATCATGATGTGCAAGAACAATCAAGAGGTAGCCAAGGAAAATAGAATGTTGCTAAAGGTGGATAAATAAAAGAATTCCTCAAGAAGCTTTAAGAATAGTTAGTAAATTTTAATGAGAATGAATGTTAGTTACTAGTAGAAAATAGAGATCTCTCTATGGAGGACAATAAAAGAATTAAAAATAAAAACACCATCATTGAGATCATCACTCAAAAGAATGAATCTCTTGAGTATGAAAAACTCAAAAATCATTATAAAGCCAAGTGAGCATGCAAAATGAAATTGAATTAATGAAGAATAAGTTTAAAGAATCCCTTCAATATCTCAAAGGTAACATATGAAAACCTATTTTAAAATTCTTAAACATCTACAATCAAGCTAAAATTTAAATGAAGGAGTCACTACTTGAAGAATTGACTGAGTACCTGAAGCTTACCAACGTATACCATGTCAACATAGCAATGCTAACTATTAGTTGATCCTATACAAAGTTGAAGAAAAAAGTGGTTAGTTTGTACTTATTATATAAAAACAATCATAAGCATCACATCAAAGCATGGTAAAAGTTACAAACTATGACCATTAAGCTTGAAGTCCTTAAGGTTGAATGCATGGATCAAGGAATGTGACAGAGGGCTTGGCTAGGAACATGCCTACCTACCATGAGTTGAAATACATAATGAAGTCGTTTGACATTAGATAAAAACATTTTGATGCCTACTTTATCAATGTGTATGAGACATTTCTAACTTTGTAATATCCCTAGGATATGACCATAATAGAAAATCTAGGTGATTTTACTTGGACTATTCATGACCTTAGGACTAAATAGGAGAAAATTAGGGTCTTGATTGGTGCACTTAAGTTAAAGATAGTAGTTGGAAGGTAACCAAAACCACAACCAAGGCATGAGGAGTCATTAGAAGAACTACTAGCACTAGGTGCAACATGAGGCATATGTCTTAGGTGTTTTTGTAAATATCTACATAAGTTTTTTTTAAGTATAATATGTATAAATTTTAGTGTTTATCAAAATGTAAATCCACTCAAATCAGCTTTTTGTAATGTGGCACTCTAGTCAATCCAATAATTTATATAGTATAGTAATTCTCACATTTTGTAAATAAAATCTATTCCAATTTAGTTAAGTCAAGAATAAGTTTTTAGTCAATCATGTAGGTATGATGACTAGTCTTTAGTCAGTTGTGTCAATGCAACTACATTAACATAGAACTTCCTAGGTTGATACATCAACATTAACATATTAGCCATAATTTCTTATATAAATGTGGATACCAACTACATTTACAAAATATTCTGGTTAAATTTTTAATTAAGCTCTTGTAGTTTTCTTCCACATAAGTTAAAATTTATTACCAAGTGCCCACAATATGAACATAAATTGATTGACTAGAATCTTATAAATGTGATTATGTACCTAGACACATTTTTATGAATGATAATAAGACTGAGATAGATTTACCCTCATTACAGCACTTGGCTTTGTTTAATGCTTTTATTAATTGCACTTTAATTTTCTTATTCCTTTACTTTGAATACATTTAGTTAATTATTTATATTTCATTGCATGATAGTTATGGTGACATAAGTACTATTGGTTTCAAGTATAATGTGTACCATTTGACAATCCTAGCTATATTCTTAGTTGGCTCACCTAGTAATAAGAACTTAGTAACATAGTGATGATTATGCAAGTTTGGGAAGTGTGTGAGAAACCAAGAACAAATACTTATCACTTAGTATAGCTTATTCTTAATTTCTACATTATCTTAATTTAGATTTAATTTGTATATTGTAATAATATTTTATTATAGCCTTAGCAACATTAATATCATATATCTCAATTGTACTTAACCATATGCATTAAGAGCTACACAAGTATAGCTATAAAGATAGTGACTTGAAACCAAATAATTAGCTATCTAGGTAGTAAACTAGTCTAGTCTAAGAAATCTAATCAATTCATGTGTGAATGCTCATGATATGTATGGTTAGACATAGGGAATACTCACCACTCATTAGTTGAGCTTTCGTTATCTTTTGATTTTGGAGAATAAAGGTTCCATGATCGTATTCCCATTTGTTCTTCTCTACATTAAGTTGGATCATAGAAGCATTATAGTTTGTAATAGGGTTAGGTTCTTTTTCCTTTTGGATTAACCTATTCTTGTCATCCCTACACCTACCATTCTCATCTTTTCAAAAAATTTCCATTTCTTGAGTCATCCTATATTTTTTAAACTGTGTTGTTCCCCCACAATAATGCCAAGAACGATAGATCAATTTTGGGACAATAAGTAACTTATCATATATCAAGACTAACTCTAAAACCTAACCATGATGATAATGAATCTAGTTATCAAATCAATCTAAAATGTATGTGTTACTTATCTAATTTAACATTGTAATATTCCAATCTATAAATGTTTAAAGATAGATGGATTAACTCATTTGTAAACTTGCATAGTGATTTAACACTTGTGGAAATCTCATGATAACATTTATAAAGGATATAATGAATAAAAATAAAAAAATATATCTTGAAGTTATCTATCACTCAATAATCTAAACTACTTTCTTTGAAAAAGAGTAAGTGTAATACTTTACTTATGAAAAAAGTATTAAAAATTTAAACTTATCTATTAGTAGAATAAGCTTAACATCTAACAACAAGATGTAATTGAGCAATCCCAAAGGAATGTAGATAAGAATATTCTTTGAAAATTCATGATAGCATGTAGCAGTAGCAATAGTAGTAGCAAGGGACTTTGTTGTACCTAAAATAATTCTTATTTATTTATCAAAGATAATTCACTATGCATCATAATCTAGTGATTCCCACATGGCACATCACACAATTTAGGGACATGGTTACATCTATTCTATTTAGGGTGTAAAGAAATCTATGATATGGTTGGTGGCCCATGTATGCAACGATGAAAGTATGAGGATTGAATAAAATCATGATTAAGATGAATGATATTCATTCAACCATATATGTATGGACATGTATGGAAATGAAAAAATACCATCCATAGTAATTCGCAATCCAAACTATGAGAATGAACATACTTGTAGTCTATCGTAGCACATGGGAAAATTGATGTTTCAAACAACACTGTGAAATGTTTCCACTCATAGTCCATTTAAAAATACTATCAGAAACATTCCCATCATCTGAAAGCAATGATGCCAAGTGAAATGGGAACTAGTGGTTTTCAAAAGACTTCCAAAAGCTACTATGAGAAAAGTACTAGATGCACCAACTTATAAGATACTGTAAAAGACTCTTCAAAAGTTCTAAAAGTGACCAGAATCTTTGATTTCCAATAAAGTGTAGATCACCAAAAGCAAAACCTTTTTTAGAAGTGGCTACAAAGAGATTTCTATGTGTAGTCAGTCATAGTTCATTGAAAAATACTATCGAAAGCCTTCCTATCAACCAGAAGCAAAAATTCCAAGGAAAATGGAAGCTCTGGTTGCTAGTAGGATTTCAAAAGCTACTACCTGAGGAGTGTTAGACACACCACCTCATAGGATAGTGTAACACACTAACTAGAAGAGCCTCAAATGACAAGAAGCTTTGATTTGCACTAAAGTGCACATCACCTAAAGTAGAACCCTTTGTGGTGGTGGTCGTAGATAGACTATTACTAGTAGTTCATCATAGTCCTTTGTAAAATGTTTTTGGAAGTCTTTCCCTCAACCAAAAGTAATGATTCTGAGGAAAATATGTGCTTTTGATTGTAGTAGGCCTTGTGAAAGTAACTTTACGATTGCTACTACATGCATCTCCTTGCATTAAGTGTAAATATCTCATTGGAAGCACATCAATAGACTGGAAGTAGTGGTTTCCAAGTAACTAGCAATTAATAGAAGCAATGTGACTTCTAAGGCTAACTGTGAGGTTACTATTCAATGCTCCCCCTCACACTATGTGCAAAGATCTCACTGATAGCACATCCACAACCAAGAAGCAATGGTTTTCAAGTAATTTGTGATTACCAAATATAGGGTAACTTTCATATCTAACTACAAGTACGCTACTAGACACACCCACTTGAAGTGTATGTAGATATCTCACTAAAAGCACATTTGCAGATAAGAAGTAGTGGTTTCCAAGTAATTGATGATCAATGAAAGCAAGATGAATTCTAGAGCTTATGATGAGATGACTACTAGATGCACCCCCATGTACTGCATTATAAATATATGCTATAAGACTTTTATTCATCTAAAAGGCTTCATGCAAGTGTGAGTGCATGCTTCTACTTATAGTAGGCCTTCCGAAAGGGACTACAAGTTTCTTGTTGTATGCACCCCATTATAGTGTATGTAAAAATGTAACTGGAAGTAGTGGTTTCCAAGTAAATGGTAATCAATTGAAGCAAGGTGACTTCCAGAGGCTACAACAAGTTTACTGCTAGATGCACCCCATTGTAGTGTGTGTAAAAATGTAACTAGAAGTGTATCCATAGATAGGAACTAGTGGTTTCCAAGTAACTAGAGATCAATAGAAGCAGTGTCACTTCTAGAGCTGACTCTAAGGTCACTGTTGGACACACCTCCTTGTAGTGCATTGGAAATCTATGATGGAAGTATTCTGATCATCCAAAATATTTCATGCAATTGTAAATGCATGCTTCTAGTTGTAGTAGACATTTTGGAAAGGACTACAAGCTGACTGCTAGACACACACCATTATAGTGTGTATAAAAATGTAAGGAGAATCATGTCTGCAAATAGGAAGTAATGATTTCCAACTAACAAGTGATGAATAAAAGTAGGCTGACTTCTAAAGCCTACTACAAGTCCTTTGCTAGATGCATCCCCTTACAATGCATTGTAAATCTACGCTAATATTCTTTTGATCACTCAAAAGCTTTCATTCAAGTGTGAATGCACACTTCTAGTTGCAGTAGGCCTTTTGGATGGGACTACGAGTTCACTATGGGATGCATCCCATGGTAGTATGTGTAAACATGTAGCTAGAAGCACATTTGTAGATAGGAGGTAATGGTTTCCAACTATATGATGACAAATAAAAGAAAGGTGATTTCTAGATCCTACTACGAGTCAGCTACTAGAAGCATCCCATCAGAGCATATGTAAAAATGTAACTAGAAGAGCATCCACAGATAGGGCGTAGTGGTTTCTAAGTAATTGGTGATTAATAGAAGAAGTGTGACTTTTAGAGCCAATTGCAAGATCGTTGCTAGGTGTGCCCCCTCGTAGTATGTTGTAAATCTATGGTGGAAGTCTTCTAATGATCCAAAAGCCTCATGTATGTGTGAATACATGCTGCTGATTGTAGTTGAATTTTCATATCGAACTGCAAGGTTTCTATTGGATGTACCCCATTATAGTATATCTAAAAGTGTAATTAGAAGCACATTTGTAGATAGGAAGTAGTGGTTTCAAAGTAACTAGTGATCAATGAAAGTAGGGTGACCTCTAAAGCCTACTACAACACAACTGTTGAATGCAACCCATCATAGTGCATTCTGGATCTATCCTAGAAGTCTTTTGATCATCTAAAAGCCTGCATGCAAGTGTGAATGCATGCTTTCTGTTGTATTAGGCATTTTGGAAGGGACTACAAGGTCACTACCCATTAGATGCGAGCTGTAGGATTTGAATAATAACTATGAAAGGATGAAATACACATTAGCTTCCACCTACTTAAGAAATAGTATACATCTAGCAAATAAATAGAAAATATAATCAAGGTTTTATATTGTGGCATTGTAGCTAGTGGAAGATATGTAAAGAAAGAGGGCTCATTTTGATTTCAAATCTATGTTTGCAGGTCAATTTTAATTTTTAAGTTATCTTTAACATTTTCAATGTTTGTAGAATGTAGAATTTTTTTCTAAGTTAGCATCCAAAAATCATTTTTGTTTAGATGAAAGGATGGTGAGAGCATCCTAGTTTGTAGGAAATAGCATCACAACAAAAAATTCAAGACCTATTAAATGGCCCCTTTTTCATAAAAGGAAATAAGATGGTCCTATTTATATGACGATGCCTTTGCTTATGTATACAATGAAAGAGTTGATAACTTTATTATAGGAGAATAGAGAAATGCAATGTTTCTATGTGAAGTTTTCTATATGAAGAAAAGCCAATAGAAATTGGAAAAGGAAACTCTCTCCAAAAAAAACCACACTAAACTACACTTGTAGTCTATAGATGTCTATGGACACTTGAGAAGTTAAATGTAGACCATGCCTTTGTTGTAAACAACACACAACTACCATGGTTGGTATGTTGCAGCAATGAGGTAAATAATGGAATGAGAAGGGATTGTAGAGATAGGTATGTAAGGTACTTGACCATGTACACAATAAGTTCTTGTGAAAAATGTGATTAAAATTATCAGCATACCTATCCATCCAAGTTCAAAGCATGTCCATATCATAAATACTGACCTCGCACTAATGTGTTCCTTTCTGTCAATCATCATGAGTCCACAACCACCACAAATATTTGAGTGGGTTTTCAAGTGATGTGGTTATGGTTAGGGGCTCATGAGTTCTTAGAGTACCTACTATAGTATTTTAGTATGATCATCTAGTCACACTTAGTAGTGGAGGTAGCTAGTGCCATCACCGAGACAATGTTGCTTGGGCCTAACTAGGACATCTTGAGGTTCATCTTAAATGAGCCCACTAATAGCAATGATAGGATGGGTGATTTAGGTAGAGGTCCTACAAGTGTTCAATGCCTATCTAGGATATGGTGCATGATAGGGCTCAATTGCTACAACAAGAGCAACACCATATTCATCATGTTATTGGTGCATACTCTATTCCAAGACTTGCCTAGAACTAGCTACTATGCTAGAGGTTAAATGCTTTTATGGATTTCATAGTTTGTTTCTTGCTACTTGCTCATGTTATCTTGTTAATGGTTCATGATTAATGCTAGGTTTAGAGTTAATGAGAAGGGCCTACATGATGATGTAAATGCTCTAGCCTTAACTCATACCACCTTGGAGGTATTCTCCTCTAGCCTAAATGTTCAAGTAGCTGTGCTTGAGTAGGTGGGGTCTAATCTAGAAGTCTAGCCCACCTAATACCCAACGACATATGAGCTATGTATGGCCCACAACTAGTTAGATGAGAAGTGGGCTACTAATGTGCTCAACACTGAGGAGATTCTTATGGGACCACACTCATCTTGCATCCCATTTATTCCATGCATGCATCTAAGCTTTAACTCATGTACTTTTTCATGTATGCCTATTAGTTTGACTTTTACATGATGCTAATGTTGTTTTACCTTGGTTACAACATTAATTTCTTCAAGAAAGATCACAGTGGTCACCATAGGCCACACAGAGGCCATACTCATTATGAAATATGGCAATGTAGAGGATATGCAACACTGGCTATGCTACAAGTCCTTAGATGCACTAACTACTAGGCTCATGCAGGCAAGGTTGATAAACCTATTTTCAGCCCTTAGCTTAAGTATTTTAGTGGCTGAAATGCTTATCATCATTGAGTCCTTTAACAATGACATCCGACAATTTGTCACCTGAGTGCATGATATGAGGGTAGTGCTCAACCTTAGCGAGGCCTTCTTTGCCAACCTCTTTGACCTTCCCACTGATGGCCCATTGATTATTGATAATGTGAGTAGGTAGGTGGATCATAGAGGGGAGATTGAGAACTAGTTTGAAGCCACCAAATCTCACAAGAGCATATCAATCAAGGATGTGCTTGTGTCTAAGGTATGGAAGCTCTACCCTCCTTTTTGCGTACATGCCTTCCTAAAAAATCCTTGGGGTGGAGTAAGCACAAGTGATGAAAGAGGTGTTCCTAGAGGGCACAAGGTTCAAATGGGCTACCTATATCACCATCATATTACATGCAAAGATCACCAACCTATAGTTTAACATCTAGACAAGATCCCATGTTCACTTCATGTTCTTCGTAGGATACCTACAAAGGTTCATGATGGTTGTGTGTGATAGTGGATGTTGGGTGGTGTAGGACCATAAGTAGCTATCCAAACCATGGTTCAAGCACCTATTTACAACCACATTGGCACAAGACCCCTAGAGGAGATTAATGAGTCATTATCTATAATAACTAAAGATCCCATGGGATGGTCATACTACTCATGCAATAATGCAGGCGAGGGTCCTCTAATTGGCACTAGGGACATGAAAAAGGTAGACCACTACATAGTAGAGATGATGGGATCATCTAAGGAAAATATTAAGTGGCCATGTCCCATGAAGGAGACTACTCCTAAGGTCAAAAGACTGAGCAACAAAAAGATTCGTATCAAGTTCCAAAGCTTGCACACGAAGGTTGTAGCTTAGTATGCATAACTTGTTAGATGCATTTATTATGTTCATGTATGTTTCTATTTTTTATGTTTTCATTTATGAGATGTTATTAACTCATACTAATATGCTATGTATGTGTGTTGATTACATAGGCTGGAGAGAGGACTTCCAAAGTAGCAGTCAAGGAAATAGCAGAAGGAGTGCACCCTCAAGCTAAGGAGGGGAAGGCTCATGGAGATACGTTATGTGAGGCAACAAAGACCCTCCAAAAATTGGAAAACGAGGAGTTGCTCCACCCAATGGTGGTGATTTTGATTACCTGTTTGATTGTGTACAACTAGGTGAACCCTTGCACTCATGTCTAAGGACTTGCTAGGTACCTACCTTGTGTTGCCATCTGTTATTGCCTTTTGCTCTAGCATCTTTGGTTTTTTAGTTATATGCTAATTACATCATTGTATTACAACCTCAAATGTTCCTTCTAGTGGCTCCACATGTACTGATTACATGGAGCCATGGGTAAACATGCTTGATAAGTTTTTCTTCATGGAGGACATTGTGGAGGACATGGTGGACCATTTCCAATTTCTAAATCCTAAGCTTCATATGTTTTCTATGTTGCTTTGCTTTGTGTTATTTTACCAATTGAATGTTTAGTTTGTGGCTAAGATTAATCACTTCTTGCATGCTAATAGGTTTTAAGCTTTAGTGTTATTTAAGTAGGGTGACCAAGGTTGATGTTCTCCTTGACCTCTCTTGTAAGGTGGATCAGGTGTCTCATCGCATGTATAAGATGACAAGGAAGCACATGCTTTCCTATGCTAAAGCATTGTGGGTCTCTAGGTGCTCTAAGGGGCACTTGTGGAAACACTTACATGATCTTTAGGAGAGAATGACTAGCCAACATATGAAGATTAGAGACCTTCAATCTTGATATGAATTTCTAGTAGCTAGGTCATAGGGAGATAGAACCTAGAGAACCTCTAAGATAGAATATGCTTGATATTGGTCAACTCTTAGAGGCAAGAATGAGGCCACCTGGGAGGTAATTGAGTAGCAACTACAAATGGACTTGCTCACCTAGAAGAATCAAGACTAGAATAATTACAACACTAAGGTGTACTAGTGGGGGTAGACATAGAAGAACCAAAAACACTAATACAAGC
Source organism: Gnetum montanum (assembly GCA_015680685.1). Lineage (NCBI taxonomy): Eukaryota > Viridiplantae > Streptophyta > Gnetopsida > Gnetales > Gnetaceae > Gnetum > Gnetum montanum. The sequence goes on from MNCI01015387.1 coordinate 154,551, forward strand.
ATGAGTACAATGCATATCTTTGATAGTACAAGGAGAAGTTTGGTGAATTCCATTGCCTCAAGATGTTTCTTGAGGAGATTGGCAAGAGGTAGACTTATAAGCTGTTCACTCAACATACAGTGGTTAGTGGCTCTCCTGAGTAGTTAATCATCACACCTTAAGGTGAGGCTTCTTCGTATACCTTTTCCATTGAGCTACCCACATGGACCACCATGGACAAAGGCAAGACCTTTTCAAGCATTAACTTTGGCCAAGAGCACTAGATGTAGGTTTTCAAGGCTAAGATCCTCCAATGCATGGAAGATACCCTTGAAAAGTTACCTCCATAAGACACCGATGTAGGACACTGTTAGGTTAGTCATTAGTTTTTGTGCATTTTCATGTGTTTGTATTAGCTTGTGTATTACACGTTTTCTTACTAAATACTCATTTTTATTGCAATTGTGGTAGTAGGTACCAAGAGATGTTGTAGGCTCTAGCGATGTAGTGAGGAAAGAAGAACCTCCACCTCCACCTAGTGTCACCTATTGAGCACAACCTGATGTAGCCTTATTGTTGGGAATTTTTGCTATTTTTTATATGTCTTTGCTACATGATTCTACTACTCATGTTATGTACTATTATTCATGTGAGATGTAATAAATGTGTTTGCTACACATAGTGTATAATGTGTAAAATTTCTTTTTATTTGCTATGCACTTTTTATGGTTACTATGCAATGAGTGAATGTGCTAAGTTAGAATTATGTGATGATAGTATGACTAGGCCTTTACAAGCCTTATGCTAGTTTAAAGCCTTAGTTGGAAGTTTTATGATAGTTTAAGGCCATTTCAGGCAACACGTTGCTAGTTTAAGGCCATAGTAGGTTTTAGTGGTAGACCTACAAGTGGTAGTTTAATGCCATTCTAGGCCATAGCAATATTTTAAGGCCATTCCAAGAAAAATCATTGCTAGTTTAGGGCCATGGTGGGCTCCGTGGTGCTATTTCCCTTTTTTGTGATTTTGGCTTTTCTAATTTTTATGTATTTTTATGTTTTTCATGCATAAGCTAATAACTACTAAAGGATAAACCAAACAAGAAAATGCGTAGACTAAACAAAATGTATAGAAAAAGTAAATAAATGCGTAGACTAAACAAAATGTATAGAAAAAGTAAATAAATGCATAAACAAAGTGAAATAATGCATAATCTAAATAATCATGGTAAACATAAATGTGTAAACAAATGTAATGTAAGTGAAAAGTGAAATGCATGACCAAATGTAAAAGCAAAGGGCAATTAGGCACCTAGTGCATGTTGGACTAAGGAGATACCTTAGTTGTGCAATTGCTTCCTAACCCAATGTGGGTTAGGAGGCATGTAGGGCCTAGATGGTACTATGTGGTATTTCCCTTGATCCTCATCTACTATGTCAAAGGAAAATTCTACCCATAAAGCATCCTCTAGGAGGTCATTAGCTTGTTTTGCTTATTTAGGTGGGTTAGCCTCACATGTTTTGTCCTCATCCTTGACCATGGCTACATCATCAGGGAACTCCACCTCTAACCTTTGCTCTATATCTATGTTGTTAATGGCTAGAGGGGCTACATTGTCACTGTGGATAATGACCTCATCACCTTCATATGGAAGGTGGATTTCTTGGTGAATGGAAGAGGAGACAACCAATAATTGAGCCAACCAAGGCCTGACTAGTATTAAGTTAAAGCCTAGCATTTCCTCTACAATGATGCATTTAGTAGTAGTGGGGAATTATTCCCCTACCACAAGAGCTATCATGATGGTTCCCTTAATGATAACACGTAATCTGTTAAAGGACTTTAGCCACATGGTTTTTGTCAATTTGATTTGCTCTACAAGGCCTAGTTTGTGAATCATGGTGTATGGGATGACATTCATTTTTACCCTTTCATCAATGTGCACCCTCCAAATTTTGCATTTCCCAATGTGTATTGTGATGAACATGAGAACTATTATGACCCAACCCTTCTCAGGGTCAACATTAATTACCTTTTCATGAAATGCAAGGGGTTTTGAGCTTGATTCCTATACCATGGAAGGTAACATCACAACATGGATGGAATGCTCATCTTCTAGGATTTCCTCCTTGACATGAATGGAGGTCAACATCTAGACTAGAGATTCATGGTGGGTAGAAGAGTTCATAATTAGGTCATACAAGCTTAATGTTGTATTCTTTTGCTTTAGCACATGCTTAACCTAGGCTAATGCATCATTGTGTTGGCCTTGACCTCTTTCATGCAACCTAAGAGATCGATCTCTTCTAGAGGAGACTTGGGCTTGGTTTGTTTGGCCTATTTGGGGGCCTTAGTGCTTGATTACGACTTGTTGGTAGTGGCCTTTTTAGTTGCTTTGGCCATAGGGACAGTGAATAGGGGTATCGAATTTAGCGAACCTAGCACCTTTTACTCCTGATGTTGTCTAATCATCCTATCAGCTAGACACTCATTTGGCCTTCTAGGTTTCCGCCTAGATGTTCTATTGGTATTTCTAGTAGGATTGACTCTTGGTTGAGAAGGGACTAGCATGTTACCCACTACCAAAATTTGGGTAGGTGCGAGGTTAGCATGTTGTGACATCCTTCAAAGGATGGTTGAACTATTACTACAGTGACATGCTATGGAACCCTAACCATGAAGAGTGTTGTGGGTGCCCGATGTGGCACTCTAACATCGTAGGGGGACCTTGAACTTGTGGAGGTTCAGGGGGCCCCTACATTACTAGAGTACACATGGATCATGAATGGCTACTATGTAGACTCTTGGTTGTCATCAACGTTGATGGCATTGATGACATACCCTATGACATCTACATTCAGAGGATCCTTATACACCCTCATGGATTAGTTTTGAGGCCTCACTAGGTTGGTAGCATCGAGCACCAACTTTCCTCTATCAATCATTCATTATAGGTCATCCTATAGAGCCATACAAAAGTTAATGTTGTGCCTAGGAAACTAGTGGTAATGACAGAACCTATCTAGCCTAAAGGGCTTCAACATTTGGGGCTCATTCAGGGCTAGCGAGGCATGGTTCCTCCGAATCTCACAATATTTATTATATCTTTTGCAAGAATACTTGAACATCTACTTGTACTAGATACATCTAGCCTTCAATAGTAGGTCTATCAGTTCCAAATGTTTTAGGGGTAGTGGGGTATACTTTGAGCAGTTCTTGCACTCAAAGGTAGGCCTTGGAGCCACTTGCATTATTTTCATTGATGATGTAGATTGGTTGGTTCTTTCATTAGAGTTGGTAGTATTCTTCTTGGTTAGGGCCTTGGGTGTCCTGGAAATTGGCTTTAAATTAGTTATTTTGGCCTCATTCCATAATTGCCATGGTTGTAGTTTTCTTCCCTTTGTCTTTGTCCTTCTTGGTATGTAAGTTCTTGTAGACCACGTAGGCTAGGTTCTTGCTAGCTTCCATTGTGTCCTGTATGAACTTAGTTTGGCCAAAAGCATGGATCAAGGACTATGGGACCAAGTAGTATAGTTCTGACTTGATAAAGTCATTAACTACATCCTTAAAGATAGTGGAAAGGTGCATCTTTTCTATAGGCTAATAGATTTCATTAGGTAATGCACTTCATTGTTGGATAAATTTTTGCATGGGCTCTAGGTGGCCTTGCTTAATTTGAATGAGCTAGTCAAGGATTGTTTCTAACTTCAAGTTATACTTGAATCACATTACAAATTGACTCAATAGATCCTCCAAAGAGGAGATAGAGGCGCTATGTAATGTTTGGTACCAGTCAAGTGCCGTAGTAGTGAGTGACATGGCAAAGACATGTATGATGATGTGCAGCCATGCTTGTTCTAATAGACACTTGGTCTGAAAGATCACTGGGTGGACATTAGGAACCCATTCACTATTATATTTAGTAAAGTGGGATATTAAGATTCTTGTTGCGAGAGTCAATGGTGGAAAAATAGGACTTGTGGGATCATCTTGGTAGAAGTCCATCATGTGCACCATTTTGAAGGAGGTTGCCTTGAGCCACTTCACCTCTTCCATTAAGGTTTGAATTAGCTAGAATGCTTGATCCAAGCCTTGGGATGTGATAGTGGGCTATAATGATTGAACTACTCATTATGTTGGTTATGTGGTCCATGACCTAGCTATAGGTTGTGAGGCCACATGAGATGTTTGTTGTGTTCATTGGGCTATAGGAAAAATGATCAGGGAAAACCATGCATGTGTTGGTTTGGCCACTACCATATGTTCAGACAACATAGGCAAGATGTAAGATGCTTGATTTTCTTAGGGCTACAAAGGATGCATGGTGTGAACATAGGACTATGCAGGCATGATTGTTGCTAGTAGGGCAAACTAGGTAGGTTGTGATGATACCACAAAGGGAAAGTTGATTGGATGTACTACATCTTTGCATGTGTACTACATTTGGTGGGTTGCCACCATAGCTGTTAACCTAGAAGGTGATTCCAGGGCTACAACTATCTCAAGGAAGATAGGCAAATAAGATTGCAAGAGGACCAGATTGGGGGTTGTCCATTGGAAGGAGGAATGAAAGGAGTCCTCATGCTTGGAACAAGCCTCAAAGTCATCCTCCTTCCCATGTAGGGGCTCCTCATAGTCCATTCTTGCTTCATGATAACTTATTTGAATGAGCTAGGCTAGGATCCACTAGTAGGGTTTAGTAAGCAATATGAAGTCAATGAAGGAAGAGACATACTCCCATCTATTTTAGTGGATGAGATCATAACCTCAATTTGCTTTCATATCAAAGTAGTCTACAAATAGGTCCACTTGGAGCTTTTCATAGATGAAGTTATATTATTAATCTTTTAGTGAAGTATACTTAGGTTCTTACTTACATAACCTTAAGGATTGCCTTGGTTTTGCCATGGTTAGACTAGCAAGGTGGTCAATCTTGTTTTCCTGTGGAGTGGTTAGGACAATGAGTGTTCTTGGAATGGATGTTGAAGGTTGTTTAGACTTCATGCCACTAATTGAAAGTTGCAAAAGAAACGGCTGAGTCTAGAGACTATACTCTCTACACTAAGAGCTAATTATGGTCTCTATGCTAAGATTTAACTACACTCTCTACTAAGAGCCCAAAATTTAGCTAAGTGTAGGAATAGATGTTTTGGGATTGTTACATGGGATTCCAGGGGAACCAATGACCAGGTCCCATCTACACAAACTAGTTGGTAGAAAATTCCTATGTTGGCATAAGATCTAGCTACTTCCACATATGGTAGGTCCATAGGACTATTGGATCTACACTAGCCTAGAGTTAGGAATGGTGATGTACAGAGCACATGAGATAATGACCAATGAAGTTTGACAAAGAAAAAGGGCTCATCCTCCTTCTAATGCCACAAAACTGTAGCAACCAAAATAATTGATGGCTAGAACAGGGGTTTACAAGTACATAGTCCTAACCCCAAGTCCATGTGAGGGATTTCTATAGGTAGATATAGGTGCCTAAAATGATCTTGTCGATCAAACAAGGACTTACCAAATGCAATGCCAAAAAATGCTAAGCATTGAGTAGTGTTCGCAGTGTTAGTGGTGTCAACAAGGGTAAGCGTAGTTAAGGTTTTAAGTGTAAAACAAAGTTCTTAGTGCATGTGGATGCATGAAAAAAACTAAAAATACAAGTAAAATTCCAAAATGTAATTAAAAATTCTAAAAATTCATAGGGAGAGAGCAAGAGAGAAAGTGGAATCACTCCAAATGGGGTTGAGCATAGTTAACTTTAGAAAGGGTGAGAAGGTACATGCTGTATAGTAGGAATAGTGGACAATGTAGTCATAGTCTCAAGCTTTCTAGATATGAATAATAACATTCTACCATGGTGTCTATGCCTGTTGGGTTGGCTACCGTAGTGTGCAATGGGCTGTAGTGGTCTATGGTGTTCTGCAGTGAGATATGATGGTGTGCAAATGCCTTGCCTTGCCAAAATGCCAAACATGCTCTTAAATTTTCTTCTCTTGCTTCAATTTTCTCCAACCCTAATTCATATTTACCAACCCCTAAAATGGTAAGGTCTATGGTAATTATAAGGCTAGCTTTCTTATGAAATGCAAATTAGTTGCCACATGGTAGTGGGATGGTTGGGACTACATTGCATCCAACTATGCTCTCCACTAAGGTAAGGGGTGTTATGCTCTTCTTTTCTTTGATAGACTTTGTCAAAATACAAGACTATGACTATGTTACCAAGCTACATGTGCATGTGTTGAGAGGACTGCAATGTACTTGAAAAAATGAAAATTTGAAAACTATGCTCCAAGACTACGGTATCCACTGTGTCAAGTGGGGTTGAGTGTAGTTAAAACTTTGGGACAAAAAGACTAACAAAAAATGTGGAGTTTTATTAACTACACTTGTTAGAGTTCTATTAGAGCTTAGTTGAATGCAGATGCTTCATTGTGAAGGTCTTTGGAGGCTATTCTAACTAACTCTGCTTGACTATGCTCTGGACTAGGGAAGAGCATACTCAAAACACTTAGAGAAATTTCACAAAATGTGACCATGTGTTGATTACACTCACAATGAGAGGTTGAATATGCTCCCACCTAGGGTCAAGTGTAGTCCTAGCATTTAGAAAATTTTGAAAAATCTAGCTTCCAATTGACTATGCTTGACTATGCTCCAATCTAGTGGAGAGCATAGTCTCAACACTTAGAAAATTTCTACCAAATTGGATCTTCCATGCTAAGTACACTTCACTACACTCTAGTGTAGTGGAATACATATTTCCAACACTTATAAAAATTTTTTCTTATGTTGACACGTAGACAAGTTTTTAGGCAAGAAGCTATTGCCCAAATTTGGTGGTGTTTTAGGTCCCTTGATGTATCTTTTCTGGGTTTTGAGGAGGTCCTAGGTCTTGAGGCCTCTCCTAGTTTAGGACTTACTTCATCTCCTCTAGGATTGCCTACCTTAGGATAATTTAGTCTTTGAGCATAGTTAGGGTGATCATGAACATATGAAACCCCTTTATAAGGTTGATCACTTCAATTTTCTTCAGTATATATCTGATTAGTTCTCTAATGAATGTTCTCTCCATATGATGGATTATTGCTTCATTGTGAAAGAGAAATTTTATTAGTTAATGATGTGTATGACTTAATATTTTGTGAAAGATAAATCATTAATGCATTTATAGCAATTTTGTATGATATAAATAATCTAGATAACTAGTACCATCCCCAACAATAATGCCAATGATGAGTGGTAAGGTAACTCCTATGTCCAACCATACAAATCACAACTATTCAAACATGATTTGATCGAATTCCATGGATGGGACTAGTTGTGGCATCTAGATCATTATGCCTTGATCATAGTTTATTATCTTTCCACTTGGTAATTTCTCACATATGATTTAGTTTAAAGTGAGGCATATGATTCTTGATGTTGTTTCAACCTTATGCTACTCCTAATAATAATAAAGAAATTAATTATTTAAACTAATCAAAAATGAAAAGTAAAGTCTAAAATAGCCTACAAGTGATGAGTGTCCATTCTCAACTTACTGTACACATCCTAAACCCATGCATCCATTACTGGGATTACTAAACACTATGCTATTGGGTGGACCAAGTAATAACACTACTAGGATTACCAAGCGAATACATGTTTACGCTAGAAACTAGTCACACTCATTCCTCCAATTCATTCATGTTCATGGATATGTAAATATTAACTAAGTACATGAAATGTAAACTACATGAAAAGTAAATTTAATCTAAGTCAAAGTGCTATATTGAAGAAGAATTAATGTTAATATTATTATCATTCATGGAATGTGTCCAAGTACATTGCCACTTGAATAAGATGTCATACAACTAACTTAGATCCACACTACAACCACTCACTAATTATTCTCTAACATTACTAAAAAAAACTGCAAGAGTTTGGCTACTCTATTAACAAAAGAATTCCAATACATAGTAGGAGCACACATATTAATAGGTGAAAATAGATACTACATAAATGGGGCCATGTCAACACATCATTTATGTTAATGGGGCCTCATCAATATGGCTACATAGACATAGTTGCTTCAAAGAAACTACATCGAAGTAGTTACCTAGACATAGTTGCCTCAAAGTGACTTCATCAAAGAGGCTACATCGATCTAACCAACTAATGCTTCATCAGATGTGAAAATATATCATTTTATAATCATATACTGTAAGTCAAAAAATCCCATATAGTGACAAGTCATCCTAAATAGTGAAAAACCTTTGAGAGGGAGGTGTTTTTATATATGTTAATCTTCAATTTTCTAAGAATTGAGTTTTGTATTTTGAGGTGTTAACACACTAAGTGTCAACTAGTTGACATCCTAACTTGAAATTATGTATATAATATGGGACCCCCAAGGTTTTATATGTGCCTCTAGGATGTGAAAAATTATCATTTTATGGGCATCTATATGAATCCAAATTCTTGGTACTAAAATCTTGGATAGGAAAAATGTAATACCAAATAGTAAATAAGTCATCCTAGAGGTGAAATCATTGATGCCTACTTTCTTTCTATATTTGTGTGTAGGCATCTAAGGCTCTCAATGTTCCTAAATGTAATGACAAAATAGTCCTTCTTCAATGTTTGAGGTTCTTGCAAATGATTTGTGCCCATGGTAATGGATTTGCAGCAATGCAACTAGGCCATTTCATTGCTTCTTGGCCATGTAACTATGACTAGCCATTCAAATCACATCCATAATCAATGTCATCGAATCAAGGCCATGTAAGTAGGTATTCAAATCATGACTATGGTTTCTAGTACGTGTGTTCGATTGGTGGTGATGATGACTATGTGATTGATAGGCAACCATGTAACTCAGCATTGTCTACTCACATCAATGTACCAAGTCATCCAAGGCTCTCAAAGGTGCTATAAGTCACTTACAGTGCTTAGTCCCACTAAGCCAACACTTGTGTGGATGTAGTTTTATGTTTGTTCTCATCTAGCCTTACTCGTGAACTCATATGTCAGTGAGAAACTTGAAAGTTATGTTCACCCTCTCCAACTTTGTGAGGTAATTAGCCCACTACGGTGGGAAATCATTCTCATCACTAAATCTATTAGCTCACCCTACCATTGGTTAGTGACCTATACTTTTAGGATAGCCCATGGTAGACTGGGTGCAAAGAGGGAATGGAATAAGAATATACACATTTGGAGGAACACTCTTTACCTTGAAGAGTATCAAATGGGGTGGGGTTCTTTCACTATAGTAGTAGTAGTTTGGAGATGGAGCTACTATTTTTCAATACTTGGAGATAATGAAGGCCAATATGAACACACACATTGATGGTCTTGTTACAAGGATTGATGCATTCAAGTCTCAAATGCATCAATGTTTGGCCATGTGGAGAGGAGATAGACTAGCCTCTCCATCAACTATGAGATCATGGCCAAGTATACATTTGAGTAGTTGAGGGGAGTACATAGAGACAATGGTTCAAGGGAGTTCATGAATGACATTCCTAATCTAGAGTTAATGAGCATGGCCACATTAAATCCCATAACAAAGTTAGTTCCTTCAGTTCTAGCTCAGACAAGAGATAACCCTGTTGAGCTAGTTGATGACACAGTGAGTGAGGTAGATTTCATGGACTTAGGAGGAATAGAAGTAGTGAAGGATGATACTCGCACTGAGAATGCTAAATAGTTACTGTTGACTATTATTTTGATATTTTGATTACCATGAATATTTCTATGATTTTTGTTATAATCGATAAGCTCTTGTTTGATTATTGGACATGTTCTTTTTGTCATATGGTGACTTGTTTCTATATATAAAATTTTTGTTTGAGGTATTTAAACTTAAATTATTCAACCATTTTTACATTGCATATTATTCATTTTTCAATAGGAATCATTCTAAAGAGGCTAAAAGAATGAAAACACGTTATCGTAACCAAGTAAAATACTAATTACATTCTTCATTTGTAGAGTTGAAAAAATAATTCACAATTTAAGTTGAAAAATTTTGGTGTGTACATTTAGAAATAATAATAATTTATTCATACTTTGAGGACATGCACGGTATTCTAATGACATGGTATTTAAAAAAAGTATTAAGGCTATTAGACTTAGTGTTATGTACAAATCTTGATTTACTACAATGCATAACTAATTATGCTCATTTCATTTAATTTTGATGTTCTTACTTTAATATATGTATGATGAGACGCGGTTTGCGTCGGCCGCGATATCGCGTCCTTCCCTACGATATCGCGTACGCGATATCGCAGTCCGCCGCCATGTCTATAAATAAGAGGCGGCTCTCCCTCATTTGGGGGATCCCAGTTTTAGTGTAGCGAAGCTCTGGCAGTTTGATCCCTCTAGAGTTAGAATTTTCCCGTGTCTGCCCGCAGTGTGGTGAATGTGATTGTACGGTGTCTTTATTCGAGTGCGTCGTACTTGGACACGCACATGACCGGCAATAAAGATCGAGATTACTTCATCATTGCAGCATTCACTTAGTTTATTTATTGTTATTTATTTCATGTTATTTATTGCTTTCATAGCGCGGTGTAAGTACGACTTGACTACGAGCATCTACGGGTGTGTACGGCTAGTTAAGGAATCGGTTACTTATCGCGATTAGTTTCTCACCCTTAAACTCCTATAAGCGGAACGAGTTCAACTTGATTACGAGCATTTGAGTGTGACTGCTTGGTAGCCCAGTGGTGTAGCTAGGGGGATCTACGCTTGGTAACCCAGTGGCGTATTTGGGGTCTGCGCTTGGTAATCCCAGTGGCGTACCTAGGCCTATGCTTGGTAGTCCCAGTGGCAGTCGTGCACGAAGTCCAAGATGTGTACGGTTGATCAAGGAATCGGTTGCTCATCGCACTTAGGCTAGATTAGATTTTCTTACCCTTTTCCTCTTAGCTTAGATTAGTTAATATTATTTTCCACTGCCATCAGGAGTAGCATTAGATTTAGGAACACATCATACACCTCATCTAGACTAAACCATACGTGACATATGCAAAACTAGTCTAGATGGGAAGACAGCGAACTGCGACCTAAGGCTAACTATCTAGATACCACAACTAGTCCATCTGCGGAGTTCGACCGGATCGCACGTGCGACGCTCGTTTCGTATGGTTGAGTGTAGGGGTACCTCGCCACTCATCAATGTACTTTGATTTCTTGAACTAATTTCTATCTTTGTAATGATTAGATGTATGATGTAGGAAAACCTCTTCCAATTCCCTTATTCTTCCCTATGTGAGGTTTCTGTAGATTTCAAGCACTCAAAAGATATCTTTTTGAAAGTTGTGTTTTCATCCAAGATGAGCTAAGGAGGATAGAGATGATCCACATAACCAAGAAAACTTCCCGAATTGACCATTCTTACTTAGGAAATAGCCAAGAGAAGGTCAAAAAAGATAGAAATAGCATAGGAACTTCAAATGAGATTATATAATATTTCCTTAGGTTTTTGTCTTCTTTTCTTAATAAATATGATTGGTATTTCATGCCTATACACACAAAGAAAAGAGAGTTCATGAGATGTCTTAGTAAAAGCTCTTAAGTGGATGAGAGATTAGAAAACGAGTGTTAGAGCACATTAAGTGAGTGCATTGGAATTGTAAATCTAAGGTCAATTGTTATGTTTTAACCTATGTGTTTTAGTCTTGCTTGTGTAATGAATTCTTAGTTCTAGATTGTGGAAGAGATTCTCCATTGATTATACCTTGAATTGGAAACATCCATCATGTGGTTGTAGAGCCTCATGCTCTATAACATTGTTTGAGTAATTACAGAGGTTTGGAAGTTTTTTGGGTTGTGGAACCTTGTTGTAATATTTTCTTTTGAATAATTAAAGATATCTAGTTTTCTTATTTTCTACCAAATAAACTGTATTTTCATAATATTTGGATTTCATGTTGGAAAGTGATTTTAATATTGTAATAAACCTAGTCTAGTGTAATTAATATTAGAGAATTTCATTAATTATTAATTATAATTGGTTGAGGATTTTGTCAATTTTAGATTGTGCCAAAGAAGAAACAAGTTCAAGCCCTAAATAGAGATATGTAGAACGTGAACTCTACCTTCCACATAAGGGTTTTTCAGTTGAGTGAAATCATTGTAAAGGTAGAAAAAAATGCTAGTCCTATCCATATCTTGACAAGTGGAGATGATCAACATGTACATATAGATGAAGAAGCGTCACAACCTAGTGGAGATGGATTGGATGATGAGGAAGGATAATCAAGCTACGAGAGTGTAGAAATCCATCAACCAAGGATTCCAAAGGGAGGAAATTCTATTTCTCAAATGAGAATTCCAAGGACTTCAACATTGGTAACTACTTCTATGAGCATGATTTATGAGGAGGATGAAGAAAGGATTCCTAGAGAATTTTGTAATGCTGCTAGAATTCCATATCTTGAGTTGAAGAATTTTAATGGTGTAGATGGCACTAATGTATTTCAAGTTGGTTGAAGATACTTGAGAAGCACTTTGAATTAAAAGAGGTACCAAATAAATATGGGGTATTTATTACTATATCTAGATTAGAATGTATGGCTTTTACTTAGTAGGAGAAGAAGTATGAGGGTTGTGAAGAAAAATGGTCTACCCATTAGAGATTGAAATTTGATGAAGTACAAGTTAAAAAGAAAATTTGAATAGTCTTGTCAAAGGCAAGAGACCATTATGAAGTTGAAATTCCTAAGGTAGGGTGATTAGGATGTTAAAGAGTTTTACACCAAATTTTATGATCTATTCCATCAAGCTAACATAAACTAGAAGAAATAGAAACATACTTCAATGAGGAGGACTCAAAATGATGTATCGGCATGAGTTGTCTTTTTATGAGCCACAAACCCTTGATGAGGCTTATGATTTGAAACTCATGGTTGAAAAGAAATTAAGTGGATTTGGAAATAGGAGCAAACAAACTTCCAAAGAGAAGAATAAGGGATTTAAGACCAAATCTAAAGATAAGGATGCTATCCAAGATAAAAAGATAAAAAGAAGCAATAAGAAGGAAAAATCCAAGAAGGTCCAAGGTAAAGAAGGCAATGGTCAAGGTAATAGCTCATCCACCATTTAGTGCTTCATGTGTGAAAAATGAGAACAAAAGTAATGGGAATGTCTACTTCACAAGGTAACTAAGGGTAAATATGTACAAATCATGGAGGTGGAGGAGACATCAAGGCAAGCTCTTTAAATAAGTAATCCTAATGTTCCAAAAATTGAGAAAGTTTCTAATTTAAATTCTTATGCATTCATGAGGAATGTGAATATAGGAGATCATCCTAATAGAAAACTATTATTTTGAACTAGGACTAAATGTTTGAATAGTGAAGAATGTATTCATGTTTTGATTGATGGGAAAGCTTAAGAAAATGTTATTTCTTCTATGATAGTTACTATATTGGTTTTGGTAGCTAGTCCTCATCCTAGATCATATAAAGTGCATTGGATATCTAGAGATTTTCCCAAGAGGTGAAGGAATAGGGTACTTTGATATTTAAAATCTAAAATTTTCATCATATTGTGAAGTGTGATGTGCTTTAATTAGATTGTGCTAATGTAATTCTTAGTAGAACTTGGAATTTTGATAATGGTGCTTAGTTTGATGGAGCAAGAAATGTGTGCAATATAGCAAGATCAGATATTCTCTCAACCTTTCTCAAGTGCTCTCCCATGCCTCTCAGTCAATTTTCTTATATAAGAAGTGCTCCTCAAGAGATCTCTCTCACTTGCTCATGGTACCCACAGTGGTAAATTACATCAATATTTATGCACAATAAGAGGATAAGAAATCTAAAAACCTTTTCTCAACTCACTAGAACTTCATTAGATGTTTTCAAAGTATTCTTACGTTCTTCCTAGCTATTTCCATCCTTTTCCATCTTGTTTTAGCTATTTGTTGAATTGGAATAGGTATTTTCGAAAGTTTCCTTGGCCATATGGATTATCTTTGACCTTGACAAGATCTTGTGTATGTCAACCTAGCTCTCGGGGAAGATATCTTATGTTTCTTGGAGGTTTCTTCTCCTAGTTCAAGATGTCTCCTCTTATGGCAAGATTTCTTTCCCAAGAAATCTCTAAGTTTCAAAAGATGACTCCTCCAAGATGTCTTCTTTCTAGATAAGAAATCTTTCCTGAGACATCTACACTTTTAGTAAGTCATCTCCTCTCCTCTAATTTCTAGACATCTTATGTCATCCTAGGTCTCATTCAAGATGTCTCATAGCCTTCCAAGACATTTTCTTAAAGCCTAAAACCTGTAAAACACACATGCAGGATAGAATAAGAGGATTGGAATTGGAAAAGGAGGTAAATTAATCTTGGACATAAATTTAGAAGGCACCAACTTATTAGCTTTTAACTTGAAGAATCTAATACCTCTCAACTACTTCTTCATCAAGTGCACCCAAATAAAGCTACCAATAGAAACATTTGGCTTCTATTTGTCTTCATTCATCTTAAGAAATCTCACTTCAGCCTTCTTCTTATTATTTTATTTTACTTGGGCATTGATATTCCTCATCTCTTATACAAAATCACCACTAAGTTGAGCTTTCTCGCCAAAGCTCTTTAAAGCATTGATTATCTTTGGAGTAAACTCATAGGTAACCTTAAATGGGCTTTTACCAATACCAATATGAAAAACATTATTGTACAAAAACTTAGCATAGCACAACAAATTTTTCTACCTATTTTTTTTCATCATACAAACATCTCAATATGTTCCACAAGGATTTATTCACCACCTTCATTCGGCCATTAGATTGTGAATGATATGTACTAAAAAATTCAATTTTGTCCCTAAAAGTTTTCTAAGGGATCTCCAAAAATAACTTGTGAATTTGGAGTCTCTATCACTAACAATATTCAAATGAATTCTATGCAACCTCATAACATGCTAAAAACCAAATTTGAAATATGAGAAGCATCACTCATCTTCTTACATGGAATGAAGTTTGTCATCTAGAGAACCTATCCAAAGGACAAAAATTTCATTATTTCCACTTTTGATATTTGGAATATCACTCATGAAATCCATAGACACACTTTCTAATGAACCCTTTGGAATTGGAAAAGGCAAATAGTTTCCATTCATTCCCATACCTACTTTGAACTTATGACTACTCAAATACTCCTTTACAAATTTTGAAACTTCAGTTGCCCAACCAAGAAAAATATAGTGCCTACCCATAATCTCTAATCTTTTATCCCTACCCATATGAACTACAATGCCATTACAATGCTTTTCATACAAAATAATTTCCTAAAATCATAATTAGAAACACATGCCTTTCTATTTTTAAATAATAGTTCATCTTAAACAATGAAATTCAAACAATGTAAGAGGATGATAAAGGATCATGTTCACTTACCTTCTTTGAAGGTTCAACATCATCCTCTTACATTGTTTGAATTCCATTGTTTATGACCTAATTCACCAAAGATTCTTCTAGATTTTCTATGCTTAAAATAGGTAATTTTGTTAAGAAATTAATATTAAATTACTCTTGAGGATTTTCAACATCATAAGCTCTTCTATGGTAAATCTTAATAGAATTCTAATATTATGCAAGAAAAATAGCTATAAAAGACAACCTAGGAGAAATCCCAAAAATGAAATACAAGCATGATACTATCTAAACCATTAGCTAAGTAACTAAAACAAAATGAAAAGAAATGAACTCACAGGAGTAAAACAAAGAAACTGAATTGATGTCTTTAGCAAGCCATCTTTTAAGAATTATTCAAAGTTACTTCCTACCCCTCCACCTTGTGCACCTTCGCACCCCTCCCCCCCTGGCAAAAAAAAAATCTTTCTTAATGCTACCTTTAAAGGTCCTTTTATGGTGACCTTAAGATAGTTACAATAATCAAGAGGAGTTAAGTATCTTACAAATATCTTACATATATAAATCTACAACTACCTTGGGAGTTAAAGATTCCATGGGGATTACAATAATTTGGAGCTATGGTTGCCAAGTGTTTGCTTGGTAGAAAATATCATAAATGTTACCATATGAAGTTACAAAAATGCTGGAGAATTACATGTCATAATTGGAAATTGTCCTTTCAAATGTAAACATTTAGAAAATTTAGTTAGGTTTTTATACATAGTTTATATGAAAATTAGCTTAGATTAAATAAAGATCCATAGATCTACTTTTCTAGATTGTAATTGTTTTCATATGTACATGTATTATCTTTTCAAACTTATATCATAACTTATGGTCACCATAATATATCTAATTTTTTTAATAATGCTTCTTCCAAGATTTCAACTTAAAATATGAAACATGATTTTTCTTGTGTAGTTCAAGCATGAGGATTTGTTGCTAGCATGTTGTCACTACCTCGTTGCTTTTACCACTACATTGCTCATTAGCATGTAACTAATGCAAGAGTGGCATCATGATGATGAGTAGGCATGTGTTGAGATCGCAGCCTCATTTGAAATCCCTAGCATGTTGCTACATGTTCTATCAATTGTAAAGTTGTTCAGAAATGTCTCAAGCTCCACTTGTTGGCTTGTCTTTGTCTTGCAACTACTGATGCTCCTAGCTTCATTGGTATTGAAAGAAGTTGTGTCTCCAACCATCATGTTCTCATGTGTTGACATCATCTCTATTATTTCCATCAACATTGGAATTGGAGTTGTTTGTTTGATTATTTTAAATTATATTTTAGGATTTGCAATTGACCCTCTCTAGGCTACTTCAAATTGTCATTGAGCATTGAATTTCTTTTTTGTGTTTTCTAGCTTTCCTTTGGCTATGCTTCCAATTCTTCCATATGTTAGTTTTGTCTATTTTTATTTGGGAATTTCAATTATCATTTTTAAATTTTCCACATGCCAATAAGTGAGGAATCTATTGGTTTTGATGGATGTGTAGGGAAGAGCCATTATGTGGTGTTACTAGTAAAAATCCATTGCTTTTTCTTTTCCTTGAGTAGATCTTATTTCTTAGGTAGCAAAAATTCACTTAATGATACAATGTTTTAAATGATGAGCTACATTAATCATTTCTACTCTTCTTGAAGAAAGGATTTTGATTTGATAACATTAACTCTTGATCTATTGCTATTCCAGTAACTTTGGATATGATTTCATAAATCAATAGTAGACCTTCACTATTTCCTAGTTTCAATTATCTTTTCATATTTCAAAGCATAAATTCAATAATTAATCATAGAGGGTTTCTTTTGGTAACATTGTAATACATTTTTGAACTTTAGTCTTGTCAAATTTTTGATATCCTAGCCATGGCTTTTATCTAAATGCTTATCCCAAATTGATTATGTCCACCAGAATCTTTAAACATAAGGACTTTGTAATAGGTTTATCTTGAATGCCAAATTTAACTTCAAGAAAAAGGAAATATTGATTGCTTATGTATTCACTTAAGCTCAATAGTCCATAGCTACTGAGAACTGAGAAATTATTCATCTCATACTCCCAATTATGAATATAACAATCAAAATAGCATCAATAAATAGATTATTTTCTCAAAGCTTAGATAGGTAATGTTACTTATGATCTTCAAATGCATATCTTTTATTCTTATATATATTTCTATATTTATTGATTTCATATTCGTGCATCATAAAATGGTCAAAATGTGCCAACATTTCATTCCCCCTCATTAAACTCCTTTGAAATCCATGATGTTTAAAATTAGTCACCAACTAAATCATCACCAAAAAATGACTTTATTTAACATTTTTACAAAAATACAAATATT
Organism: Gnetum montanum; assembly: GCA_015680685.1. NCBI lineage: Eukaryota > Viridiplantae > Streptophyta > Gnetopsida > Gnetales > Gnetaceae > Gnetum > Gnetum montanum. The sequence goes on from MNCI01015387.1 coordinate 172,295, forward strand.
TTTTAAGGAAAACTTTCACCAAACATAAGGTTTGGTGAAATCAAGACCTCGTTCCTAATAAAACTTAGGAAACTATAAAAACTTAATATCATATAAACTATTCTATGGGTGAAAAGAGAATAGTTGGAGTAACTCTCTTAGGGATTCTCATATCATGAACCCTTTCATATGTAGTTTCAATTATCATGAATGCCTTTCTTTCCTCTTCTTGCCTAGTGAAAGCCTTAACTTGATCTTCATCTTTGTTTTCAACAAATATCTTTACTTCTTCTTCATCCAACTCTTTAGCTATTGATTTTTGAGGTTCTCCCCAACTAGTTGCTTTTATGTCCTAAGACATGAAAGCCTCTCCTTAATAATCATCTTTACTAGACTCTCCTTGATATTCAGCTTGAGTGGTGTAGTTATGAAAACTTCTGCAAACATTGGAATGTATAGAAAGTCCACTAGTGAAAAATCTAAACTCATCTCAAAGTCAAAGTAAGAAAGGGCTTTCACTAGATGCTCCATGGGTAGTTTCTTTATAATAAGCTCTCAATATATGTTTTGGAGAACATCCCAAAACATATGGGATAAAACTCCTTCTTCTTGCTGCCTTTCCAAGTACCATCTTTCTTCCTCACATTTAAATACTTCACTTGCTTTTTCACTTAATCCTTGAATAGAAAAATGATGCATTTCCAAGAAACCCACATTTCTTTATATACTGTAAGGTAAATTTGAAACTTCAACCAATTCTACTAACCAAATTTGCCACTTAGTCAACACTTATTTATTTTCCATCATCATACGGTTTGGATACTTTAAATTCCACTATTTGGTTGTTGAAATTAATTCACCACTACGTAGTTATCTAATCATCACTCCCACTTACAAGTAATGATTACTTGAAATAGTCTAAATCTAATTTTTAAACTAACATTTTGCATTAAATATTTTTTTTAACTAATACTCTAACATATACATTTTTTTATAATATTATATAACCTTATCAAAGCATACGTATAGGATATATATGTTATAGTTAAATATTCTATAAGTCTATACNGTATACATATATTTATTGATATATATATATTTAAGTTGTAGGTAGTTATATGAAATCATGTTTTATATGCAAAACATTATATGGAAATTCCAACTCTATCCCATCTCATGTCAATAATTTGTAGGTATCTTTGAATAATTGTTTCTGGATCTAAAATGGACCAATCCATATTGTCAAAAACTTATTTGGCTTCTTCATATTCCATAATAATACCAAATCACCAACGTTAAAAGCTCTTTTCAATGCCTTTCTATCAAACCACCGTTTGACTTGTGAAGCATTCTTTAATAAATTATCTCTAACTCTGTCCATTTCAACTTCTCTTTTGATGAGTCAAATCATGAAACTTCTATCTTTATCAGTTTTCTTAGTATAATTTTGAACAAAATCTAAGGCTGAACTTATAGACCAAGTTATAAGCTAATGTTCAAATAGCCTTGAATCTAATACAATCAATCCATAGAGTAAATTGTAGATAATCAATCCAATTTCCTAGATTACCATCCATTGATTTCATAATTTAGGAAATAATCTTTGAACTTATATATTTAGCTAATCCATTTCCTTGATGATAATAATTTGAAGAAGTAAATAGAAAGATGGATTTTCCTGATGCCCATTTTATAAACTCTTTAGATTGAAAAGCATGTTCATTATTGGATACCAACACTTTAAATAGTCTAAAATGGCTTAAAATCTAATCTTCCAAGAACTTAATCACATTTAATGCTAACATTTTTCTTACATCCTTTCCTTCAAATCATTTAATAAAGTAATCGATAACTATGAAAATAAAATTATGTCGTACTCTTGAAGGAAATTGTACCAATGAAATCCAAGCCCCATTATTAAAATGATCTATTCAAAATTACCAATTTTAATGGAGCTCTAGCCCTCTTAATCTTTTATCCATGAATTTAACATTTATAACATATTTGAATTTTCCAACTAATATCATGACACTTACTAGGCCAATAAAAACCATAGTGGAATATATGTTGAATAGTAGACTTAAGAGATTTATAGAATAAATTGGAATAATCATGGAATTGTTCTAAAATAGGACTAATTTTATTATTATGAAAAAATTGCAAGAAAAGCCCTCTAAAATTCTTTCTATATAAAACTCCATATTTAATCACAAATTTATTTGTTGTCTTGAAGAAAGCTCTCTTCTGACTCAGTTGCTTATTGGAAATCTTTCATCTATCAAGGAATTATAGAATCTCATCATACCAATTTCTCTCATGAGTCTTAAGCACACATACTTGATCTTCTCTAGCCATTAACTTAGCTAATCCCTT
>MNCI01015388.1:0-20312 GCA_015680685.1 Gnetum montanum
CTTTGACATCCATTTTATCAGCATGGTTGTTGTCTTGTTTTATTCATCTTTATTTTTCCCTATCTTTTTCCATTCTATCACTACCGGAGGTTTGCTCTCAGTCATGGGGGTCCTAGTCCAATTTTTTCAATTTTCTCCTAACCCCTACACCTTGGATAGCCACCAATATTATATTTCCAAATCCGTATCAACCATATCACAAATCAGCCAATGGACCTTTCACTGAAGCAAGGTATCAACTGCATTGTGACTCATTTACCCTTGCTAATATAAGATTGTGTTGTGTGTGCAGATGGTAATCATACAACAACGGATTGGACCTAGAGGAAACACTTGAAATGGATCGGTGCTGAAATAGCTATACAAGGAACAAGATCGATGGCGCGCATATGCAGAGACAACAAAAGGCGCAATCTTGGCATTGGTAGCAATAGACTTCTTCTCTCTCAGCTGCCACATAAGGCCTAATGTCAAATGTATAAAGTGTTCACTCTTGTTGTCGTGAACACCAGTTTTGTCATGTTTTGTAATGATGATCTGTTCACATGATTATCCCATTCACCATTAGTTCCATTCAAGTCAATAATCCCATACCTTCCCAATATTTTGTAAGGAACTCGAGGACGAGTTTTTATTCAGTCATGGGGGTATAATGGGATGCGATATTGCATGGGCCGCGATATCACATCTTTCACTGTGATATCGCGTACGCGATATCGCAGTCCACTGCCAGTCCTATAAATAAGAGGTGGCTCTCCCTTGTTTCTCCATCTAGATCTAGACCTTAGCCAAACTCTTGCCATTTTTCCATTCTAGAGTTAGAATAATTTCCATGTGCCCACAGTAGAAGTCCCAAAGTGAATGGATCTTTATTCGAGCAAATATTGTACCTGAGCACACATTTGTGTACGGAAATAAAGATGAACTTTTGAATAGACCTTGTAGTGCATGGAATAAGCTAAATAGGACTTTAATTATTGTTAATTATTTAAATGCTTTCTTAAGGACTTAATCTCTCTCAACCCTTAACTCCTAGTTAAGTGCATTCAGTACGACCGCTTCGAGCACGTGTGTTACGCTTGGTAATCCCAGTAACGAATAGTGTTTGGTAATCCTAGCAACGTTGCATTGGTTCAGGGTGTGAAATGGTAAGTGGAAACAAATACTGATGCTAGGGTAATTAAGGCTTAGTTAGTTAAAGTTAGTTACTTAGTCTCTTCACCCTTTCCCTCATTAGCATAGGCGATAAAAGAGAAAAGATATAAAAATCACATACCTCAGACTTACTTAACCATACAACCATGACAAATACAAGTGAGTTTGGGAGGACAATGATTGATTAACCTTAGGTGTTCCATAAGGCATGTAGGTACTTAGTTTGTGGAGTTCGACCGGATTGTGCGTGTAATGCTCGTATTTATATGGTTGAGTGTAGGGGTACCTTGCCTCTCACCACCAACCAAAGCCATTACATGGATGGCTCTTCCCCCATGACTGAGTTCAAGGATAACACTTGACAAGCTCATTACTAAACTTGTTATTTAGAAACATATCCTTCTTTGTCATGTTTCTTTGAAGATGATGGTGAAGAAGGAGATGATAGTGAATCCTCATAGATAATCGTGTTCTTATTTTGTTTATAAAAACGTGTTCATTTGTGAGATGATGAATTTCTTATCATGGAAGAAACATGATGATTGTGGTACTTCCTAGTAGTGTATAATAATGAAAAAAGAGGTTCATACCTTGCATTAAAGAACTGGATATGTTTCCACCATGCATGATTAAAAATTTCCTACTATAACGGTGAAAAGATGGTAATTGTGGATATGGCCAATATTGGTGGGGTATTATATGAGATATGTGATTTGTAGCCTACTACATTTTATGGTAGGAAGAAGGATGACATGAGGAAGATTGTTGCAATGTAGAGCAAGTACTCTAAGGATTAGGGTCAATCCCTTGTTAAAGTTGTGGCTAAATAAATGAACAACAAGGATAATGAATTTGATCATGGAAATGCCTCTTACTTCTTTTTAAAACTTTGATAGCCACTTAAATGACTTTGCTTTCTAAATCCTTGAAACTTGATGTTATATTTTGATTTAGCATGTCCCAAACCTTGTCAACAACATTGGCAAGGTCTACCAAAGTCTTTTTCATTTTCATGTGTTCCTAAACAAGGGCTTCAACAACATCAAAAGGTTGAATCTTATATTCATCAACATTCTTTACATTCTTCTAAAATTAGGGATTCATGTTGGCTTCCTCTACATTTGAATGTTGATGTCATTCGCCTTCTAGTTTAGTTACAACATCTAACACAATAGCAATTTGAGCCACTTACCTCTAGTAGAGATCATCCATGACATACATATTCACCCTTTCATGAGTTTTCTATTGTAGTAATTCTACTAAGTGCATTAATTGGTCATGTTTGTTGAACCCATGATTTGGACATTGATTAAGCATATAATTATACCATTTTATGGTCACATTTGATGATTCATTGGTATTTGTCTTCCATCTTGCCATCTTCTTTCTAAGGTTTACAACTTAGGTATAAGTTTAAAATCTGATGTTGAAAGATTTTAGCATGTCTTTCCAAGAAGAGATGGAGTTGGGTGGAAGAGATTGATACCATGTTTTATCATGATCATTGAGTGTGTGGGTAAAAAGGAGTTTTTTCCATTCATTGTTTAACCCCTTCATCTCATAAGTGATGGTAAATATTTAAACATGGAGTTGGGGATCATCCTGTAACTTTTCATTGAATGTAGGAATGTAAGCTATATCAAAATTTTTGATTCTAGTTTGTTTAATACTTTTAAGTGGGATGCACACTACTTCATGAATTTGACCCTGGTAGGTCCATGGAAACAATGGTTCATCCAAGCCATCAACACCTTCATTCAAATGAAGGAAAGACAAAGGTGGAATGATGGATTAATTCAAGTCACCACAAGTATAGTTTAGGTCCCATGGACAAAGATGGATGAACCTTCTTCTCCTAGAATCATTCATGTCATAGCAATGGGAGTGTCTGGGAGAAAGTCCTACCTACTTCCTAGCATGTATGCACTTGTACTCCTACTCCACAATCATATCACAAAGCTCTTGTTTTTCATAGGCAACATGCTCTGATTGTTGGGGTGACATGGATTTGTAATCTACCAAATGCTTGATATAACCTTAATTGAACAGAGCCTCCTCAAAGGCAGTAGGTGCAACTTCTTTAAGTTCTTTGCAGAATCATCCATGAGCATCATACCATTATTCCAATTTATCCTGGTGGAATTTTATCATGATAGGAGGTGCTACTTCATTCACCATAATTTTAAAAGTGATTTGGACTAATTAAGGCTTTTGTTTTAATTTATTTTCATTGTTCAATTTAGCTATGATTGCTTTGGTCCTTTATTTCCTACAAAATCAACAACTTAAAAAAAGGAACATAGTATTTCAAGGTAATTCACCAATTTTATCTCTGGTAATAACACCAATGATAGGGGTTCTATTGGGTTTGGATTAATGGAATATATGATATGATGTTAAGTGAATTGCCAAGAATACTAATGTATATCATTGCATTCAATAAATATTAAAAATGATATGATACATATGATACAATAAAAACCCATGTTATCATGGTAGGAAAATAAGAAAATATTTATAATTTTATATTTTATAGTTTTTATGGATTTTATAAATATAAGAATAAAATAAATATAAACACACATACATTGCAATCCCTCTTAGGAATAGGTGCAATACTTGTGTTGAAATTCCTCTTAGGAATAGGTGTAACACCACACATGAAATATAATAAAATGACTCTTAGTCATAGCCTCAATGGCCCAAAACCATGTCATACAATTGTGACCTTCTTGGATAAGGAACGAATCATCATAGCTTAGTTAAACAAAAATTAAATAAATATTTTTGTTATTTTAATGTTTAAGGTGGTGAAATAAGGAAAAACCAGAAGCTTTATTCACCATGCAAACACTGGACTTTGCATTGACCAAACAGTTCCTAGCTACGTAAGCAAGGTAGCGTTCTAACAAAGTCTAGTAGTACTTGTGAGAGCGATGACTCAAAACACACATACGACAAGAAAAGAAATCAATTTACCTAAGGGAGGAAAATCTCTTCACAAAAACTGGATGCCAAAAGCCCAAATGAAATCTAAGTTATGTGTGAGAGCTCATCTTGAGTATTTATAAATTTCATGTGAAAATAGAGCAATTTCATCAATGTCTAGCTGTCAATAAAGCTTTGTCAATGTAGCTTGAGCTAATCTTTATCATACCATAAGAGAAGAAGGCCAAATTAGATCTAGAGGAGAAGGGGGGCGGGGTGTGGTCCGGGCGGGGGTGGGATGTTGGGGGATGGGCGATACTGCAAGTGATGGGGTGGGGTGCATCAATACCCCTGTGCTTATGCAAGGTAGTTAGTACACCTTCTCCTCCAAATCACACCTCATACTTTGGATTTGGATGAAAGTCAGAACATGAAGGGGCATGCCAGAAGCAAAAAAGAAAAAAAAAAGAAAAAACATTTGAATGAAAGCTAGAATCATTCTAAAGAGCTTAGAATCATGAACATACACTCAAATTATGACATAAGAGAGAAGGATTCATCTTGGGAGATGAAGAACCTTAACTGAACACACTAGACTACAAACATAGGGTACAAGAAACACTTTCCAAATCTAGGGCTTGCAATTGACTTACAAATTTCCACTGGGTGCCTCATCACCCACTAATTAATTAAAGTAGAAAATTTATTTTTTAACAATTCATTTTAGGAATAAGTAATGAATTTGAAGAATATTTTTAAATCTTTAGAAGTAATAGGAGAAAGTCTTCCAATGACCCTAGGAAAATGCAAGAGATCTTCTATCAATACAAATGATTTACCAATCCTATGCTTGTGTAGAGTATTTGGCTATGAATGTGAATCCAAATGTAGGATTTAATTCCATTAGAATAGAGAATGAATCCTAATCCATTAAATATTGCTTCACTTTGCCAAATTATTTTTTAGATGTAGTTCTTCAAGATTTCTTGAAGTACTCTACTATTAGATTTTTTACTAAAGGATTCTTTATACATCAATTTTTAATAATTCGATGAAAACTCATTAGACTAGTAGAGGTATTTATAATGTCATAGTTTTGAATTTAACTAAGAGTTTATTGGTTTTCCAGTTTGAAATAGAAGAATGAATAGATATTGTTATTAAAAGTACTCCATGATTTACACATTATATCTTCATAGTTTTACACAAATGGCAATAACAACTTTGATTCTAATAAAGTGTAAAAAAGTATTTTAATAGTCTAGACTGAGTTTTTTAATTTTCCTATGGACTTTTCCATATAATCATAGTTATTACTTGTATGATTGAAAGAGTTCTCTTTTTGGAAAAATAGAGTGGTTTTTGTGCTTAGCCAGCTTGAAGGGTTTATTTTAAATTTGATATAAGTAAAGAATTTCCTTCTTTTATAGAGCTAGCATATAGAGGAAATTCTATAATAAAAAATTACTTATTTTATCCTACCTAATGCATGTTTCTATTATCATAAGGTATTTAGCTATTCTAAACTAATAGCCAAGATAGTTACTAACGTTAAATTAGCAAAGGAAATACGAAAGTAACACATTAATGAGCAATGGTTAGTTTGTACACCCAACCATACAAATCATAAGCTTTCATGAATGACTTGATCATAATCTATGGACTATACTAGCAAACATCTATATCATTAAACATGATTATAGTTTACTATCTTCTGAATTATACTTGTATTGATCTAAGTTCTTATGGTTACTTGTAATTGATACTTATGCATATTGATGTTATTTGACCATGATTAACATATTATGAAATATTAAAATTTAATCTATTAAACCTAAGTGAAAAAATTAAATTATATTCTAGCATAAGTAGTGAATATTTATTCCAAACTTATGTACATATCTTGAACTTAAGCTATCATTACTAGGTTATCAAATGTTCCACTATTGGACATTCCAAGTGGTACATTGATGAACATATCAAACATTAACATGTTTATGCTCAAAGTTGGTTGGTCATACTTATTCTACATGATTTATGTTTATTTTTAAGAATAAAAGATTAATGTATATGAAAATAAACATTAAGCTATGTACATGAAGAAATAAATTACATTAAAGTAACTGCTATGCTAAGTTAGAGTGCTACAATGGAATCAAATAATCTTGGTCTTTATTATCATTCATGTAATGTGTCTAGGTACATGGCACTTGAATAAGAACTTCATACAATTACTTCACACCATGCTATGGGGACTTGTTGACTAATACTAAATTTTATGGCTAGAAACTAACAAAGTTTAGCTAAATTGAATGACCAAATGGTGCCATAAATGTGGTAGGTGACACATTTATATAGAAAAACCAACTACTAAATCCATGCTAATACATTAATGTAGCTAAGCCTACATTGTAGATATGTTGACACTGATGCATTAATGCAATCAACTTATTTACTATTCATCCTATCCCCATGATCGGCTAAAAGCTCATTCTCGAGTTTTACAAAATTGGGATGAAGTTTGTTTATAAAATATGAAAACACACTTAATTGACCAACTAATTAACAAAACTTTGACTTAAAATTCAGTGCCACATTATAAAATTCATTTGAGTGGTTGACGATTGACAAAGTAATAAAATTTGTATACATTGGTCCTTACAAAAATTATGCAAAGTTTACAAAAAATAACTAAGGACTATCTCTTAAGTGGTACCTAGTGGTGATCTCCTCATGTCTTAGCAGTTTCCATGGCTAATTTGCTATTGTTGTTGTTGTGCTCTTCATCTTAAATGCTTCTATCAAGTATTACATCTTCTTATCTTTTATCCTAAGATCAATGGTTATCTAATCAATTTTACCTAGAGCTATAATTATGAGCACTTTCTAGGAATAGAACAGAGTTGGGAACATTGATGTGTAGTGATAAATCATGCTGCAAAATGGTTGTGTATGATGTTGAACACCTTCACTATTATATTTAATTCCTAGTATTCCATCATTCTCTTGGCTATATACTCTATCACATCTCTCTAATTTGTGAATTTTTCCTTTAGAACTTCATGCTCCATAGTTGCAATTTATAACTTTTAAAGTTCTTTGTAGTGGAGCTTGTGCTCATTCTTATATAGTAAGAATGAGTGGACCACTTATTTCTTTAACTCGTTGCAAGGTTTACTAGCAATTAACATTGCCAGATTTGCATAGTGCAGATTGACCAACTTAATGTATAGTGTCATTTCCTTGATATGCAAATATTTCATCTTAATCTCTACCTCATTATAGGTGTTGAGACCATCAAAGAAAGGTTTTCATATATCACCTAGGATCTACAAGAGGGTAACATTTAGTTTAATCTTAGTTAATTGAATCTTCTTTTTGTTAATTTCTTTTTCAAGATTCACCCATTTCCTATAATGGTTTTTGATGTTCCCATACTTGATGGCCTCATTCTTTATTACATTGATCTAGATTATAGACTTTCGATTGATTATTTTAACTTCCTCCATCAAGAGATTTCTATTCTCTATTGCCAATCTATGTATGTTTGGATTAACTTAAGCAAATTACTTAGAAAGATGATTGAGGTAATATTTTAATTAATCTTTCTTTTTTATACATTTAGTAGTCTTCTATTTTTTTTGGCCAAATCTTTATTTTTATTTTTAAATGTGAGAATGTTCTTGTTAAGCCCATTAATCATGGCATCAGATAGGATGCATCCCACATGATTTTTTCCCTCTTGATCTCCACCTCATGTTATGTAGCCTTTAGATAATTAAATAGTTCATCCCTTGTAACACTAAGCTAGTGGATGATTAGATCAAATATCTAGGCATGGTGTTGTGAAAATTTCTATTGTAGTTGCTAACTTATTCACTCCACCTACTATAGTTAAATATCAGAAATGGCCAACTTCTCCTTCACCTTAATGGACTTAAACTAGGTATTTGTAATACCTTTGGAGATATTGAAGGTACTTGGTATTTTTTTCCTAACTCCCATTAGTTTATCCAACACTTCCTCATGTTGGTTTGCATTTATTTCTATTCTTGTACCCCTTGACTTGATCCTTACAAACATTTGAATAATGATGCTATAAGGACCTTTAGTGCATCACCAATATGGTTTATCATCATTTTTTTCATAGTTTTCTAAATTTTGTATGACATGATTACCATAGTGGCTCCATCCCCTTGCTCGAGCATAACTAAGAAAGTTGTAGCATCGTTTTATAATTCAAGATATTGTTTAATGGATATTATAACTACAATTTCTTTTATCATGACATTTATTTGGACTATGGCTTGGATTCATTGAGATGTAAATAGATTAGAGAAGTCATCCTCCTTCTAACTTACTAGTTGAGCACCTTCTTTTAAGTGGCTTATCGTAGGGTGATAATCTCCACCATCTCTAGCAGGTGCTTAATGCATTTGTCACATTTTCATTTTCAAATGAAGTTTTTCTATAACAAAGATGGTGTTGCTTTATAAAAAATGATGTAATTATTATAATATGACTTGAAAGAGCATGTTGTACTAATAGGCATATCTCTTGAAATAACCTTTTGGGGGTTTGACCTATTATATTTATACCCAAGAATTAGAGGTCATGCTAATATGGAGTTGTAGAGTTAGTAAAGACATGTAACAAGTAATGGTGAAGTAAGATGACTAGTAATGGTAACATTGAACTACCTCTAAGGGATAGATGTTGAAGGAATACAACTCTAAGGAACCCTGAGAGCATGACCTAGATACATTATTTCTAGATTAATAAAACATTCCTTTTCATTTTCTTCTACATTTTCCTTATTGTATTCTTTATGCATAATGTCAAATGTTATGTATATTTGATATTTGTCATGACATCTAAGAATAGGATGTCATAATTAGTATCAAAACAAACCATGACACAAGGGTTGACTACAATCTAATGATGAACTATGAGCCATGATCCAGGGAGAACAACAAACTAGATTGTGTTCAAGAGGAACCATGTAATCAAGATGTCCTAGTGACTTCCATGAATATTAATAATCAAACTTCAAGAAAATCCAATAGTATTTCAACTAGGTATATCAAGTGCAAGAGACTCTCATAAAGCCAAGGGTAACATTGGTCTAGGTAACTCGTACCTATTTTATAATAATGTAGGATTTTTTCCTTAGTTATTTAAGGAAATTCTTATTTCCTTCCATAAGGGTAGTAACCACAATCAAATATTTGAAATTTTCTTTGTTATTAAGTTCTAGAATCCCTCTACTTTGGAACTAAGAGATCTTACTAAGGAGTTGATAGGGAAATTATGCTCATTAGATAACATCATGATGTTCTACCCTATTAACCTTCTCTTTCCAGCTATTCTACCAAAGCTTGATAACTCTTATTCCATTCGTTGAGTCTACTTATCATTTGAGATCAAACTTTTAGAAATCCCATATTGCCTCATACATAGCTTTTTAAGGTTAACTCGACAAAAATATGTTATTTTAGTGTTTTAGAAACATAAAAATTAAACTTAGTTTTGAATCCAAGAATCATATGCAATATGTAGTACTCATTAATATGATTTCAACGATACAAATTTCATCTCAAACAGAGTTATGATTTAGGAGATATCATCATTTTAAGTTTTTTGTAAATTGTATCTTAATAAAAAGTAAAATTTAAAAATAATTTATAAAGTTTAAAAATAAAATTAATTTTTAAAATTGGTACCTAGAATGAAACTTTTTATCTCACATCCCTGAAAGGCAATTTCTTTAAACTAATTCTAGCACAATATTACTTGTTATTTAAAAAGAGCTAATAATTTATATATAAATAGATAAGTATTATTTAAGAAAATATTTAATACTAATACTAATAATAAAATATTAAATTAGAAATATTACCCCAAGGAGTAGGGTGGATGCTTGGCGGTCAATAGGCAGGGCTATGCCATAAGGCCTAGTCATGCTAGGTCATGACCAAGCTACGACGAATAGGTGGTAATCAAAGACATGCCTCCTACGAGTATTTCTTAAGTACCCATGCACCTCTTACACCTTTGTCCCCTCTCACTACATGTCATCTTCGACCATCCTACTATCATTGCTAGTAAAAACTCATTGTCCTCGTCATTATCCTCTCATTACTAGCCATCACATGTATCCTTCAACTTTACTACTACCTCTTGCTCCACCAGTACCTACCTTCTATGCTTACCACACTTGTCATTTTAGTGTGTATCGACCACATGATTCATGGAGTTTGTAGACATTGCAAGTCCCTACCAACTGACAACTACCTGCATCACAAGTTCCTATCAGCCAGTGGTTGAGAGTACCATAAGTCCCTATTGGTTGATGACCATTTACACTATAGGTCCTTACTAGTTAGTGCCAGCAAATAGTTCCTCAAATGATAGGAAAATTTTGGTTACAAATTTTAAAATTTACAATCAAAATTTAAATAATTGGTTATGGTCAAATTTGACCAATTGGTCAAATTAGTGGGTTGGTGGCATTAGAAATAAAAACTTTATAATCAAGCACACTAGTCTTGGAGTAGTATTGGGGTGAGTGGCTTCTCAAGAAGCTCTAAAAAATTCTTTAAATTCATGCCCAAGTTTTAGACTTTGGAAGCCCATAACTTTTGATCTTGGAAGCCTTTTTTGATGAATGAAAAGTAATTTCCAATAGATTTTAACCTTTCAAATGCATTAAAATAGTCAGATTAGGTACTTTAGATTTCAAAATTTAGTTTTTAATCCTTGCCCGTAAACTATACCTCAAGAGCCTTAGGAGTTAGATTTAAACTATCACATAATTATCAACTTTCCTAATGACCAAGCTAACATTACCATTATATTCAAAAGGGCAAAAAAATTAGAATTCAAGTATTTATTTGCTAAAAATAGACATTAAATTTCCAAGTTATGCTAATATTAGTTCTTAAGGCTATTGAAGCATAGTTTAAAGATAAGGATTGAAAATTAATTTTAAAAGTTCTATACCCTATATATAACTTCATTGTCACATCTGAGGGTCAAAATTTGCTAGAAACAACTATTTGTTTACTAAAATAAGACTTCAAGAATTAACTATTATGGGTTCTCAAAGTTGTGGATTTTTCTAATGAAGGTTGTGGGTTCAATTCCCTACTGTTACATTTTAAAATTAAATTTAATATTTTTAATCTTATTAACTATTAAATTTTAATTTTATTTTTAGCATCCTTCATAAGAAAACTGAAATGCTGAACTGTAAGTTTGATTGAGATGAAATTGGTACAATTGGAATCATCTACAAGATTACTTGCAATGGATATGGTTACACACCCAAAACTTAAATTTTTTATATCTTTAAAAAACTAAAATGGCCTATATCACTAAATTGACCTTAATAAGATGGTTTAATGACAATGTTAGAACTTGTAGGTGACTTAACTTCAAATATAAACTGACATACATGATTTTAAAAAGGATCATAAGTATTATCAAGCTTAGTTGTTAGTTCTAAAAAGGAGGTTAGTAGGGTAGAAAAACTCATTATCATCTAACAAGTGTTGGTTTTTCTATCACCTTGTTATTATTAACCTTAATAATTAAGTAGAGGGGTTCTTATCAATATCTTGTCTATCATATGTTCACTAGTAATTAGAACTTGGATAAGAGTATAAAATGTCATGTTATTGGAGTTTGAATGTTCTATGGATGGAAATACTTAAGCACAAGGTAATTTTCTAGAAGGCTTTAAATATGAATAACTAATATTAAGGGAAATACTAAGACCTATTTACTTACTTTCCTAAGTTGGGACCTAGTAGTTAAAGGATGATTAAGTTTATTTTTTTAGTTCTATAGAGGAGACCTCATTATCATCTAACAAGTATAAATTTTTCTATCAAACCCTAGCAATTATTCTTACTAATTAAGTAGAGAAGCTCTTGTGAATATCTTAACTATCTTATGTTTACTAGTGATTAGAACTTAGATAAGAGTATACAATATCATGTTATTAGAGCTTAAGTCTTCTATTTATGGTAGGACTCAACAACAAGGCAATGTCCTAGAAGGCTTTGGCTATGAATAACTAATCTTAAGGCAAATACTAAGAACTATTTAATTAATTACCTAAGTTGAGATCTAGTGGTTAAAAAATTATCAAGCTTAGTTTGTTAGTTCTACAAAGGAGGTTAGTAGGGTAGAACACCTCATTATCATCTAACAAGTATTAATTTTTCTATAAATCCCTAGCTATTATTACCCTTACTAATTAAGTAGAGGGACTCTTATGGATATCTTGACTATCTTATGTTCACTAGTGATTGCAACTTAGATAAGAGTATACAATATCATGTTATTGAATTTTGAGTGTTCCATGGATGGCAAGACTCAATAACACAATAATGTTCTAGAAGGATTTGGCTATGAATAACTAATCTTAAGGGAAATACTAAGAGCTATTTAATTACTTCCCTAAGCTGGGACCTAGTGGTTTCAATCGTCAAATAACTAAGAAAACGTTTATCATTATCAAAAATGAGTAAGAGTTACCTAGAGAAATGTTACACTTATTTTACCCTACTCATTTGTAATTAATGTACCTTGTTGATTTATAGTTAAATCTTATTAAATTTTGATCATTGATATTCATGAAAGTTGATGGAAAGGCATTTTCTTCATTGGTATGTTTTATCTTGAAAATGATCCATATCTGACAATGGTTCATGAATCATCCTAGATTGTGGCTTATAGTTTATCATTAGATTATAGTTAATCCTTGATTCTAATTGGCCTTGGGTCATGGTTTATTTTGATATCAATTCTAATATTCCATTTTAAAGTATCATGGAAAATGTCAAATATATGTAACATTCAATATTATATGTAATGAATAAAATAGGAAAATATAAAAGAAAATAGAAAGGAACTTTATCAATGTGGAAATAATGTGTGTATATTGGTTATCCTCTAAGGATTTCTTGGGATTATCTTCCTTCGACATCTATACCTTAAAGGTAATCCAACACTAACATTGTGGTTAGGCCTATACCTAACTAGAAGGAAAGACCAGTCATCTTCATGTTCCACTTCTTCTAACACTTGTTACTTAACTTACCAACTTTCCAACTCCATGTTGCTGTAGCCTCTAACTCTTAGGTATAAATACCTTAGGTCAAGCCCTCAAAGGTCATCTTAAAAGACATGCTAGTTATTACAACATGTCCTTTAAAGCCTTATTACAATAATTACATCATTTGTTACATAATAACACTATCTTGATTATGGAATGATACCATTTGGGAATGGGGATGTGATAGGAATCCCTACACTACACCACCACACCTAAGCATTAATCACGATTAGTTGCATTTTTTAAAATCCTTTGTTTGAGGCACTTGCAACCATCTTGTACATTAGTCAAACTCAAACCTAGCTCATACCATATTCGTGCCTTGATCATGATCACACTTGTGTTGCTTTTAGTTTTTGATTTTCATCATAGCATGATCTTTTCTTAGTTGCAATCACCTCATGGTGGACTTACACTACTAGTTTTGTGCTCATTGTAACTCTTGACTAAGTTGTCGTTAACTTGTAGCATGTTGTTTTTGAATTCTTCTCCATACTTTGCCCTAAAATACCCTCTCAGTCAACTTACAACCCTTAGTTATTACAAATCACAACTGATGATTGATTAGTGATAAGCTTGCAATCACCAATATGACCAAGTAGAACTCATGTCCCATTAGCAATGAGGTAGTGTTTACACTCAAAAGTTACTCCATGTTTGGGACCTTTGTTTGCTATAGAGTCAACCCTTTATGCATATTGGGACCTTTGTTTACTATAGAGTTAAACCCTTTATGCATATAGTGTGCCTTTAACACATGAATTAGCTATGTTGGTAGGATAAGTAATTAAGATGATGATCTTAATAGAATTTTCATGTTAGTGAATCATTACTCAATTGGTTAAAGCATGTAAACTATGATTTGCAAGTCAGCTTTAATTTTGATCTATTGAGTATGATGATCTAACACATTATTATGTTTAATGAAAGTATTATGAAAGTTTTGTGTTGGATATCTTGTGGGGTACATATAATCATCTAGTTCTAGTTTCAATACCTTTGATGAGGAGCTTCTTTAAATTTCACAATCCAAGCACTCTCAATGCCAGAAATAAAAATTTTGAATAAGAAAAAAAAATGAAAGCTTTATTCTTACTTAAATGGAGAATTTACACAAAAAAGGAAGCACACATTCCCAAGGACATATAATAGATTCAATCCAATTCTCACACGATAATCAATCAAAGAAATCACACTCACATAAGAATGATGATCAAGGTAATTAACCAAGATTCTATCTCTCAACTTTCTTCTCTTAACTCACTACTCACTTTCTAATTTTCTTTCTTTTCCTAGACTCACTTAATCTACTTGAAGACTCAAGAGATCTATCTCTACATTTCTCCCTATCTCTTCATTTCCCCCCTCTTACTTCATAGAAAAATATCTCATGTTTTTTTGAGACATCTTGGAGGATAGTGGGACATCCCACGTAAGAGTTTGTAGTTTTAGAGGAGACGTCTAGAGTCAAGCTAAAATGTCTTAGGCTCGTTGGAGATGTCTTGGCATAGTTGAAATATCTAGAATTAGGCTAAGACATCTAGAAAATACCTTAGACATTTGAGATGCAATTGAGATATCTTGAATTAAGTGGAGATGTTTCATTTGTTTCAATTGAGATATCTAAAATTGTTTTGAGATCTTGAACCTAGGGACACCTCTAACAAGTCTTGATTGACCCCTAGAATCTTCTGAGCATATCAAGATAGGTCCAAAACACCTCCAAACATGCCACAGTATCCTACAATCATCATCAACAAGCCAAACATATAAGACACATACAAATTATATACACAAACATAATGAGAATGATACATGGGTTGGGTGATGTTCTCATCATCTTTTCCACCCTTAAGAATTTGAACTTGTCCTTAGGTTAATTGTACACTTGGGATAGCATTAAGCCCCCACAAAGCCAAGTCTTTCTCATCAATTCAAATGATATTTTTAGATCCTTCATCATTCCAATACACCAAGTACTCATGCATCTTTCTACCTCTTGTGCTTCTAGACTCTCTTGCTTGTAGTACAATGGTTTTCCTTAGTGGCTTGGCTAAGTTTGAGTCTTCAAGTGCATAATTGAGGATCTCAAAACTATCCTCTAAGTTTGATGTATTCACATTACCATGATAAGGGCTCAAATCTAAAACATTAAAGACAAAATAAATAGAAAAATCATTAGGTAAGCTGATCTCATAGGTATTTGGATTGATTTTGGCCCTAATTTTAAATGGACAAATTCTCTTTAATTTGAGCTTGTAGAATTGTACATTCTTTTGCTTCTCCTTGCTTAAGTAAATCTAATCATAATCATCAATCTAGAAATTAATTGTCCTCCTTCCCTCATTTGCCTTAAAATACATACTATTTATCTTTTTTCCAAGTGAGATTTAACCTTTTGATATAATTATCTTATTTGCTCAATAAAATTTGAACTAAAAGCTGCATAATCTTGAAATTTCCTCAACTCATCAACCATTCTTAGTGAAAATCCATAATTTTCTATAAAGGGACTCTTACTAATGCTAGAATGGGAAGTATTATTGTATGAGAATTCATCATGGACCAACATGTTTTTCCATCCTTGAGACTTATCCTCACACAAATAGCTCAATATCTTCAATAGAGACCTATTCACAACTTCAGTTTATTCATTAGTTTGAGGATGATAGGTTGTATAAAAAGAAAACTTGGTTCCAAGTAGTTTCTAAAGTGATCTTAAAAAATGACTAGTAAATTTGACATCCCTATCACTTACAATGTTCAAAGGAATGTCATGTAGTCTCATAACATGCTAGAAAACTAAATATGCAATATTAGAAGAATTACTACTTCTCTTGCATGGATTAACATTAGCCATCTTGGTAAATCTATCTACTACAATTAGTATGGAATCATGACTAGAGCAAGTCTTAGAAATGCCACAAACAAAGTCCAAAGAAACCATTTTCTAAGGAGCATTTGAAATTTTTAAAGGTATATAATGACCATATGCACCTTTTACTCCTTTGAATTTTTAATAAATATACCATTCTTTTACAAATTTAATCAATCTCATACATATCTAGCCCAAAGTAATTTTTGGTTACCAATTCCAATGTCTTGGTCTTACCCATATGTGCAGCCATGTCACTTTGATGTTTCTCTTGAATGAATTTATACTTGAAATCACACTTTGGAATATAAATTTTTTCATCTTTGAATAAAATCCACTTTTCACATGATAAAATTTTGATTGATCAGCCCTTGCTAACAATGGGGAGTGTAACTCTTTCCAAATTGCATCAAAATCATTGTCATTAGGATATAATGAAGCAAATGAGTCAAAAACTTAAACTTCTACATTGGAAGAAACAACATGAACTCTAGACAAAGCATTAGACACAACATTAGAGTTGTTACTTCTATGTTTTAAAACAAAATGAAACTCTTGCAATTTCTCTACTCATGTCATATTCTTGGTAGTTAATTTATTTTTAGAATTTAAAAATTGAAGTGCCCTATGATTAGTGAATAAAAGAAACTCTGATCCTAGCAAGTAATGTTTTCAATGTTTAATGGATTGAAGTATAGCATAGAATTCCTTTTCATACACACTATACTTTCATCTAGGTTCATTTACATTCCTAGAAAAAAAATGCATATGGCTTATCCTCTTGAGAAAACACATATCTAATAGCAAGCCCACTTTCATCTATTACCACCTTAAAAAGTTTGGAATGGCCAAAACTAGAGCACTACAAATATTTTCCTTTAATGATTGAAAATATTTTTTTCTTTTCTTCATTCCACATAATGGCTGATTTTTCTTCAAATAAGAGAGCGTAGGCCTTGTAATAGAACTAAAATTCCTAATAAGTCTCTTATAAAAGCCAACTAAACTAAGAAAAGATCTCAACTCTTCCACATCTCTAAGTGAAGACTACTCCTTGATTACCTTGATCTTATTTATTTTCATCTTGACCTGGTTCTTAAAGACAACATCACCTAAGTATACAATTTCTCTATTCATAAAGTAGTATTCTTAGCATTGATCACCATTTTTCCTCTTGCAACTTGGAGCATATCAACCTCAAATGTTATACATGATCTTCTTTAGAACTACATATAAGAATATTGACAAGCCAACCAAAATTTGGTGCTAGATTACCTTTGTTGTAGAGATGTCACCTTATCATTGATTAACCCATGAATTGTATCCATGGAGGAATGGTCCAAAGTTAAAGAGATCATTAAGACAATAAATATTTAGATTCAAATCTAATCAAAATCCCACACTTATGACTGTCACTCATAAGTAAAATCATAAATCTTCACCCTAACTTCTAATCCTAGGTTCAAGAGTGGAGATTAAATGACTAAATCAAATTAAAATCATGAAATACAAGCATAGATTATGAGGATTACAAGGGAGACTTCATCTAATCTATGATTCTTCCTTGTTATTTCCATACTGTAGCAACCTCAACAGCCTAACAATGGACTCTAATGGTTTATAGTTGCCACAAGGCTCAACAAATCCTCACTTGGTAATTTGTTCAAAGAAAAATTTAGAGATTTATTTCAACTTGATGTGGGTTTTTTCCTAGGTATTGAATCACCCCTACTTGGGTATTGAGCTCTCCCATTTATACTTGAAGAGCCATCCTTATGATTGAGAAAATATCATAAATTGGAATATCAATATTCATTGAGGGAATTGATGAGGATTGATACAATGGTATTGAACTGTATCACATTGGCGACATCCTTCTATAGCTGATTTGTATAATGCCTATGGTGAAAATCGATATCCAAATTCTATGGTAAGGTAAATTCTCCTTTTTTTGCATGATATTGATCTTCATTGCAAATGTTATGAAAATTGATAAGATTTTGGATGATTTGACTCAATTTAGATGGTGTGGATAAATATAGTCTTCTTTAGAATATATCAAAGTTCTCAATACCAATCAACATCCTCATCATTTTTTGTTAATCTTGTGACATCCTATGATAACACAAAGTTAACAAAGAAATTAGTCCATATCACTGGACACTAATGAAATTGATGCACTTCTATATATTAAAATAGTAAAAAATAAAAATAAGGTACATTTTTATTGTAAACATAGGGCAATTGGAGGTTTAACATAGCACCCCCCCCCCACCACCCCACAAGCCTTTGGCTAGTGCCTGGCAAACAAAGATGGAAAAGTATAAGATAAATACATATATAGAACTAAACATATCCAAAAATCCTAATCCTTCAACACAACGACCAAGCTTTATGAGTTGAAAACTAAATAAATAGAGCTCCACAAGATAAACTTTTTTACTAGATAACCATAACAATCAAATTACCAATAAGCTTCTAACACAAAAAATTCATTATTTCCACATATTAAATCTTTACTACCAACAAGAAAATGAAATAGTATTGTGTCACAAGTTCATCAAAATATTCATATACTCTATTAGATTTAAAATCATAAATCTCCTATCCTTGATTCTAGTTTTGCAAAAAGAACTTAATTACATAATATAGAAAAATATTACTTATCCATATCAATCAACAATGGCTCAATGATCATAAAAAACAAAAATAAAATGAACTCTATATGAGAATCATACCTTTGATCCTTCCTCTACTTCCATGTCCTCCTCAAAGTGGGAGGGTCGAACTCCCTCATTGTCATCTCTGATTTGAGGATGGACATTCTTCTCAATGTTTGATACCCTCCTATTCATGGTGGTGAGAGTGGAGCTAACCTTCTCCAACATGGTCAAAATATTTCTTTGCATGAAATTGACCTCATATTGCTAGGCTCATACATCCTCTCTAAATTCTTAAGCTTCTTTGGCCTCTAGTGCCAATGAGGAGCTTGAGTACTCAGATTCTTTGATGAAGGGATTGATCTTAGTGTAAATCCTTATGGATTAGACTAAGTTGTCCTTCTTTAGCACTATAAGATGCACCTTTGTGCCTGTTTGGAGCTTTGCTACTCCTGACTTTTTTAAAATGGCTAAAATAAGACAAGGAAAGAAGAGTTTAAGTGCATCATCATTGTAATGGTACACCATACACCTAATCAGAAGATAAAAGAAATTTGCTTCCTCTCTGAACCTCAGAGCCTTCATCACTCAGAGGATTGGACTCAAGACATATGTAGTATGTGTGGATTGTAGAACATTTGTGATAATCATTCTTGCCATCACATGGTGCTAGCTGTAGGTTTATGAAATGTAAGCCCTAAGTCTACATGCCTGCCAGAGTCTAATTCTTTGATGAACTGATGGAAGAAATCATATTTCTCTTATGTGCTAGCCTTTGACATGAAGATAGCCTTCCCTTGGGTTGGAAAACCAAACCACTTTTGGGGTCATGTTGTTGTAATTTTTACCCAAGTTTTCCTCATAGAGAAAACCAAGTAACATTTTGGAGGATCCACTTTAGTCAAATTAGGCTTCAAGTTCTTGTAGAAGTCTAAGACTTCCTCTTGATAAAACTAATCGATGGGAGGTCAAATAAATGCTTCACATCCCATTGCTTCTAGCTACTACTTCATGGTCATATCTATGTGGTCAAACCATTTGGTATAATCTACCTCTTGGTGGAAGGAGGTAATTTTTAACCTTTATATTTTTGGCTCTTAAAAAATGACAAGATGATTAAACATTTGAAAATTATCAACAATTTCCTCACTAAAACTCATGCTTACATTGGCTTTCTATTATGCAGTGAATGACTTGGACATTTATACTATTATCTATATGTGAAAGTTGTAGAAGAAAGGCCAAAAATGTCATTTTTCCAACCCTAACATGAAACAAGCCCTAGCTGGAGAGATATGGCTTTCTTGGTGTGAAGAAAGATGGTGCCTAAATCATGTGGGCCCCTGCTATCTAGTACTAGTCCCTTAAGGGATAGAATGACAAAAAAGTTGGAGTAGTGGCCATTGGATAGTCCTAATCACAAGAGAAGAGAGAACTCGTAGTACTGAGCAGGGTTTTACAAGGGATAATAACTGATGAGACGCGACTTCACGTCTTCTCCTGCGATATCGCGTACGCGATATCACATCCCGTTGCCATATCTATAAATAAGAGGCGGCACTCCCTTCAT
>MNCI01015393.1:0-212261 GCA_015680685.1 Gnetum montanum
GAGTACGTCTGATATTTATCGTTAAACAGTTCTAGCATTGTACTCTACCTACGAATGGATTCCGGTTCTAAGGACCGGTACCAGCTTTTTGCTTCTTTTATGAGTGTCTTAGGGAACAACTTTAACTTTTGCCATTCATTTTCAGTATTTTGCAAGGCACAAGCATCGTAAAATGCCCGTAAGTGATTTTGCGGATTAGCATTATATCCCCCCTTGAATCGTGGGATATTATTCATGTCTAGTCTCTTGATCTAGCTATCTTTCTGGTGCCTTGTAGGTATTCTCACAGCCTCTGTAATGTCTAACATACTCCGGGTTGCTAGTAGGGGTTCTTCGTTGTCATTCCTTTCATAGTGTCTATGATGCCTACGCGGTTCCCTACTTTTCCTTCTTCTATGCCTTGATTCTCTCGACTGCCCTCGTCCTTGCTCTCGACTCTCTTGTCAAGGTCTCTCATCTTGCTTACCCTTATCCTCACGGTTGGGCTCTTTGTGACTGCGTCCTGATGTGGAAGGAGAGGGTGAATGATGCGATGAAGGTGAAGAAGAAGGGGAACCATCGCCATGATGATGTTTCTTACCTTCTCCTCGGTGGTTACAGCTTCGATCGTGATGACGATCCAAATGCCCGCCCTTGTCATGTGTTTGTGTTCCCTCAGTGAACACGTGGTGTTCATGGGGATCAGAACCAAGATTGTGAATCGTGGGGTGTAGGTTCTGATACCCCACCTCCTCATCATCGTTAGGAGGAGGAACATCATTTGATGGAGAACCTGTTATAACTAGTTCACCATCTCCAATTTTGCTTAGGATGTGTGGGATCCCTTTGCCCTTCAACGATGTATGGTAGCTCTCCTGCCGTGAGTTCCTTAAACGTTGCGCCGCCGTGGGATGGTAATCCCTTGTGTTGTAATCACTTGCAACGTATTCGATGTATAGCTGCGTCATGCCTATCTATGCAAGAGCACGAAGGAGCATGTTGGAGACTACATGATCTGGAGGTAACATTATGTTACCTTGCAAGTCTCGCCAATGCAGTTGTTCATCTTGATGGAGGATAAAAGTAAAATTGGGTATATACTCATCGTGATGAGTATATACCACCCGATACTGTTGAGGAACTGGCGGTTCTTGGTTATGTATGTTGTGCTGCCGACTGTCTCTTGTGTGATCCCTAGGTGGTGAAGTGCTTTTATGAGAAGAAGAAGACATTGTTATCTTGTCGGTGTGCTATTGACCGTTGTTTAAATTTTCTTCTGATTAACCCTAAGGGTTCATTTAAGCTTCCTAACGATATGGATGATTTCCTATGTTCTACTTAGTGCACAAACAACTTAGTCCCTGGCAACGACGCCAATGATGAGTGGCAAGGTACCCCTACACTCAACCATACGAATACGAGTGTTACACGCGTGATCCGGTCGAACTCTGCAGACTAAGTGCCCACACGCCTTATGGAACACCTAAGGTTAATCAATCGTTGTCCTCCCAAGCTTACTTATATTTGTCACGGTTGTATGGTTAAGTAAGCTTGAGGCATGTGATTTTTATATCTTTTATGTTTTTATTGCCTATGCTAAGAGAGGAAAGGGGTGAAGAGACTAAGTAACTAACTTTAACTAACTAAGCCTTAATCAACCTAGCATTAGTATCCGTTCCCACTTGCCGTTTCACACCCTAAACTAATGCAACGCTACTAGGATTACCAAATGCTATTCGTTACTGGGATTACCAAGCGTAATGCACATGCTCGAAGCGGTCATACTGAATGCACTTAACTATGAGAGTTGAGGGTTGAGAGAGATTAAGTCCTTAAGAAAGCATTTAAACAATTAACAATAATTAAAGTCCTATTTAGCTTAGTCCATGCACTGTAAGGTTTATCCAAAAGTTTGTCTTTATTGCCGTCACAATTGTGTGCTTAGGTACAGAATTGCTCAAATAAAGATATGTTCACTTTGGGACTCCTACTGCGGGCACATGGAAATTATTCTAACTTTGGAATGGAAAAATGGCAAGATTTTGGCTAAGGTCTAGATTTAGATGGAGAAACAAGGGAGAGCCGCCTCTTATTTATAGAACTGGCAGCGGGCTGCGATATCGCGGCCCATGCGATATTGCGTCCCATCATCTAAACATGGTAATATCCCCCATCTAGCTAGTGAAGAAAGCCTCATTAGCCAAGTCTGGTTCCCCTTGTAATAGTCATCCAACCCTAATCACCATACCCCAAATCAGTGAATTGGCTCGATAGCCATCACAAGATGGCTCAAAGGTTGGGGTTATCCCCATGGTAGCCTATGCCTCTTTTAGCAATTGAATTCCTTCAACGGAAATCTGTGTTGGCGATAGCAATCATTGTGCTTGAATGATAAGATTGATGTTGCTAATAAGGCCCTCCTAGCTTGAGTAAGAAACTGACATGCCCAATGATCAACTCGTTTCTGTAGCCATTGTAGCAAGCTAGACCAAGCCTATCACCTATGCCAATAATACATTAGAAGGCCCAAGTACGAATTCTCATTAGAGCCAGGCAAAACCACCAATTGCTACATGATCAACCCCTTAACTTTGGCCTTGGTATTTAGCAAGTGAACTGTAGACTTGCCTTTGTTTATTTCCATCCCAATCTTCTTAGTTGTATGCTTTAGCACTCTATTGATCGCCAAAGCCTGGGGAACCACCGCCCTAGAAAAAAGAATGGTGTCATCAGTGTAGTGCTCAACCAAGCACCTAACACCTGCAATGTCCAACCCTCTTACCGCCTCCAGCTCACAGCATGCTTACATAGTATCCATGACCAAGATGAAAAGGTAAGGCGACAATGGATCCTCCTATCTTAACATCCTACCAAGGGAGGAAAACCCCCATAGCTTCCATTCCAAATCCAAGGAGAAGGCCCCTGACAACTTAATATGGGATACACATGTTTACAAACTTTGGGTGAAAGCCTTTCACTAACATGATTTCCTGCAATGCCTCCCAAGACATAGTATTATAAGCTTTGGAAATATCTAATTTAAAGCACATACCAAGATACCTTGTAACCCTTAGAGAATGCATAACCTCCTACATCACCAAAATCTAATACTTGATGTACCATCAGTTAATAAAACTCGCTTGGTGGGGTCCCACCAAATGTGGCATAAGAGGCCCCAATTGCACCATTGACATCTTTGTGAAAAGATGGAGAAGGGTGTT
Organism: Gnetum montanum; assembly: GCA_015680685.1. Classification (NCBI taxonomy): domain Eukaryota; kingdom Viridiplantae; phylum Streptophyta; class Gnetopsida; order Gnetales; family Gnetaceae; genus Gnetum; species Gnetum montanum. Next base: position 3,201 of record MNCI01015393.1, read on the forward strand.
GTAGACTCCTATAGGCTAAAATTGCAATGGGTCTGTTGGGTTGGCATGGCAGATTTCAAAATAAGCATGATACGGGAACAAGTAATTTCCTTGTGTATTTGCTGCCACCTTAGCATTGTGTTTAAGGCATCCCAGATATTCGCCCCTAGAATGTTAATGAAAGCTTTAAAAAATTTCATTGGCTAGCCATCAAGCCTTGATGCTCTACCTAGCTTCATTGATCCTAGAGCCTTTTCTAACTCCAATCTAGAGAAAGGTGCTAAAAGACGATAGTTGTCTTCTTTGTATAGGATAGGATCAATAGAAATTGAAAGAGGACTCATCGGCTTTCATTCCCAAACGCAAGACCAGAAATCCAACAAGACCTAAGCAATTTGTTGACTGCCATTGATTTCTTGCCCCTAGAGGGTTAGGCTATGTGAATCTTCTTAGACAAATGCATTGACTTGGTGATTGCAAACAGAAAACGCGTGTTCCAATCCCTTTTTTTAACCAATGCATTTGACCTCGTTACCTCCAATAAGCCTCAGCCTTCCTATCAAAAGTTTGAAGCTCAGCCAAAACCTCACATTCAGCCTTACCCAAGTCCTTACTTGATTCTTGTTCTACTTGTATCTTCGATAGCTGCTGAAGTAGCCTCCGTTTGATAGATCTGAAAGAATATTTATCCTCAACACTTAGCGTCCTCAAGGCTTTCTTGAGTTGATGCAACCCCCGCTTGAGGAATTTCTAAGGTTCCACTTTTTGTGAATAGGAACCCCAAATACCCTCCACCAACGGTCACAACCAAGGCTTATGGATCCAATGATGTTTAAAAGGGGTAGACCTCCTTTGAGTCATCTTCCCCACATATCACAATATTCAATGATGATCAAATGCTATACATTCTTGCCCTTTCACCACCACCTCCTGGGTCATGAGGACATGGGAATTGACCCAGACATGATCAATCTTAGTCATAATCTGCTCACTCCGCTTTTGCCTGTTACTTGACGTATATTGGCATCCATGGATCTCCATGTCAACAAGGTCATGCGTTGCTATAAACTGCAAGAACTCTTGAGATCCTAGAGGGTCCTAGACCCCTCCATCTGACTTCTCCCACCCATATAGCCTTTGATTGAAGTCCCCCACAATGATCCATTCCTCCAATCTCGAACCAAGGAGGCAATCATGCGTAGCTTCTGCAACCGCTCTTCCCAATGTTAAGCTCTATAGAAATTTGTGAGCTAGATTCCATTACCTATGAGGAACACCATGAGATTCTATGGGGAGTTGTCAACAACCTTGAAATGCCTGTGTGAAAGTGAGGCTAGACCTCTAGCTCTTCCACAACAGGCAACAACCTAAACCTACCACCTTGACCATTTGAGCCAATGGTCCTCTTGTTGTTAGAGTTTGGTCTTTTGCAAATAAACAACATCACATTTCTCTCTACTCACTATTTCTTTAAGGGTATTTTGTTTTTAAGGGGTACCTTGCTCCTTGCAGTTCCATGAGAGGATCCTCATGTCTTGCTCATTATGCGTTTCTTGTAAACCTCCTTGAAGGTGGTTTGAATCCCCAAGCTGATCTCCAACTATGTCCTCTTGGCTTGGCACATAGGGCCCAGTGGATGTCCAACCTTACTAGTGTTTGGGGAGATCGGGAAAGCTCCTTCATTCATGACACCCCCCTTTGTAATCTCTTCCATGGACGGTAAAGGACCACCCCTAATCACTAAAACCCAACTACTAAGAGGGGGAGTTCCTCCCTCAACTTTCTACTACTGCAACCCTTTGGCAAGTGTGGTCCACCCTTCATGGATGAGCTTGACGATCCCTACGATCCTAGCGATCTTGGCAAGGTCCCTTTAGAAACCCCCTGCGCTTGGACCTGTATCTCTACCCCAGGTGATCCTGATGGCGTCCTTCCAACCCCCTGCGATATTGGCACCTGGGGGCAAGGGACTTGCTCCATGTGCATGCCCCTTAGGGAACCCTCCCTTTCGGCTCACAACCATTTATCCATCCCTCAAAGAATTTGGGCTAGGCACCTTTTCATGCAACCCACATCCTGTACTAGAAAGTGCCCCAGCTTCCCTACAATCACTATCCACGCTAGCGTCGTTTGCCCTGCCACCGTTTCTGCATTCCGTGTGTTCATTGCGCTTCCATTCTCGCCCATCCTGCCCATCTTTTTGCCTCTCTTAAATTCAGATTTTCAACAACCTTCTTAGCCTTTTTTGTCATTTGAAATGTATGTTCCAAAACCTTTTTCTTTGTGAAATTATAAAAATATGTATTTGATCCTTGCTATATTTCAATTGCAAAAGGTTACATTGAGACATACAAGAATTTGTAAAAGAAATCGTTGACACTGAATTATGGTCATAAACTCCTATGGTTTTGACATGAAAATAATAAAACAGTCCACTCTGTTTCGTATTTAGTAAGTGTTCCGACAAATTTGCAATTGGCATATGGTGCAAGATTAGAGACACAACAATTTATGCATGCCACGATGCTAATATCCTGCAACTTTGGTTTAATTATTGTTAGTTAAATATGTTAAACTCCCTTGAAATTACTAGCCTCAAAATTATGGCAGCCATCTATGTTCCATACCCCATGCGAATTAAGTAGAAAATTGATGCCACCACGTCTGTTAAGTTCACATATGATGCTTATCCTCTTCTGAAGTCATCATTTTGCACACGATAAGGGAAGTTAACGAAAAGTGAATATACTTGGAAGTATTAAGCATAAAACATCATTATTAACGAAAAGTGAATATACTTGGAAGTCTTAAGCATAAAACATCATTATTAAAAAAACATATGGCATCATACAGAATTCTGGAGTGTGAATTGAAAAAAAGTAACATGTGGAGACTAAAAATTGGCCACATTCCGTTGCCGGGACTCGAACCCGGGTCTCTCGGGTGAGAGCCGAGTATCCTAACCATCTAGACTACAACGGAAGTTTCGTTATTGGTTACGTTTTGTTGTTATATTTTCATAATTATGTTTTTATGTTTTCAGTAGGTGGCTTGGCTATCGTACTTTCAAAATAACATACGATAGTACTTACTTCCATTATGCATGCAGCAGCATCTTCGACGTTATACATCCAACATAGTTTGGTTTGGTGAAGCAACATCTTCAACGTTATTGCTAAGTATAATGCAAGCATTTCCTTGCTGAGGCAAAGAACGTAGTCTAGTGTAAGTGATCATGTCATGAGGTTATGGACATTTTATTCAAAATCCCTTTACCTTTTTTCTCACTACTGATTCAAAAATACTATAAATTAAAATTTACCGTTCCTTGTAAATTCAAAGACATTGTAAATTTTTATTTACAACATAAATATATTTATGTATACAAGTATCATTATCATTATCTTAACCTTATTTCAATTACATGGGGTTAACTATATGAATTTTTTTCCACCATTCACTTCTATTAAAAGTCAAATAAGCATTAATACCTAAATCTTGATGTTTTTCTTTATGTTTCCAAACAATGTATATTTAGGTCTACTTCTTTATTATTTCCCCTTTAAGAAAGTAGGTTTTCCTAACACATGCATTCTTTGGTGTTCTTAAGACATGATCAAACTATATAAAGATGACTTTCTATAATCTTTGTATCTATGGGTGCTATTGTTGAGTTGTTCTTTCTTAGTCATACCCAATATCTACTTCAACATTTTCACATCACTGCTACATGTAGATGAGAATGTGACTCTTTTTTGTAAATTTTGTATGTAATGCATTACAAAATGAATTTGTAATGAATGTATGCAAGTACAACTCTCATGTTCATGTTGAATCCTATTTTGTCATCTTAATAATATGAATTTTGTCAATATCATATTTGAGACATTTTGACAAGAGCAACTTCTTAGAAATTCAATAAACAACCTCTTATTTGTATATAGAAGATCTTTTACATATGCCAAGGCAATGCACAAAAGAACTTTTGACAAAATATATTAAATAAAATATTATAAAAATGACAAAATATTTAATAAATATAATTGCTCAACAATGATGTGTTAACCTCATGGTAAGACTCATGATTTGGTAACTCTAAGTTATGGTTTGATTTTGGTGGGTAATACTGAGTTATAAAGTACTAATTTGACTATATGTCTTGGGGAAAATATTGTTAAAAAAATTATTTTAGGTTCTAACAGATCCTAATAATATAAGTTTTGGCAATAAAGGTAGCTCTACGCATACATAGTAGAACTTGCATGATGTTTTCTTTTTTTTTTTCTTTAAAGAAAGATCAATCTACTAAATATTGAAACTAAAACCAATATTTTATTATGTCAATAGCCCCTATGGATAGACAATGGAAATGCACATGCCATAAGTTTTGAAAACATCATTAAGATCCTTTATGTTAGGGCTTTGAAAAAGAAAGATCTTTGAACCCTTGCTCATAGTAATAATGATTTTGAAAACAACAATTTTTATCCTCAAAAACCTAAATTATAATTATTATAATCATCATCATCGTGGTGCCTCTACCATCATGGTGAATCATTATTATAATATTCTCCATAAATATTTTTAATTTTTACAAAATATTGCCCAACTTAAAATGTCTAATCTTACACCACATGTGGTTGAAAATTCATATTAGCAACATGTTCTACAATGATAGCATGGTAGTATTCCTACCCATTTGAATGCTCAAAAGACCTAAAAATCAATGACATATTCCAACTCCTACACTCAACATGTGAATACTTGTCTTTCTCAGTTGGGCTTACTTGCTATAATCCATCATGATTATTTAATTTTCCATGTGTTTCTTTCATGTGATTTTGCAAAAAATATTTTGGAATGTGCTTTATCTTTACCTATCTTTATAGGAATATATGATATTTCATTGTTTTTAAATGGAATGTAACTACATTATTAGACTATTTTTCTACTATTTTCAAAGTACAAAATAATCGAAACATATATAGTCCACATAGAACTTTATAACTCAGCATTGCTTACCAAAATCAAACCCATGGCTTAGAGTTTCTAAATTAAGAGTCTTACCTCTAGTCAATGCTTTTCATAGTTACTGATGAGCATGGAGTAGTTCTTATGCTTAACCATATGAATTTATGAGTATACTTGGTAGACCATGCCATAATTTGTGAAAGGAATGGACTATACGTCTAAGAGTAGGATCAATGGATCGTAGATCATTATTCATAGTTCACACCTGTAGTAGGTTCATGACGTATGGTAAAGCATGAATGATGCATGTGATTGGTGTATTATTAGCTCTATTTAACTAATTATAAAAATTATGATCCAAATATACATAGTTCTAAACTAACACTAATTAACTATCAGTGAAGATGAAAGTAAAGTCCTAAAGTGCAATAAGTATTTGCTTTGTCAACCTATTATCATGCTTCTAGATCTACATATTAAGTGCAAGCAAACCAAGCTAGTTAACTATTAGGTGAATCAAGTTGACTAACTATTAGATAAGCCAAGTAAATTAAGTTTAGTACTTGAGTTCTTAATGTGCTTATTTGTAGTTTTAATAACTGCAAAGGTTAACTTTAAGATAGTTAATGTTAATGATGGTTTGGAAATATAATCTTGCATCAAATGTATATTGTAAGAAATGTAAATTATGCTAATGTCAAATTGTTGTAATTTATTGAAATCAATCTTGATTTTATTGTTGAACATGATAATACCCAAGCTTAGTTGAATAAAATCTTTGTCAATTGACTTAGATACATTGTAGGCACTTGTTGATTGACTAAAAATCAAAAAATTAAACTATAAGAGTCTAGGTATAATGAACTAAAGATGATGATTTCCACCATTGTGGATTACATATAAATAGAAAGATTTTCTAAATTCATCTACAAAAGTAACTACATATTCAATTGTGTATATGCATAATATATTAATGGAAATTTTTACACTTCATCATATCTTGATAATTGATGAAAAACTTACCCTTGATTTATACAAAATGGATAAAGCCTAATTATAAAATTATGGGGTACTAGGAATTGACTTAATTGACTGATTATAGCTACCATATTTACAAAACTTTGATTGGTTAGCCTATTTACAAAATTTGACATCATCGTCATTACAAAGAAACTTTATATACAAAGATTGATGAAGAGACTAGGACCTTGGTAGCATTGGATCCTTGTTATGTTTCTTGAAATGACAATGTATGAATAGGAGCTTTTATTCATTAATCTATGGATCCATCATCTTTCATGCATGTTTGGTAAGTTTTGGTTGCATAGGAACATCCCACGAACATGGAAGTATAAGGATGAGTAGCCATGTATAGTCAAGATTCTGGAGGTGCTACTTACATTTCTAAAGTTCATTTATTTTTTGTGTCAACTCTTTTGCCACCTCTTGTTGATCCCAACAATAGTTTATGCTCATATAGAGAATAGGTAGTGGTTAGCATCTTCTCCATCTTTCTTTGGGACTTTCTTGCAATGAGAAAGGCAAGGTGATGAATGGTAGGATATTTCAATACTCAACCATACAAGTCACAAGTGTTCATGCACAACTATATCATAATCTATGAATAGACAATGTAAGTATGCTAGTGAGTTGAGAGTAAGTTCATGATTGTTATCTTCCCACTTAGAGTTAGTAGGGTGCAAAACGTATGCTTTAACTCGAAGTGAGATATATGATACATTGATGTTGTTGGCTCTAAATAATGATAAGTGTAAACATGTTGAATATGAATGTAAATTCTATTTCTAAGTATAGTGAAAATATAAAGTTATTCTATCCTATGGTAATAAGTATCTATTCTTAGTTTTCCGTACACCTCATGGGTTGATATAGCTAGTACTAGGATTACCAAGTAACTTTACTACTAAGTGAATCAAGTAAAGTCACTATTGGGTTACCAAACAATTACACTTTCTGCTCGAAATGAATCATACTTATTTTACCTTACTAATGAAAATTGGCATAGTAAATGAGTTAAGAAATATAAATGACTTAATAAAAGTAAAAATTATGGAAAAGTAAATCTATTTTAAGTGATATGCTTCAATGATGAAGAACAATCTTGATCTTTATTGTTGTTCATGAATTGTGTCCAATAACAATCTACTTGAATAAAGATTTTTGTACAACTGTAACTCACCACATTGTGGGCATTCACACTAACTCTAACTTTAAGAAAGAAAACTAGAATAATTTTACTAAGTGTTGGACTCAGTTGTTTTCGACAAGATGGTGGGCTTGTATTTATAGGCATGACCATGACCCACTACATTGTATCTACGATGACATATGTTAGGCTACTATATCACATCTACAATATTGTAGTCCTTAATATAAAAGTATTTCATCATACCCCCATGATTGACTAAAAACTTGTTCTTGAGTTCAAACAAAAGGAGGATAGAGTTCCTCAAAAACATATGGTGATGAAGTGTCAATTGGTTGATGCATTTACTAGGTCACGTATATGGGACCCCGTATACGCGGTTGCATCAACGCAGCCCCGTATATGTGGCCTCATCGACGCGGCCCCATCAACGCATCCTTCCATGCATCAACATGGCCCCGTTTACGCAGCACCTATTTCGGCCTATAAATAAGAGGGCTTCTGCCTCACTTAGGTACCTTTTTGTCAATTGTTGCGAAGCTCTTGTAGTTTTTTCTCGCGAGAGTTAGAATATTTTCCAAGTGCCTGTAGTAGGTGTAAGAAAGGTGTCTGGCTCTTTATTCGAGCGCTGATGTATTTGAGCCCATGGGCGTGAACGGCAATAAAGACGAGCTTTCAAGTATTCCTTGCAGCATTTGGACTTAGTCCTTTAATGTGTTTAATAGTTCAATATGTTTATGCTTTGATAATTACTTAAAGTTTCCATTGCTGTTATTTCTATCACTATCGCTTTGTTATAGTTCATAGAACCATAAGGACGACCATCTTGAATGTAAACCCAATGCTTGGTAACCCAGTGACGCTTAACGTTTGGTAGCCTAGTAGTGATTAGGGGATGTTTAGGACGTGACTGGAAGATGGGATTAGATACTTATGCTAGGACTAGTTAAGATATAGATTAAGATAATTATAGATTAGATAATATTTCATTCCTTACTTTCCATACCTTAATTAGATGCCAAAAGATAAAGTAAAAAGCTATAAAAATCAGTTGCCTCAATCTCACTTAACCATCGCCACTAGAACATCACAAGTGAGATTGGGAAGACAATGACCATTCTAACCAAGAGTTTGCTAGTTAAGGTCTGGTGTATGCAAAGTGCTTACAGTCTATGGAATTCGACCAAGTCACGTGTGAACGCCTGTGATTTGCATGGTTGGGCATAGGGGTACCTAGCCGCTCATCATTGGCACCATTGTCGAGGACTGTTAGTCTTATATGTGCCATTTAACCTTAGCAAACTTGTTATTCATGTCATTGGAATGGGCCCAGGATAGTAACATTTACGCATGCTAGGCAGATTAAAGTAAAAGAGTAAGGTACATCGATTAAATGGATCATCTAACATCCAACATGTCTTCTCACCAGAGAGGTGTATCCAACCCACCGGTGCCACAAGAATGTCGGGTGGTATACAAGCATCCCGATGATTATGTCCCTGACTTCACCTTCATCGTACATTAGGATGAACATCTGGGATGGCGGGACATGGAAGGCAACATTGTACTACCACCCAACCGATTGGTTCTTGGAATGTTGTTCCATAATTTGACCAGAATAGGCATCCAGGACTGTGGTGTGGAGTATTTCATGGAGGACCATAAATATTGGGACTATCGTCCCACTGAGGCCCAACGAGCACAAGATTCGCAACAGGCAGAATGATATGAGCACATGAAGGGGAAGCAGTTCAGTAACCCCTTATTCTTGCAAGGGTTGCAGGACGATGGGGAACCTATCTTTCATGATTCCCATTTGGCCAACCTTCCTCTGGGGTAGCAAATCATTTAGTCCATCATCTAGAAAAAGCCTCCTAGTGATCAAGATCCCCAAGTGGATGGAGGATCACGTGGGAGAAGTCACGGCTTAGGCAAGGATGGGCAGGATGATTGCGGCCATCATCAGAGTAGAGGGGGAAATTGAAATCGAAGTGATGGTGACTCCTCTCCTTCTTCTCCATCCTCTTGCTCCCCTCTACCATCACCCAATTCAAACTATGATCATAACTATGGTAGAAAGGAGTAAGGAGATGGTGGTCGTGATGACTGAAGGGACCGTCGTGGAGAAATGCGTGAACAATCGCACGGGGCTCACCATCATGAAAGGAGGGGTAGCCGAAATCATCATAGACATCGTGGTCCTCAATAGGACTATGAATCGGATGAGCCATTTTTGGCTACTTGGAGCATGCTCCATATCACCGAGGTAGTTCAGATCCCTAGTAGGCACTTGAAGGATAGTCGGATCAAACGCATTGATATGAACAATATTCCCAGTTTTGAAGGGGGATACAATTGTGATCTGCAAACTCACTTGCAAGCATTCCATGGCACTTGCACCCTATAGAATGCTGATAATGATTGATAGAAGCTTAAGTTGTTCCCTTGCATACTCATCAAGTAAGCAGAAAGTTGGTACCAATCTTTGGAGCTGGAATCAATTAGAAGATGGAATACAATGCTTGAGATCTTCAATGACAAGTATCAAACCTACTCTAGAGTGGTGAATTTGAGACGTTAGATCCAAGGGTAGCCATGAGCAGGTACTATTCATTGTTGCATCTGTGCCCTGGTCATGGATACTCTCAGCGGGCACAACTTCGCCATATCATTGATGGGCTCTGCTTTGAAATAAGAAAGACCCTTGGCATGTACGCCTAGGGATGATTATCAAAACTAAGGGCCCATCAACTACAGCACCTAATTGAGCAAGTGGCCAAAGAAGAGGGGGACCTGAGAAAGAAGGAGAGTGTAGAAGAGTTTAATCGGGATCCCTCCATCAGAAAGAGGGAAGTCCGATTTTGTGAAGATGAGGAGGAATCACCACTAGAAGTAGTGGTGAACTAAAAAACCTTGCCTTTACAAAAGTTTGCATTTGAAATATCGTTAAAGGTTGATAAGATATGAGACTCTTTGGACGAAAAATTCCAAAGTGTGCTAAAAATTGTAGAAGAGTCCAGAGAGCAAGGTAATGATCGAGATCGGAGTAGGAAGAAGGAAGCTGAACGTGCCCACCATAAGGGTAAGGGTAAAGTTGCTATAACAGAATAGGTTGTAGACTCTGACATGGAGGAAGACGATGAGTGTGGCATATGCCAGTACGAACATCCTAAGGGGTGTTGTCCTGTGGTGTCACATCTTCAAGAGTCTGGGGTATATGCATTAAATCCTAGCTTCGCAAGGAGGTAAACACCCTGAAGATTGCCTTACCCACAAGGCAACCCAAGGTAGTTTCACCAGCTGTAAGGGTATTATCCAAGTGGAATGCCACCGCAACCTTACAAATACTTCTAGCAGTGGCAGCAACCACAAGCATGGGGAATGCCAACCCCAAGGCAGCAATACCCTTATCGATAGCTAGATCCCTATGGGTACTACATTCAACAACCAGTCTCTCCAGGGGACTCTTCCAGCCATGCCACATTTCAGAATTATTACCATCCCCCAGAATATTTTCGACCATAATCTCCATCACCTAGGGGGGAAAGCCCACATCTTTACTATCCTCCATCACCTTCTTCTGCCACTCCTTCTCCACAACATACCACTCAGCTACCACCTGCTCCATCTATGCAGGGGAAGATACCACCACAGCCACAACAATGAAATGCTATGAGGGCTGTCAACCTACAATTGGCACCTCAGCCGAGTGGATCGGAACCCAAACCACAAAAATATAATTTTTTTTGGTCCAACAATCTGAACATACCCTCACATACATCTGTGGCTAGTGCCTCTAAACTTCAAACCACCTCCACTGTTCCATCGCTTGAGCAATCTTCAAACAAAATGTTCTCCAACGTATAAACAGTCATGCTCACACACGCAGTGACCAACTGGATAAAGGCATGCCATCTTCCCCAAAAATTGACTGATCTAGGGAGTCCCCTCATTTATCTTCAGGTGGCAGGGAATGAGCCATGTAAAGCCCTTATGGATTTAGGGTCAAGGGTTAATTTGATCTCACATGACACGTACAAGAACTGGAACCTGCCCCCGTTAAAGAAGAGCAACATTTGGCTCGAGTTGGTAGACCAATCCATCACAATTTCCTTGGGATTGGTAGAGGATATTGTGACCACCATTTGTGGGTGGTCCTATCCTGTTGATTTCCTTGTCATCTGGGTGAAGAATTGTAAGGGGAACTTCCCAATATTAATGGGAAGAGCCTGGTTGAGCACGGTGGATGTAAGACTAGGACTCCGAGATCTTTCCCTTGAAATTTCAAAGGAAAATCCTTTTGGAAATATCAAGAAGAAGTGTGTTCCATGCATCGCGTACAACGACTTAGGGTGCAACTGTGTGCAGCAATTATGGTCCACTAAGCGGACATCTATTCAAGCATGAAGTTGGTGTACCGAAGAAGCTGACAGCTGATCCTACTAGTAGCACATTGTGCATGGAACCATCTGAGGGGCTTGTACGAGCCTACGTAGAAAGCATGGATGAAATGGAAGAGGTCCATCAACAAGTCTCCATTGTTGATGACCATGATGATTGGGGGAAGCTCCAAATCCCTGAAAGCTTCAAACAAGAGCCCCTAGAGATCAAGTCCTTACCGGCCCACTTAGAATATGCATTTTTGCAAAATGGGAACCTAGTAATTATCAATGCCATCCTTGCTCTTGAACAGAAGAAAAAGTTGCTGAAGGTGGTGAACAAATGGGATGCCGCATTTGCATGGTCATATCCTGAGTTAACTAGAGTTGATCCCAGGGTTTGCCAACATCGGATCTATATTGATCCCTCCATGAAGCCATGACATCAGCCACAAAGGCGGTTGAACTCCAAATTGAAGCAAGTCGTCAAAGATGAAATTGAGCAGTTTCTCAAAGTGGGGTTCATCTATTCCATTGTTGATATCGAATGGGTTAGCCCACTCGTTATCATGCCAAAGAAGGGTGGAAAATGGAGGGTCTATATAGATTTCCGATTGCTCAACATGGCCACCTTCAAGGACCACTTCCCACTCCCATTTGTGGACCAGGTGTTGGATACCATTGCAGGGCACTGTTATTACAGCTTTTTGGATGGTTATAGTCACTATAACCAAATCCAAATTGCACTAGAGGACCAGGCCAAAATAAATTTCACAAGTCCATGGGGGACTTTCGCATACAAGAAGATGCCTTTTGGCCTGTGTAATGCACCTGCCACTTTCCAACACCTTGTCCTCAGCATCTTCTAGCAACAAATTGGCATGGGGTAGAAGTCTTCATGGATGACTTCTCTACCTATGGGGCCACGTTCGAGCAAGCCTTGGACCACCTTGAGCAAGTTATGAAAAGGTGTAGACACTAATCTGCAGCTCAATTGGTAGAAAAGCCACTTGATGGTCCAAGAAGGCATTGTGTTGGGGCACCATATCTCACAGACAGGGATTAGCGTGGACCCTGAAAAGATTAGGGTCATCCAAGGAATCACCCGACAACCTAGCATGGTAAAAGATGTTCGATCATTCCTTGGCCACACTGGTTACTATCGGTGTTTCATTGAAAATTTCTCGAAGATTGCCATGCCATTGGTAGACCTCACAAAAAAAGATGCTCCATTCATTTGGACCAAGGAATGTGAATCTGCATTCCAAGTGCTTAAGCAAAAACTCGTAGAAACTCCAGTTCTATGGGCACTTGACTGGTCCATGCCCTTCCACATTATGAAGGATGCATCCAACTACGCCTTGGGAGCCATGCTTACATAGTGTGATGATCAAAAACGTCCATACTATATCCATTGTGCAAGCCATAGCATTATGGGTGCTTAGCTTAACTACATCACCATTGAAAAGGAGTTGATGGTGGTGGTGTTTGCCTTGGAAAAATTCCGACACTATGTGCTTGGATATAAGGTGTTCGTGCATACTGACCACAGTGCTATCCGGTTCCTGATGAACAAACCAATGGTGAGCCCCTGTATCATTCGGTGGTTGGTGATTCTTCAGAAATTTGACCTCACCATGGTAGATCGAAAGGGAACCGAGAATGTGGACGCTGACCACTTGTCTCGGTTGCGATGGGATGACATAGAAGAGGAGGAGCCCATTTTTGACCAATTTCTAGATGAACTCCTCTTCGTCGGTGTAGTCGATTCACAGGTGCCCAAAGCATCACCTTGGTTTAGTCGCATCCTTACCTATCTCACAACTTAGGAGTTGCCCAAGGAGTGGGACCATCGGTAGAAACAACAGTTTCTCCATAAGGCAAAGTGCTTCATGGAAATCAATGGCCACCTTTATAAGGTGTGCACAGATGGCCTGGTTTGATGGTGTCCCTGAAGATGATACACTGCGCATCCTCCAAGATGCTTACGAGGGTCCTTGTGGGGGACACTATTTTGGATGTCGCATAGTCATTAAGATCCTGCTTGTAGGATATTACTAGCCCACAATTTTTAGGGATGCACAATGGTTCACCCGCTCCTGCAAACGATGCTAAAGAGATGGTGGGATGACTGCATGGATGGAGGGATCTTAACAATGGATCCAACCACTGGAGCCCTTCGACATTTGGGGCATCAACTTCATGGTCCGATCACACCCCTGTTTAATGGAAAGGTGTACATCATCATAGCTATGGACTACTACACAAAGTGGGTGGAGGCAGCTATTGTCATCGACTATTCTTCAAACATTGTCGCATGATTTGTCTAATAGCAAATCGTCAACAGGTTTGGAGTGCCACGTGCACTCATCTTGGACAATGGGACTCATTTCATGGGTGTCACTTTTCGAAAACTTATGCAATACTTGGGGGTCACCCATAAATTTACAACACCCTATCACCCCCAAGCCAATGGGTTGGCTGAAGTCACCAATAGGGAGATCACCAAGATCCTCACTTGAACCATCAGTAAACACAGGAGGGATTGGAGCACCAAACTTAACGATGCTCTCTGGGCTTATCGCTCCACTTGGAAACTTCTTGTAGGGTACTCTCCCTATGAGTTAGTGTATAGAAAGTTACCAAAACTTCCAATCCAAGCAGAACTCTGAACACTATCCACAGCCAGTGACTTAGGCCTTGACCTATCACTAGCACAATGTGAATGACTTATCAACCTAAGTGTGCTAGATGAGAATCAATTAGTCACCCTGTCCTCAAATGAGATCCACAAGGCCTACAACAAGAAACGTCATGATCTTAGGATTTGGAAGATCACATTTAGACGTGGAGACAAGGTGTTGTATTGGAACCCCACACATGTATCACAACCAACCAAGTTTCAAACATTGTGGAGGGACTTTACATTGTCTCCGAAACCTTCCCATCTGGGGCCTTACTTATTCACAAACTTGAGGATCCCACATAGACGTAGTTGGTCAACCAACAACAACTGAAACCTTTTCGTGAACACCACTTGACCAGTGCTACCATATCATCATCACCGGGACAACCTGGTTCCATCTTTCGCATCTCCTCCTTTCCGCCCAGTCGCGAGGAAGACCATCTTCCATGCTGATCCATTCCACTACGCTCCTCACTATTTTTTGGAATTTTCTATTTTACACTTTTTTTGGTTTTCAACATCATTCATATGTTTATCAATTATTTTTAATTTTTTCCTTTCTTTAATTATTTTTCCATTTCTTTGTTGCTTTTTATTTATAGATATGTATGTATTTCATTTTCAAGTGATCGCTAATTAGTTGTCTTATTGTCATCAGGTTTGGCGTGAATGGTTTTCATTGTGATGGGTCACTAAAAATAACCACTTATTTTACCTCGCTCCTATCCTTGCATGGTTGTTCTTGGTTCTTGTATCTAATTTCACCTCATAATATTGGCATTGAGTCCATGTCATCCACGCATTCATCCACTCCATTATTTTCCAACTCTTGAAAACGTGCAAGCCCATTTCACTTAAAAACATTATAATTAATTTATGACTTGTGTAGTTCCTAGACTCAGGGATGACCCAATGGTTTGAATCAGGTGTGATTTCAAGGGGAATACAACATTTTTTGTCCTATTCTACCCCTTGGGTGGCGGGAGTGCCCTTATGGATTTCTTTCCACTCCAAGTCCTCTACAAGGAAGCTCCTTGGTAGTTTGACCTTGCATGGTGTGGTCCTCATCAAAAATAGTAAAAAAAAAAAACCAAAAACATGAGGATTCAAAGCATGCCCCTTGGTTGGATGCATGCACACAAGCATGGATCTTTGCATGGTGTGGTTCTCACAAAATAAAAGAAAACACAAGAATAAAATCTTAACCATGTGGGAATTCAAAGAACACCCCTTAGACCGCCTCTCACGGGCCACAAGCACTAGTTATGGGACTTTCTTTGTCCCCTCTAACTTGGCCCTGTTTCACTTCCTTCCTCTCATGTCTGTTGGAGTGGGGGTTCTCTGCGAGTGCATTCCTGTCCACTTGGGGGATGGACGAGTCTTCACATGTTGCTGTGATGTCACTAGATGTGGATGGTTTTGAGTCTGACATCAGGCCGAGTCCTATCGGGTCACTTAACCACAACTTCATGTGGGGTTTCATGTGATCGATAATTGGAATTCCATTCTCACTCCTCTATCTCCATCCATTTCTCTCCCTAACTCACCTCACTACTGATCTTATGTTTTGATTATTTTTTGTGATTACTTTGAACTTCTCATGTCACGGCAGGTACTCATGGATGGGTATATTAACTTGTGATCACCATTCCTTAGCCCCGGGGCCCATAGACCCCGATGTTGGGGATATGCAAGGGGTACGAAGGCAACTGCCTGCTATAGGGAAGACCTACTTGCATATTCTTAGTGTCGTTTATTAGTTCCCATCCTATTGGTTTGATTGGTGGCTTGTTTCCATGTTATCCATCGCTCGATTTCTTTCTTGTGGAGTCCTTTCTTGCCACATTCTCCTACCTGTGACTCTTTTTCTAGTTCAATTTCTCTTCCTTTTGTCTGTAGCTATGTTTTGGGCCTCTCATGCTCTTCAACCATTCCAATTTGGCATTTTAAATTCATCTTTTTGGGCTTTTTTTGGGTTGGTCAATGCTAGTTAGTGGGTGTGACCCCTTGCATCTCGTATACGCAAGGGGCTGCATATACGCGGCCCCGTTGACGCAGCGCCAAACCCCTATATATAGGACCATTGCACTTTGAAATCTCATCATTTTGCAAATAAATTGGGAGGATATTTTGCCAATTTTTTTGCCTAAATGTCTTCCTAAGCACCTACATTCCATCGTGCATCCACATCAACCGATCCTTGCCCTCTTACACACCTAGAGGTATGCTCTCAGTCATGGGGGGATGAAGCCTATGTGTAATTAATTAATTAATCAATTAATTAGTTAGTTAATTAAGACTTCTCACCTCTAAGGGGAGAAATGAAAATAACCATTTAAACTCCAACTCATCCCTTGTTGTTTTTGGCTCTAACCCATGAATTAACACTTTGGGGGATTTAATGGAATGCTCGTGCCAACAACATAACCTAGTCAAACTGAGAAGGTGTATAGGGACCATTTGAGCTACTTATGCACAGTCTAATGGGTGGTTATGTTTGATTGCAGATGGCACCAAAACCAAGGCATCCAAGGGGTGAAGGACCATCACAACCGAGGGATAAGCATCCATGAATGGGAAGGGGACAAGGTGTGCAGAAACTAGAGCATGTGGAGGGCTCTCATGCAACTGGCCCCCTTCGCAAAGGACCTGATGTGGAATCTATCCATCAGATTCCTGAAGAGGAGATTTCAGCGAGCAGTCGTAAGGGGATGAGACTCCAGGGATAGCACCACGACTTGAGGTCACCTTAACCCAAGCATGTCTTGATGCTATCAAGCCGCAAGAAGTGCAATGGATGGTCCTACAAGAGCTAAACTTTGGACCATTCCTTGAGAACACACTAGAAGATGTGTTGCTTCAACTACAAAATTCTCCTATGTGGCCAATCATCACAACCAGTGGTGAATGGTACTTAGGAGAGACCTATCTCTTTTGGATGAATCAAAAATTGGGGTCCAAAGTAAGGATTAAGGACATTTATGTCTCTTACTCTACTAAAGCAATTGCACAAGCTTTGGGGTTGCCAGAGATTGGAGCAGATGTGGCGGAGATTCCAAAATAGGTAAACCCTGAGGTAAAATGGGAGTGGATCAAGTAGTGCTATGGGGTGGACCACAAGGAGTTGGGCTCTTTAACCACTGCGGAGAGTGTGTATTCAAAGATCACATCTTACCACCTAAATCCAATGGTAAGACCCAGCAAAATCACAACCTTCTCCACTCGTGCATGTGTTGCTCTGAGTGGGAAGTTTCCAATGAGTCTTCCATAGTTATTATTTTTAGAAATTGAAAAGAGGTTCGCCAAAAGCGAACGTGGAAGACGAGTTCTCCCTTTCCCCTGCCTAATCAAAAAGTTATGCAAATGGGTAGGGATAGCATGGTACACCAATGATATAATCTGACATTCCCTGATTGCCTCATGGAATGAAATGATAAAGGATAGGACTCTTGCCACTACATAGATAGAGGAGGAGTAGCAACCACCTCCACCACCTGCAGAAACAACAAGGTCGGGTTAGCAAACTATTACAGAACACAATCGCTCTTGAGCCAGCAAGAGCAATCTAGCAGGATGGGTGGAGGAGAGGATCCTTCAGTCTATCACCCTATAATGAGCCACCTGGAGCAGGTGGCTTGATCAGTTAGTTTACTAGAAAGAGCAAGGTCGATGTTCTCCGCTTCCTGAACGCAAGTGCTAGCAAGAACAAACCCTAGTGTCCGAGAGGTAACAGTATCAACTTAGCAGCTATTCACTAAAATTTTAGGGAATGTTGCTACCTTCTCGATATGCTTGGAAGATGGCGAGGGGGTGACAGTCCTGGTGATGCAGCACCAAGGACAGGAGATTGCGACTGAAGTGGTTGTTGATACAATTGCTATGGCTCTCAATGCACCGAAGGCACCTGTACCAGATGTACATGGGCTTCAAGATGTACATGCATATGCTAGAACTTCATGTAGTAGGATTGATGCAGCACAACACAAAGAACTATTGGACCGATTGCTGGGATCCAGGCAACCACTTCCGGATGTCTTTGAACTTCCGGATAACATCACTGCAACCCAATCGAAGCTACTTTTGGCAAGGGGGAAGAGCCTCATTTTGGAAGGGAAACTTGAAGTTGCTCAATCCACCTGTCAACGCTTGGCAACAGAAGTCACCCAGTTAGGAGCCCAACTTGCTAATCTAGCTCTCCTCAACCATGAGCTCACTAGGGATGAAGCTTTTCAGTAGCTTCAGGTTAAACTCCAAATAGTTGAGGATGAGTGAGAGTCGATGATCTTTGAAAAGTCCTTGGCAGACGCCCAGACATATCATTTAGACAAGGACTTGGTAGAGGTTCTCTAGGAGAACGTCAGGTTGACCATGGAGGTCCATTGCCTATGTAATGTTGGTGTTAAAAATGGGCACATGAGAAATTTTATTCACCAACAGTAGGAAGAGTTACCAGGGTGAATGCAGATGTGAGAAGGTTTATCGTTGAGAATTGAAATCTATCCATGGAGGAGGTTTGAGCTTTGGAACAAAAATCTACCATCGAAATTGCTGCTTGGAAGAACAAGGCCCTAAAGTTTGAAAACATCAAGAATTATTATAGGGACCAAGTGGGATTGCAAAAGGAAGTGAATGAAAAACAAATTCAAGTGGCAAAGGCTAAGATGAACCAAGCACTCCAATAGTTGTGAGAGGGAGGTGAGGTATGGTAACCTATCTTTGATGGGTTGAATGCCTACAATTAAGCTAAAATCCACCTCAAAGAGTTGCAGATTGAGGAAATGATAGAATATATGGAGCTTGCCAACCTTCGTTATGAAAACTTGGCTATGCTCACAACCAAGAGATCGTAGTCCAATTTGGAGAAGCAAGTGGCTGCCTTGTTTTCTTTATATGAGGGCAAGTTCCAAGCGCATAAAGCGACGAAGTAGAAATTGGAAATAGCAAATGCAGAACTCAAGGTTCTCCGTATGAGTTTTGAAGGACAGCATGCAGTCGCGGAGAACTTGGCCTATCGGATGAACGACTACCAACAGTTGTAGACATCAATCTGAGCATTCGACATCAAACGAAAATAGTTCGTAGCCTGGTTCATCAACTTGAAAGAACTCTTCCTAGCACTGCCATGCCCTTGGGAGGTTCTAGTTCCAACAAACATTGGTGAAGTCGCCTGGACAGTGAACGATCCTAGAAGTAAAGAGGAAAAAATGAGAGCACTCTTGGAGGCTTTTCAGTTACCTCTAGAAGTTGTAGCTATTGCAGGACAACCATCATTCGTGCCACCACCATCGCATGGGCCAGAGGCTGGTGAAGGTCCATCGGAACCATCACCACCAGGGATGGTGTGACCTTCTTTAGAAATTTTTGTATCCTTCTACATGGTAGAGACTTTAGGACTGGTAGGGTGTTCAGTTTTATCTCTGAACACCACCATTTTTGTAACTTGTCCTTCTCTATACACTCGGGCACTTGGTAAAATTGATGTTGTGTCATGTGTGTGTGTCAAGTTATGTGTGTTGTAAATAAAAGTCCATACCTTCCAAATTGTAGAGTAACTCGAGGACGAGTTTTTACTTAGTCGTGGGGGTATGATGAAGTGTCAATTGGTCGATGTGTTTACTAGGCCATGTATATGGGACCCCGTATACGTGGCCGCATCAACGTGACCCCGTATACATGGCCCTATCGATGCAGCCTCGTCGACGCATACTTCCATGCGTCGACGTGGCCCCGTTTACACTGCATCTATTTCAGCCTATAAATAAAAGGGCTTTCGCCTCACTTAGGTACCTTTTTGTTAATTGTAGCAAAGATCCTGAAGTTTGTTCCCGAAAGAGTTAGAATATTTTCCAAGTGCTCATAGTAGGTGTAAGAAAGGTATCCGACTCTTTATTCGAGTGTTGATGTATCTGAGCCCATTGGCGTGAACGGCAATAAAGACGAGCTTTCAAGCATTTCTTGTAGCATTTGGACTTAGTCCTTTAATGTGTTTAATAGTTTAAAATATTTATGCTTTGATAATTACTTAAATTTTCCATTGTTGTTATTTCTCTCGCTATCGCTTTGTTATAGTTCGTAGAACCATAAGTACGACCATCTCGAACGTAAACCCAACGCTTGGTAACCGAGTGACACTTAACGTTTGGTAGCCCAGTAGTGATTAGGGGATGTTTAGGATGTGACAGGAAGATGGGATCGAATACTTATGCTAGGACTAGTTAAGATATAGATTAAGATAATTATAGATTAGATAATATTTCATTCCTTACTTTCCATACCTTAATTAGACACCAAAAGATAAAGTAAAAAGCTATAAAAATTAGTTGCCTCAATCTCACTTAACTATCACCACTAGAACATCACAAGTGAGATTGGGAAGACAACGACAGTTGTAACCAAGATTTTGCTGGTTAAGGTTTGGTGTATGCAAAGTGCTTACAGTCTACGGAATTCGACCGAGTCGCGTGTGAACGCCCATGATTTGCATCGTTGGACGTAGGGGTACCTAGCCACTCATCATATGGGATTACATGGTCTTGACTTCATGGCACACATTTACATGATTGAGTTTACTATGAATGCCACATCATTGTTTGAGTGGTGTTACAAAATTATCATGCAACACATGATTGAGACATGACCAAACAAATAAAATAAAATAAAAATTGATGTAGATTCTTTATGTTTCAAGTGGGGATGACTCTTCCATTGGCCTTTTCACTTTAACATCTTATTTCTAGAACTAGCATTTGTTTAGTAGTGCTCTGAGCTTTTCTTCCTTTATTCTGGGATCATGCAACATCCATGTGAATTCAACAATTTTTGTAGAAGTTGGTACTTCATAGGGACATGGTAACTATGAAAGAATGTTTTTGGCCTTAACATACCATGCTACAAATTGTGGTCTTTCAACCTTAAAGGTTGTGACCATATTCTGTAGTTCTTGGTAATCAATCATTCTCTTGGCCAAGTTTGTTGCAACATCTTTTTGGTCCTAGTAACTAGATTTGACTATTTGTAATTCATAGTTTATAATGTGAAGCTTTTGTTATACATCTTTCCTATTTGAGAACCCTTTTTCATACATGAAATATACTATAGCTACTTGTTACTCTAGTTCTTTTATTGGCCTACTTGCTATCAACATGGCTAAGTTAGCATAGTAGAGATTTATTAACCCCATGTATTCTGTTAGGTTCTTAATCTGTAGGTATTTGTTCTTTATTTCTTGTTGATGAACATGGGCAACACTATCTAAGATGTGTTACCAATCAAGTATTTTCTGTGTGATAGAACTACTTTTGGCTTTGACCATCTAGTCTCATTAATCTATTTATACATGCCCACTTGGTCTTTGAATTATCCTTAAGCCTCTCATACTTGTTGGCCTTATTTTGTCATGCACTAATTTCGATAGCTGAATTTTGTTAGACTACACATACTTCTTTGGTTAATAGAGTTATGTTTTCATGGGTTAATTATCTTATATTGAGGTTGACTCTAGTGAAATGCTCTCTAAACTAGTGTATACGTTCCAGTAAGTTCTTTTTCTTTTCAATATCCATCAACCTCAAGTTTTTAACAATAATTCTTTTATTTTCTTTTTCTAATGTAGTAAAGGCCTTAGCATGTGCATATGTCTAGAATTCTACTACTGAGGTGTTCCACACTAATTTTTCCTTCTCCATCTCCATTTGTCTTTGCTTGATCATCAATTGACCAATTTTTGCATTTCAGAATTGTGCTATCTAATTAGGTGAAATGTGTTATTTAAGGTCTTGTCTTTCAATTCTTAAATCAACTAATTCTTCTTGTAACCTCTATGCCTCACTTTCTACATGTTACATCCTTGTTTCTACCATGACTAAATTGCCTTTGGTGGATATTAATTCAAATTGTATTGCAATGATATCACTAGGGCTATCAAAAAGATTTTGCATAACTTGTCCTATCTATAGTAGTCTTTCTAATGCATCCTCATCTTCTGCAGTGGTCATTCACATTCTAGCTAAGATTTCTAAATATTTGGCTCCAATAATTTCTACTAGTGACATAATGAAAATATTGAATGATTCTTTAATATGATCAGTTATAACTTCATATGCTTCAGCTACATCCTAGTGTTGCATAACTACCATAGTGGCTCATTCTCCATTTTTTAACATCACTTGAAATGATGTAGAATTTCCTAAAATTTTTTGTGTCTATTGATCATCTTCTCCTACTTGCAAAGATACTTAACCACTTGTGGGATCTATGGACACGACAGGTCTTTAAGGATTATCTTTGATTCTATACATGCTTGAGACTTCCTTGTTGCCCCAACTTATTTTTTCTGCTATTCATTGTAGATGGCTCATTGAAGGTCTATAATCTTATTGTGCTAGTGAAACACTTTATCTTGCTCTTTCTACAATTGCAGTTGAACCACTAGGTCTTGCTTGTTCTATGCTTGTAGCTAGAATATTTGTTGCTAATGTTGATCTTGCTACAACCTTAGTGCCTACTGGTTTCTCTACTTGTTCTTTCTTGGATGGCATTGGCTTGGAGATTTTAGCATATGAAGTATTTTGAGCTTTACAAAAAACATCATTAGTGTAGTTCAAAATTCCTACTTGTTTACACAACTTTTTGATAAGATAGGAAAATGATAGAGTGGGTTTTCTCGTCTTCTTCTCCTTAAATCTTCTTTGTATCTCTAGAAAAAATAGATGGATTATGTTAGCTTGAAATTTTCCCATCAAGATGGCACTTCCTCTAGCAGCATAGTTGGAAATTTGGTTGAGTCTCTTTGTTGAGAAAATGTGGTATGTCCCAATTTTGAACTAGACATGTTCAGTAGTAGATAATCCACTATATTCTTGTTCTATGATTTTGTATGTCCTTTGCACCCATAAGTTCCATGCGTCTATGTCAGACCTTGTAGATATTTCAGTAATATTGGCCTCAACAGTTGGTAGATTCAGTGCCAATTGATTCAATTGAATAAGGCACAATCACTCCCTTGATCGTTACTATTGCATTATCTTGCTTGTTCTAACAGAATTGGTGGACTTCCCCGAAATACCATTCACCATTACTTAAAATAGTTGGCCATATGGGAGAGTCTTGATGTTGTTCACAAACCTTTGCAAGTGGGAACATCATGAATGGTCCAAAACTAAGTTCCACCATCATAGTGAGTATGATAAACTTCTCCTAAATATTTTGGAGAAACTCATTGGAGAGTGTTAGGTGTTGTTCCTTTCTTGGAGTTGGTGATGCATTAGCATCTACCCATGCAAACTTTCCTGTTGCAGGTGTGGGCTGATAGATGCTATATGAGTATGCTTCTTGCTCCCCAGGAGGAGTTTGTTCTATGCTTCATCCTTTTCCTTTTCCTCTAGGTTTCTTCTCCTTTGGTTATGATAGTCCTCTAGCTTTGGGTCTCTTTGGTAGCATCTGCAATCATAAGAAAATTAAAGATTACCCAAAAAATTCTTAAAAAATTCCTAATGATTCATAACATTTAATCAATTTTTGTGTATGATCAAAAACATTAGATATAATCAATTTCATTCTTACTTTGGATTGTAGAGTTTGAAAGATTTGTTATCTCAAAAAAACCCTTGTTTAGAAATAAAATCCTTATTAAATAATTTATTAAAAATAATTTTATTTTGATGATCCTTCACTATTGTATCCTTGATTTATTATTTAAGATATATTTGAATAGACAATTAGAAAGAAATCATTTAGTTTATTGGCTTATGTTAAATCAATATATTATTATCTTTATATTTCTTACCCTTAATTGTTCTCTTAGGTATTAGGAGAATTTAGTGTAAGTTTACAAAAACTACATGCAACGCTCTCCCCCATGATTGAGATGGTCAATCTGTAAACAAAAGAAATCAAGAATGGCTTAAATCTGATGTGCAATGAGGGAGATATGGAGCTCTAAAGTTTGTTAGTTTACTTGAAATGATGGAATGAAATTTTTTTTGAATAGTCCATTCATATATATAGATTTTTGTTGGACCAATATCATAGATGCAACATTGTTGATGTGATATCATAATCCTTACAATATCACATCTATATTATCATCATTGAAAATTTTAAATTTTTTACAAATTTTGAGAGAAGAAAATTGGATGGAATGGATAGTCTAGAAGGTGTAAAGATGATCCAAAGGGTTTTTGATAATAGATGATGCTTAGAATATGAAAATTTGTTATCAGAAGTATGTGAAAGGAGGAGTTCAGGCAAGGTAAGTTAGCTATGATTTTAGGAGATGGTTTGATCGAAATTGCTGAACTTATGAGTAAGTATGAATATGTAGGGAAATAATGATGATTTCTTGAGTATTTAGGAGGTGAAAGATGATGTGGAGTTGGTTATCATGTATGAAACACAAGAGTTATGCAAGTGGATCATCCCCAAAGAAGGCTCCTGCCCTTAATGCCCTTGTATAAACACACCTACAAGTGTCCGTGGGCACTCAAGGAGTTGAATGTAAGTCATACATGTTTTCCAAAATGCACATGTTAGTATTGCCATTGTATTATACAAAACCATCAAATAATACTCTTGTGTGTGATACTTGAGGACCAATTCCACATTATCTTGTACCTCTGTAATAATTAAAAAATCATTGTTATTTTCCTACATGTTCATATTCATTCATAAGTTCAGCAATTTTGATCAACCATCTTCTAAAAGCTTAACTGACTTAACTTGCCTAAAAGCCTTCTTTCACATACTTTTGATGACCAATTCTTATAGTTTAGGCATAATCTATGATCAAAAATCCTATGGATCATCTTCACACCTTCCAGACTATCCATTTTGCTCAATTTTTCCATTAAAACTCTCAAAAATTTTAAAAAATTTAATGATGATATCATAAATACAATATATTAGCCCTTGTGATATCGCATTCGTGATGCTATATCTATGATATATCTCTTATAAAAATCTATGCATATACATGAACTGTTAGGAAAATTTTTCATTTCCTCATTTCATGCCTAGGGAGTTCATGTTGTTTTTGTAACTTCCAAATTTCATAGCTTCATATCTTCCTCACCACATGTTTGATTCGAGCCATTTTCATTTTCTTTTACTCATGGAGTGACCAACTTAATCGTGGGGGAGAGCATTGAATGTAGTTTTTGTGAATTATGCCAATTTTTTATATCGCCTAGAAGAACAAAGTAAGCATAAGAACAATAAAGACAATCACATTCTAATCTTACATAAGCTAGCAAGCTTAATGTTGCCTTATAAATGACCATTTGAATATGTTTTAAAAAATAAATTGAAGAATTTCATAGGTATTTTAACATAAATTTGATGCTAATTAATAGAAATCATTCAATAGAAGGGTTTTTTGTTATTATAAAGGGTTTTATCTAAATAAGAAATTTCTCTAACTTTACAATCCAAATTGAAAATAAATTCGATAATGAATAACAATTTTAATTGAAATGCAAAATCCAAAGAAGAGATATGAATTGTTAGAGAATTTTTTATCAAACATTTGGGTAGAGGTGTGGACCTTTTGGTTTTGGTATGTCAAAATTTTAAGAAAAATGAAAGACAAGTTTGTTTGCATGTCTATGATTGTTGTGCTTGCAGGATAAGATTGAGTAACAGCAAAGGATTCAAGGACTCACAAATAGATTTGGGATCACAAGGACTCAAGGGAGCATGGATGAATACAAAGAATTTAAGCAAAATATGTCTATTTTTATTAAGGATGATTCTTGAATTGTTTTGACATGTTTCGGAGTATTTTTGACTAATTTTGATGAGTCTAGGAGGTTATAAGATCTATGGGGACTTGTTTGGTGGCATTCGGAGACTCCCAACATCATTACAAGTAGTTTCATTTTTGGCCCCTACAAAAGGGACGTCTTTTCCATAACAAAGATGTCTTTTTGGTAGGTAGCATAGTCAAAGACATATCTACAAAACAATAGACATCTTTCATTAGACAAAGACATTTTCCTAGAATATAGGCTAGTACTAGAAAGACATCTTCTACAAGACAAAGACATCTTCCAGAATGGAGACTTCAGAAAGATGTCTTTCATGAAACAAATACGTCTTCCTAGAATTGAAGGAAAATTTAGAAAGACATCTCAAGCACAAAGAAGGCATCTCCCATGATCGTTAGTGACCATTGGCTAGCTATTGTATGAGTTTGAAGATGGATTTAGAAACACTATAGTTATAAGAAGACTTGATGTGCATTGGGAAATGTGCAAGCATTGCTGTACTCATCATATAATCATTTGTAGTCCTTGAATTCTCTGTTGCTTCTCATTGTATTATCACTTTGACATTGTAAAGTGTGTTGCAACTAACTTTACCAGTATCGGTGAATTGAGTTGCAGTTATCCCTTGTAATTCTTATTCTTGTTGCCTTGTAGGGTTGATGTGCTTAAGCCTTTTGGAATCCTGTGAGATTGAGTTGTTGGTGTTGTGGTACAACACTCCAATGTAGAGCTAAAGATTGTAAAGGTTATGAAAGCCTTAAACCCACATTTCCAAGCCTAATAGGACCTTACAGGGTTGAGTGATTAGACCTGTAGTACAACACTCCATAGCAGGGCTTAATGACTATACAAGATGTGGATCCTTCAACCACATTTTGAGAGGAGCAAAGTTTGGAGGTGTGCTTGCGAAATACCCTCCAAGTATGGACTACCCAAGTTGTGGAACCATGTTAAAATTGATGTGTGTTTTCTGTTAAAGAATTTTTATTTGAGGAACTTATTCATCCCCCCACTTTCTAAGTTCAATGATCAACAAGAGGTTACAAGAGGAATTAACTACACTAAGAGTTGAAAGATAAGACCCTACATGACATGTTGCAGCTAACTAATTAGAACAATCTAGAAATGAGTAGATTGACTAACTAATGGCCAAATATACATAGATAGAGAAGGAGAAGGAAAAGGCAACGTGAAATGCTTCAGTAGTAGATGACCTGATGTATACACAATAAAACTATAGATGCATTAGAAGAAGAAAACAAGAAGATTGCTACTAAAAACTTAAGATTGATAGATATTGAGAAATAAAAGAATGTGCTAGAAGAAAGTATTCATCAATTAAAAGAATAATTTTCTTGAGTCAACCTTGACATAAGACAATTGACCCATGAAAACAAGATCCTACCCATGGAAGAATTCTACATTGTATGATAAAAATCATTAATTGAAATTAATATGTAGTAAAATGAGGCCAAAAGACATGAACAACTAAAAGAGCACTTTAGCAACCAAGTGGGTATATATAAGCAAATCAATGAAAAAGAAATCCAGTTGACCAAAGCTACAATTAGTTCCATTACAAAATAAACACTAGATTGGAAATCCATTTTGGATAGTCTTCCCCACATTCATCAAGCCAAAATAAAGAATAAAGATTCACAAACTTAACAAAATACATGGGGTTAGCTAATCTCTGATATGGTAACTTGGCCATGTTGACAATAGCTAAGTTAAGAATAAAACTAGAGTAGTAGGTGGCTACAGTGTATTCAATGTATGAAAAGATGTTTGCTGATAGAAAAGATGCCTAATAGAAGCTTCACATAGCAAACTCTAAATTATGGGTAGTTAAGGCTAACTACTAGGATTAGAAAGGTGTAGTAGCAAACCTAGTAAGAAGAATGACAGACTATAAAAAACGAAAGAAAGTGGCTAGAGCTTTTGAAGAGGAAAGGATGTAGTTTGTAGCATGGTACATCAAGGAAAATAAGATATTTCCACAACTATCATGTCCTTGGGAAGTATCGACTCCAACCAACATCATTGAATTTGCATGGATGATATATGATCCTATATCAGAGGAGAGTGCTGTTGAGCATATATCAATTTTAGAAGCTTAAAGACAATGGGAAGAAGCCAATGGAGTAGCCACCACTACCTAGAATATGAAGAAAACTACATTAAGCTTAATTTTGTCTTGATTTTTTGTGTTTTATCTTTATCATATGTGTCGATCATGCATTGCATGATAATTTTGTAACATCACTTGAAATAGAATGTGACATTAATAGTAGAGCTAGTCATCTTTATAATTATGATAATGTTAAAGTCTATGTAATCCTAAAGGTTTGTAAGGGACTCTATCCTCTTTTTGTTTGAACTTAAGAACAAGTTTTTAGTTAATCTTGGGGATGATAAAATAGGTTTTGTCAATGTCTATGATATCATAGTTATAATATCATAGCTCTACATACATCATCATAGATACAATGTAGTGGGACATGGTCATGCCTATAAATACCAATCCACCATCACATCGAAAAGATAAGTTTTTCCTAACACTTAGCAAAATTATTATAGTTTTTTTCTTGAAATTAGAGCTTGAATGAATGGTTGCAGTATGGTGAATGATAGTTTTATGGAATCTTTATTTGAGTGGATTGTTCCTAGATACAATTCACAAATGGAAAGAAAGATCGACATTGTTCTTCATCATTACAACATATCACTTATCATAGATTTAATTTTCCATAATGTTTACTTTTACTAAGTAATTCACATTTCTTAAGTTATTTACTATTCCAATTTCTATTAGTAATATAGAATAAGTACAGTTGGTTTCAAGCATAAAGTGTAATAATTTGGTAACCCAGTAGTGACTTTGCTTAATTTGTGTAGTAGTGAAGTTACTTGGTAACCTTAGTAATAGTTACATTAGCCTAGGAGATGTATAGAAAACCAAGAACGAATACTTATTGCCATAGGATAAAATAGCTTTACACTTCCATTGTACTTAGAATTAGAATTTATAATCATTTTTACCATGTTCGCACTTAGGACACTTAAAGCTAAATAACATCAGCTCATCATATAACTTAATAAGAGTTAAACCATATAATTTACACCTCACTAACTCTAAGTGGAAAGATAACACTCACGAAGTTAATGTCAACTCACTAGTATACTTACATTATTCATTTCTAGATTACAATATCATTGTGCATCAACACTTATGACTTGTATGGTATAGTGTTGGAATACCCAACCACTCAACATCTAGTAACTGTGTTTTTTTCTCATCTATTAGCTAGACATTAATGATAATAAACTTTTAATTTTCTACATACACATTCTAATGACTCTAAAATGTCATTAACTCTATTTGTTTAGGTATACTCTCTTATGAAATCTCTAGCTTCCTCCAATTCACCTATTCTTCTTAAATGTATTAATACTAGAAAAGTTATTGCTTGAACTCTTCAGTTTCATCCATCTTCATCTTCTCAATGTAAGAGCTAATGATTTTTTAAATTGGCTTCACTCATATGGATGATGTATTAGTGTTATTTTTGATGAGTCATTAGGTGTTTTCTTCTTTTGTTGTCATAACATACATGCACTATTGTATGTACCATTATTCTTCACATTTACTGCATGTTAGAATGGTAATGGCTTTCATGTTTCAAATTTTCTTTATTATCCTAGTGGCAAGACACTTGATTTGGAAGCTCTAAGTAATGGGTTCAATTCTAGCGGGCAATGCTTAGTTATATAAATTTCTAATTAAACTACTATTATCACATCTTAGCCATTCTATGGAGCAGCTTGATTTGCCCAGAAAAGAATATCCCTACCCATACAAAGTTAGTTTGTTAGGTCAATTTAACAACTAATGGGTACATAAGAGGTGTTTGGTTAACATTGATGAGAATTTTATAGATTAAATTATCTATGGTATTAAGTCTCTGAATAAGCTTAAACATTATTCTTAAAAATCCTTCGTAGTTTGCTAGGTTTGCTCTAATTGATTCCCTAGTAAATACAATTCTGGTTAGGATGAATGATCAGTTATTCAGAATGCATAGTAATTCTTTACCAATAGTACATAAGACCTTGTAGTGCACACACTAGCCCATGAAGAGTTTGGGTTTGATTGTTTGATGTCATGAAGGGAGTTCTTATGTGAGTTATATATCTTGGCTAACCAACTACAAGAATAAAACATGGCACTAAAGAAGGATTCATTGGATCTACAAACATGTATTGATATACTAGCCATTGAGAAGTGAGCTTGGTTAAGCTCCATAAGATATGTGAAGATAATGAATGATAAAACAACATCAAGCAATAATTTGAATGACATCATTCCCATGGAGATTACTAGCTTAACATGGTTGAAGAAGCTACATCTCAGTGATAACTTCTTCAAAAAATTCAAGTCGGCATGCATCAGTGGTCAAGATGGATTGTATATGAATAATCCATACCAACGACATTATCTAATCCAATGAAATTTTTTTGACTTTGACAGCTACACTTGCACACATCATAATGGATATAAAAGAAGGAAGGAGGGATAGCGCAAGCTTGTAAGGGTGATGGCTGTCAAGCAGTGTAGCTTTGCAAAGTTCACGTAGATCCTTGAAGTTGTGAATTTGCATTGATCCTTCAAGTCATGTCACTTGAAACCATCATGCCATCCTCTAGTGCCATGATTTTCATCTATTTTTGTGCCATCCACTACCACCATTCCATGATTTTCACTATAGTTGTTCTCCAGTTTATCTTGTTATGGCTTCCACACATGGTCTAGTTGTTGGTGTTCCAAAGACTTTTGTACATGTACATCGCCTATGTCTCTAAGAACACCACGTTAGAGGCCCTACCATTTTCGCAGATGGATGTATCATCCACCTGAAACACAAGTCTCTTAGGCATCCAAACAAGTAAGTACATGTGGAAAACCTTGGTTGGATTGAGCCAGAAGCAACACTACTACCAACATCTATGGTTTCAATGATGCCATTGCTAGAAATAGAGATGGAATCATCTGAGTTTGAGAATCACTAGATTTTTCTACAACCTCTCTATTTTCTACCTACAATTTTTATTTTTCAAACTGTCAACTCTTAAACCCTACACTGATTCATAGGCCCTAGAACTAGAAAAATGCATCCATTCTCATGCATTCTAGTAGTTGCAGGAAAGGAGGCTGTAATGCCTAGCTGCTTATAGGAAATTTTAGCAACAACAATCACATCTCCACCCTAGACAACACCAATGTAAGTGGTGTGTAGAAAGGCTTTCATGGGGCAAGGTTACCAAGGCTTCCCACCAAATTTCTTCTCAGGAAACACCAGAGATAAATGGGAAAGTAATGGTATGGTCAGAGTGGTTGGTAATGTTGCTATACAATCCTAAGCACATAACATTAATATGGAACATGAAGATCAATATGCTGTGAGAACTTCAAGAGTTCATGTTATTGGATTGATTTCCATGGCTATGGATATGCATGGAAGTTTATTTTGGTGTGAAGTACCTTGTTTTATTAGAACTGATAATTTGAGGTAAATCAATATTGTTCCTTATGTTTAGAATTAAAAAATTATGGGGAACAAGTATCAACTATAACTTTTATTTTTAAAAGTATTTGTAAATTTTCTTAGTGGTTACAATCGAATTTTAATCTCTCATGATGATGTAACCACCAAGACATCACATGTCAATAATAGCTTTTTAATCTCTAAGGTGGTTGTAACTACCAGACACTTGTCAATCATAGAACTTAAATTCATGGTGGTTACAACCAACCTCCATAATGCTTGTAACTACCCTTAACCTTCCATGATGTTGTAACTACCCCAAAGCTACTATAAAAAAGAGCTTTAAGGGTAGAATAGGGGGGAGGGGGTTGGGAGATCTAGTAGAAGATATTAAAGCTTGTAAGATGGCTTGTTAATTTATCAATTCAGTTGCTTTGTTCAAATCCTATGAGCACATTTATTTCCATTTTGTTTTAGTTTCTTAGTTAATGGTTTAGATAGTATCATGCTTGACATTTATTTTGGGATTTTTCTAGATTGCTCATGTAGCTCTATTTTGTGCAATAGTAAACTTCTATTAAGATTTTCCATAGAAGAGCTCATGTTGTTGGAAGCCTCAAGAGAAATTTAGTAGTAATGTTTGTTATTGTGCAATATTAAGACTTCTATTAGGATTGCTATAAAAGATTCTATGCTGTTGACAAGTCGATTGAACAACTTAATAGTAATGTCTTTGTGAAATTGTTTTGTTTTTTAAGTCGAGAGGGTTTAGAATGTCTTTGATATTTTGATGGGACTAAAATAGATTTATTTTTTAAAAGTGTACTACCTTGGTATTTCAATCAAGAAATTATTTTTGAAAGCTTTGTTGAATGCAATCTATGACAAATAGAGACTCGTACGTTGTAGTTTACGTAGAAATTTTTGGTAGTATAATAAGATTGTCTTTATGAAATATCTTGTTGAGCTTAGAAAGTTTGTTCAACTCGTAGTTATTGAATTAGGAATATCTTTAATATGAAGTGTTTTCTTGCATTCATTTATCTTGCTTAAATATTTGAGGTTTCACATAAATTTTCTTTCTTTTCTTTCTCTTTTTATGTCCATTAAATCTTGCTCTATTTCTAGTTTTCTTGTGGAACTTTCTTTCTAGGGTAAATTAGGAGTAGATTAGCAGAATTGTGCTTAAATGTTTTTGAAAAATTTTATTTCTTACAAGTAGGTATTATAGAGGCCATATATAATAATTGATTGAACAAAATAGTAAACCTTTAACAGCTCATAGTATTTGACAAAGTTAGCTGAATTTCTTTTATGATAAGCCCATTACAGTTTCATACATAACCAAACCATTCCAACATTTGCAATAGCGAACACATACTTATGTTTATTACATTTCATAACTACTAAGTTTATTTGGAGGT
Organism: Gnetum montanum; assembly: GCA_015680685.1. Taxonomy (NCBI): domain Eukaryota; kingdom Viridiplantae; phylum Streptophyta; class Gnetopsida; order Gnetales; family Gnetaceae; genus Gnetum; species Gnetum montanum. The sequence continues at coordinate 36,115 of MNCI01015393.1, forward strand.
ATCTGGGCCTTGGTGTTACCAAAGACCATCAAACATCTAAACCTTGTTTGAACACATTGGTGGTTCAGTCTAGAACGGTTACCAACAACTAGATTTCTTGGGGTGTAACTACATTCTTCTTATGTTGGATTCCAATACAATTGAGATTTTCTACACATAGTTTCATTCACTATTATACTATGTGATGTATGTAACTTTTTCCTCTTTTATTTTTCATGCTTATTTTATTGTAACATTTTAGCCATTAATAGAGCAAGGATTAATTCTTTGATCTCTACTCAACAAAGAATGGGTAATTGTGAAAAAATAATTTTTAGGTTTGCATGGTGTAACAAAGTTCAAAATTTTTATAGAGCTCTCCATAAGATCAATGTTACGAGTCTACCCGAACCTATTAGAAAGAAATGTTCAATAAAATGCTTGAGCCCTATTGGGAAATTGCTTTAAGAGCTCAAAAAAGTGAATGGAAAATATTTTCATCTTCAAGATAGTTTAATTAGTAGAATATTTATCTAGTGGACAATTAGATAACATTGTAGCTCAACATTTAGATTGAGCTAAGATTTATTGCACTGTATTTGTGAGCAAAGAATGAGCCCTAAGTAGAGGTAAATTTCAAGGGAAGTTTCAACACAAATTCCATGAAAATTAAAGTATCTATGATCAAATTTCCTCTTAGGATAAAAGGTTTTAAAGCTGAATAAACAACCCCAAAATATTCTACTATGTTGATCATATAAGCTCATGAAGTCTTAATTAGTTCTAAGAGCTAGGGTTTTGGATTATAACCAACATCATGTAGAATAATTACAAAGATAGAACTTGAGCTTATCATAACTAAAAGGGATGTTCTTTCTATTTGCTAGTTAATATGAAACCCTTGAAAATGGATTCATAGAGCTTAAAGACCAATTTCACCTCAAAATGGGAATAGCATTGGAATAAATAGTTGAGTGCAGAAAGAAACCCTATCATTTAAAAAAAGGGCTTGATCTAAGCCTAATGTAATTCTTTAGAATCATTTTGAGTAAGCAAAGAAAAACAATAACATTAAAGATTAGCTTTACAAAAGGTTTCAAAGACTATCTAAAACCCAATCAGTGGTGAAAAGAGGGAATTTGTTAAGTATGATTGCCATGTTGGCTCATAGAAGAAGCTCATAAAACCAAAAATTGGCTCTATAAAATGGTTCTACTTGAGTTGGCTTCACAATATTAAAGCTCAAGGAAAGGCTAAAATTAGCTTTGTATATATCCCATGTGACATGTAAGCTATCATGTAAAGTGGGTTAGTAGAACCAAGAACTAGTTCTACAAAAAAGCGCAAACAATGGTTCTACTAAGTTAGCTCTATTCAGATGGGAAGATTCATGTGGTTGAAGAATGCATCTATGGAAGAGCTCTCTAAATAAGCTCTTAAGTTATTTTTGATTTGAGAGATTAGTAATGACATGTAGGAGTTCAATTATGTGGTTCATAGAAGCAAATTTTGGTTCTATAGGTGAGGACAAAATTGGTTCTACCATGTTAACTCCTATGTCATAATTCAAAGAAAGAACTTGAAATGAGGCTTGTTTTGTAGAACTGGGAAATGAATCTACAACAAACACACTTTTTAGTTCTATCACATTAGCTTCATTATGTGACAAAGGATTCATAGAGCTAAAAAGTGGTTCCATGAAAAGGCTTTACAAATAAAGAAATATGTAAAAGTTCTTGAGAGGCATTTTGCACTTGCTTCTACTTTGACAAATTAGCAATTAAGGTAACATCACATATTGTGATGTGGAAGCTCAATTATGTGGCTCATAGAACCAAAATTTGGTTCTACAAGAAAGCGTGAAAGTAGCTTTACCGCATTAGCTTTGAAGAAAAAACATTATTCGTAGAGCAAAAATTTGGTTCTACAAAGTAAGCATAGAAATGGTTCTACCATGTCAGCCTATAGAACCAGGCTATAAAGTTGCAACTCAGCCCTATGAAGAAGCTTAATTGGTTCTACCACATTAGTTCTTGGAAAGTCATTGAATTCATAAAGTTGAGATTGATCCCAAAAGAAAGCTTTAGAGGAGCTCTGCCATGTTAGTATTTATGAGGTGCGAGTTCATAGAACTGAAAAGTGACTTTATGAAATGGTTCTATGAATAGATAAACTATTTTCAAAGGATGCATTGGTAAGCTTTCAAATGAAATTCAGCCCTCAGTTTCATGTTAGCTTGTAGAACTGATTTATGAAGTTAAAATTTATCTCTACAAATGAATTTAAAAATCAAGTCTACGAATAGCATTAGCTTTGGAGAGAGGGCGATGTTTGTGGAGCCAAAATTCAACTATATAAAAAAACTCATCTTCCACTCAACCAAGTCAGCATTTTTAGTAGATTCATTTAGATGAGAAAAAGTAGTGTGATTTGTAGAACTATAAATCAATTCTACAAGGAAGCTCTAAAAATGATTTTATGAACCATGTTAGCTTTTATACATGATGAGCTCATAGAACTAGAATTAATTCTACAAAGAAGTCAAAAAATAGTTGTACAAGTTATGTAAGCACAAAAAGTATAAAGCTTATACATGGGGCATATTATAGATTATTCCACACATGGTAAGTTTCAATTTTAATCTAGCTCAGCTAAGCTTTTCAGATAAAATTTTTTTGATGATTTAAATGAACTTAAAAACCATGTAAGCCTAAGACAAAAGAAAAGCTTGTAGAACCAAAAAGTGGTTCTATGTATTGGCTCTATAAGTTAAGTACAAAGTCACTCTACCATGTCAACTCCCTTGTAGAATGAATTTGTAGAGAATGGAAATAGTTCGACAAATAAGCTCTAAAGCAATTCTATGAGCCACGTTAGATCTCATCTTGGATCCATGAAAGGATACAATTTTAATTTACACATGTGTGTTAAAATTTTAATCCAACTTATTAGGTTGCAAGTAAAAATCTAAAGGATACAACACAACTTGTAGAATCAAAATCCGATCCTACAAGGAAGCTCAAGAACCACTTTGCCATATTAGCTCTTTTGGAAAACAAAATTTGGCTTTGCAAGAAAGTTAAAAAATGGTCCTACAAGCTAACATCAGCAAGGATATATGAAAGTAGAAGCTACATCAATAAGAATAAGCTAAGCACTAAGCCTAAAATCTTAATCTTTTAATGAAAAGCTGAATGAAATCAAAGCTCATGACATGTGTCATGAATACATTCCAACAACCTATCTAAAAGTAATCAAATTAGAGAATAAAGTTATGAATATTAATAAGAAGAATCAAGGTAGATTTCAAATATGCAACCATTAATAAGCAGAGCTAAGAACTAAAATAAAGCTCAAATTAGAGATAGAGTTGCCATTGAAATACAAATGAGTGTCTCCAGAGTCCTCATAAAATTCATTAGAAAAATAGCCAAGATATATCACAAAGAGAAGGAAGAGGTTTGTAGCTCTTTATGTGGTAGCCTTAAAGGTTGGGTGTTAGATGTGGGAAAGTCCTCTATGATATGACTATAAGCACAAGGAAGGTTTTCCTCTAAAATTTGATTTTTAGAAGTTTATCAATTCAGGGCATTTAAGAGCAATGGCTAGAGGATACAAGGAGCAATGCATTTTTCCTCTAGATCCAAAAAGAATATATTCAACTAAGAAGACTAAAAAGATTCATTAGTTAGATGACCCTGATGTAGTCTATCTTAGGGTAATTGACAAACTGGTAAATCAAGATAAAGATGAAGCTCTAACATAGTTAAAGAGAAGTCTATCCATGAAGTTATTAGTTATAACTTATGATGCTCTAATCATTGATGTATGAAGATGGATGAATGATAAGGATCATCCTTTAGTAGGGGACTTCTCAAAAGAATACTTAGCTTAGATAAAAGAAAATTATTTTTCCTAGAACCTATTGAAACTAGAAAATGCAATGCTTGATGAAAGGTTTCCCCTTGATGGGGCTAAATACACAAGAGTTAGAGCCATTATGAAAATAAGGATCGAGCAAGTAAGGGCCAAAAAATAGCCACTATAATAGCTATTGTTGGAGTAATAGAAATTAAATGAGCTACAATAGTAGTAGCTTTTGGAGCAACAAAAATTGAAGGTGCTACAATAGTAGCAATTATCAACAACAGAGAGATGAAGGGAGCTCATCCTTAACCCTTGAATTTCCATTAGGATACTTAATGAGAGGAGTAGCTTAGTCCTTTAGAGTGAAAAAAGAAGAAGGTTGTATCATCCTTAGTTAGAAGATACCCACAAAGCTAGAAATAGAAGCTAGTATCATCTTTTAGTACAAGGATAATGATTTGCAAATTGGAAAGAAAAATATCATGATGTCTCATTGAGATATGTTAAAGATTGTAGCTATTCTAATTAAGGATATGTGACATATAGTAAATAATTAGATAGCTACATAGAAATAATTTCTTATGCAAAAGAAACATGAGACATCATAGCTACAGGATGAATTGAAAAGCTCAAGAGAGAAAAATGAACTAAAAGAAATCATAACTGTTAAGGAATCATTGGTAGAAAATGAAGAGTAAGAAGTTTCTTGGATGAAGCAAAGAGTAGTAATCACAATCTCAAAATTGAAATAGGCCAAGAAGGAAAAGACTCCAAATTATTCCTACCTAGCTCTAGTAGACTTCAAAGATGTAATTTATGAACTAAACTATAACATAGAAGGGGTATGGGAAACCAAAGAATAAATTATAGAAATTAAGGGAAAATAAGCTATTTTTGTGCAAATGGAGAGAAGAGCTCAAGAGCTATATGACCTAGCTAGAGAAAAAAGATAATTACTGCTACAACACAAACAAGGGTTCTTGGACATGATGATGATAAAAATGATAGGAGTTATGAATGAAATTGTTAAAAAGGAAGCTTGAATTGAAATAGTCTTCTTCCAATGCAGGAGTGATGCTAACCGAAATAACTAATTCAATAATGGAATCAAATCTTGGTAGGTTAGGAATTGAAGGCATTTTCAAAGGACTTAATAGCATTGAACTAGATAGAATGAATCAAGCCATTAAAGTTCTTCTTAATCATGGGAAATTAACAAAGTAGTTATCAATAGAGGGATTCTAGATTTAGAAAATGATAAGAATTTTTCTAGAGACTGAATAGTTATCCAACAGTTTACAATTATATGAGGAGAAGTTGAGGCAGTTATAGTCTTAACTCTTGTAATGATTGTAACTACCAAAGGTTGCTATATAAAGTCTAGGGCATATTTGTTTAGAACTATCTGGACAGGGTGAGAGCTAGAAGGAACTAAGTTTCATAAGATCTTTGTACAATGTCATTTTAAGGTCAAATTTAATTAAGCTCATTTACATCTATTCAATGAATTATTTTCATTATTTTGCTTTATCATAGTTGCTTAGCTAGTAGTCAAGATTATAGTGTGTCTTACAACTTGTTTCTTGGAATTGTTTAATCACTTGTTTATGCCAAGGGTTTAGCAATTTTTGGTAGTATTGACTGATTTGAACATATTTATTTTCCAAGGTGTTTGCTCATGTCGATAGTAGCTCATCCTCAATGTTTAAGATTTTATGCAATTTTAATATTATATTTTTGTAAATCCACTGAATCTTGCTTTGTTTCTAGTTTTTCTTATAGAATTTTCTCTATAGGAAATATTGGTAATAGATTTGTTGAATTACACTTAAGCATTAGATGAAAGGATGATTAGTATAGGTAGCATATGATCGAGATTGCTTAGATGAAGCAACTTTAATATAGTTGGAAATTTATTTGCTTACAAAATAGAGTAAAAAGGGCTAAATATTTTCATACAAGTACAATTTGCTATTAAACTCCCAAAATAAAATATTATGAAATTTATATTAAATTTTAGTGTGAAACACATGTTTCACTACAACCACTGAGTTTCTTTAGAGGTATCCAAGCCTTGGTGTTTCTTGAAACTAGCACACACCTAACCTTGAGTTATTGAGAGATCTCTTAGCCTTTTGATTTCCATTGCAAGGAGGAGATAAGCTATTGGTGTTAAATTATACTTTTTCCATCATTATTTTCTTATTTCTATAGAAGGAACAAAGAAACAATGGTATTCCAATGTTGCCACCAATAGTTCTTTTGGCACTAGAAGGAGGGAAACAATTAGCTACTACTCTATCTATGAAGAAACAACTTTATAAATCTGAATAATTTGGAAGTTCTAAGGAATACTCTAAGCATAAGACTGTCCATTCATTAGATGAAAATATAGAAAGGGTTTTTCAATTAGGGACAAGTAATGGAATAAAAACTAGAAGATCTAGAAGATCACCTCTTCTATTTAGCTTACTAATCTTTAAGCTAAGGTGGGGAAATTTCTATAGTTCAACAACTAGTAGGATCTTCAAAATGGTAAATCCACCATTAGTAAATCCTTAGCAAGGAGCCACACCATGGAGATTCCCAAATTACAATAATATCCCTAAGGCAGTCTAAGAATATTTACCTAAGCCTTATATTCTTAGAAAAGCTTATCTTGTTAAAGAATATGTTCATTTGTTTGAATTAGCTTTAGCACATGCAAATGTTCAACCTCAAGATCAAGCTTATAGGCTTTTTGTAGAAAAATTAAGAGACATGGCTCAAATTTGCTACTCTTACTTACCAAACAATAGTATTATCAGTTGGAATAACATGAAAAATATATTCTTAGCCCAATTTGGTAATCAAATTGACCAACAACAGTTGTATTATGAGCTAGTTCAAGCCAAGAAAGGATCTAAAGATTCATTTAGGGAATTTAATATTAAATTCTAGTGAATTTGTGGATTGTTTCAAAGGTAATATAAAACCTTCGATAAATTTCTTAGAGATATATCTAAATTTTGTTAATGTGAATATTTCAATCTAACTAAGAAGAATCTTGAATCTAATGACTTGGAATGATTTCTTTAACGAGGCTCTCGGGTTAGAAAAATAATTAAACTTAACTAATGAAGATATCATTCAAACATTCAAAGGTGAAAAAAAGGGTTAGTTTCAGTGTAAAAATATATCTTAGTTTAAAGCATTGTCCTATACTATTATTAAAAACCAAGACCAAGGAATTGAAGATTCTAAAAAAGGAAAGCTAATGAAGGAATGGTCCAATGAAGTAGTCAAATTAAAAAAAGCATTGGCTAAAGTTTAGATCAAAGATGGAAAGAAGCATAGGAAACACAAATATTAAGATACCAAATTAATAGATTCTGAAAATAATAATGGAACTATCTCAAATTTTCTTGACATTGAATTTGATGATTAGTCATATGATATTCATTATGTTAGAAAATATTCTAAAAGTAAATCAAGTGACATTTCCTCCTTAGAAATTTTGAATGAAGATTTATCTTCTGATGAAGAATGCAATAATAATAATGGATCTAAATACAACTTAAGGTTAAAAGAAAAATTAACTACATCTAGACCTCCAAACATCATCCTTGAACCTACTACTAAAAGAAAATTTTTTAAATCAAATGAAAAAGAAAAGAGAAAATAGAAAATTATACAAATTGATCAAAATCCCCAAAATTAGTCATCTAACAAATGGTTTAGGAAGCCAAGATTTTATGGTGATGAAGAATATGACTTAATAGAGGGTATAAAACATATCAAAGCAAACATTAGTATATACTGGATACTAGAAATGGAAAGTTAGCAAAGGAAGGTTTTAGAACTAATTAAAGCAAAGAATAAGGTTGGAGAAACTAAACTAAGCTATGTTTGTAATGAAGATAAAACAGTAAAATCTAACTATCCTTGTACTCCAAATAATGAAGCCCCTCTTTTTCTTCTAATAATAAAATTGAATGGTAAATATTTGCTTAATTTTTTTGTTGATTCAGGAGCTACATCAACTATTATGCCATTATCTATTTGTAAACAATTAGGAGTATGACCATAATAGTCCAACAAGAAAATTGTTCAAGTAGATAAGAGCAGAGTAAAAATTGTGGAACAATTACCAAATGCTTTACTTAAAATTACTTCAGAACCTCGTATCAAAAGTAGAATAACCATCCAAGTAGTCAATATCCTAGATTCATGTAGTCTATTGCTAAGTTGGAGTTGGAGTAAAACGTTTTCTGGATATATATCAAGAGATTATTCATACATGTGGCTACTATGGAAGGGAGAGCCTAATCAAATATACATTTATAGTGAGCCCTTAATGATCAAGAATATTATCTATGATGGAAAGAACAAAGGGATTGAGACTAGGGATATTAAAATAGAAGTATGTTCACTTAGAAAAATCCAAATCCTAGAAAAAGAAGAAATTCAAAACAATGAAAAATGGGAATTGTATTTTGATGGGTCTTCCAACTCAAAAGAGGCTAGAGTTGAAATAGTATTAACAAAGGAAAATTCTTAGAAAACCTTCAAATTTTTACATTTATCATTCCCATGTATTAACAATAAAGCTGAGTATGAAGCCTTATGTATTGGAATTTAAATGGCTTTGGAGAAAGGAATTAAAAGAATTATAATTAATGAAGATTCAAAGTTTATTCATAAATAGGTTAAGGGTGAATTTATAGTAAAAATTTCATTCTCGATTCCATATAAGCAACTCTTTTGTAACTTATTAGACCATTTTGAGCAATATGAAATAAATCATATATGTTGAAAAACTAACTAGTTAGTGGATGAGCTAGCAATAGTAGCCTTAACATACGATCCATCAATGATTAAAAAATATAAAAGAATTGTAATTGAAATCAAAATCAGCCTTCAATCCCAGATAATGCAGAGCAATTTCAAATGTTTGAAGATGATGATAAATTACTTAAGTTCTTAAAGAATAAGGGAGATTTTGAGAATAAAGTTATGTCCAAATAAGAAGTTACTTCATAGCTTAGATCAAATTTTTTTCCCAAGAAGATATTTGATTATGAGCATGACCTTAACCAAACGTTGCTTAAGGGGACATATGTCCAAAATCCAGATGATCAAGCTTATGAAATATTAAATCCAGGTTCACTAAAGGAAATGATCCTATTTTTTGACAAAAATTGTTATCCTTGTTGAAAACTAATTTGGATAATTATGCATAGTCTTATGATGACCTTTGAGCATTTAAACCAAATGTGATGACTTACAAGATTTCATTAATCAAAGATTGTAAGGTGGTAAGGTAAAATTAAAGGATGTTTAACCCATATTTTAAACCAGTCATGGAAGCTAAAATTAAAAAGCTATTATATGCTAGAATTATATATCTTATTTGATATTTAGTTAGGCTATCCAATCTTATGCCTATAAGGGAAAAGAATGATGACATTAGGCTATGTCAATTTCAAAAATTTAAATGAAGCTTTAGAAAAGGATAGATATCCACTTCCCAGAATAGATGAAATGCTAATTAAAGTATATGGATGCCAAGTATACTTTTTTCTAGAATTTTTTATGGTATAATCAAATTATTATTGATAATAATGATAGGTATAAGACAACCTTCATTACTAAACAGGGAACTCTTGTTTATAGAAGAATGTCATTTGAATTGTCAAATCTTGGAGCCACTTTCCAAAGAGCTATGGATATAGGTTGTAAAGGTTTAATAGGTTGTTGTGATTTATCGAGATGATATTACAATTTACTCAAAGAAAAAATAAGATTGTATCAGTCACCTTCAACAAATTTTTAATAGATGTCAAGATTATGGCATTTCTTTAAATTCTAAGAAGAGTAATTTTGGACTAAAGTCTGGAAGCTTATTAGGACATATAATCTACTAGAAAGGTATAACAATAGATAACACAAGAATCCAATCTATTCAAAATATTGAACACCTAATCAACAAAAATTCTTTTAGATTCTTCTTTGAAAAAATAAATTTCCTCCATATGTTTATAACAGAATTTAGTAAGATCACCAAACCTTTAATGTACGTGCTCAAGAAGGATGTGTACGTTAGAAAGACACCTAAATTAGATAAAGCATTATCAGAAATTAAAAAGGCTATCCAAAATGCTTCTTGTTTAGCTAAACCTAAATTAAAGAAGTATTTCTGGCTATATGCTTTTGCTTCTAGTGATTTGATTACTACAGTTCTAACTTAGAGACAAAGTGGTCAAGATGAACCAATCGAATTCTTTAGTTACTAGCTTAAAGGTTTTAAGTTAAACTATTCAGGTTTAGAAAGATAGGCATATGTTATAATTAAGGTACTAATGCATTTCAAATATCATTTAAAGAGTGCTTTAATCCATATAATTAAGCTATACATAGGTTTATACTTACAACTACAAATTATTTTGCCATGTGGATGGAAGTAAAAGTTCTAATCAAGATTTCAACTTTAGATGTAATAAGGTTTCTTTAAGATCATATCCTAAGTTGTTTTGGTATTCTAGAAGTATTGGTATCAAATAATGATCCTACATTTCAATCTAAAGAATTTATAGGTTGGGCTGCCAAGAAATTTGTTAGCTAAATCTACAAAGAAGAAGCTTATATCTTACATAAAATATTAATGGAACAAAGATTAGGAAATTGGCATACTTACCTATGATTTGCTTTATGGATAGATCACATATGAATTATGAAATCTATCAGCAACTCACCCTATAATCTAGGTTATGGGACAACTGCAAGAATTACCAATAAGATCATAACATTAGCCTCAGAATTTGTATAAAATTATAATGAAAAGAAAGACAAAGATGGAAGTTTAATGCCTTTGCTTATCAAGAGAGAAGTTGAGTTTGATAAAACCAGAGATAGTCTATTAATAAATGCATCAAGGATCAAAAGATGATTCAATAAAGGGCATTTAGAATAGGTGTTTTGTTGTTGAACTAAATAAGAAGAAATGATCATAACGAATTTTTTTCCAAATGGATAGGCCCATTCATTATCAAGTAGTATTAGATACTTATAATCCATCCATGATGGATCAAACCGAACTGAAGTTCCCATTTAATGTCATGCATCTCAAGCACTATTTTGGGCAACCACCCAATACCTAATAGAACTAAGGTAAATCAAAGATTGTAAATATGTAGATAGTTGTTTGTTTTTGGAAGTTAATAAATAAGCTTAGTGAAAACTTAATAAAAATTTAAGTTAGTTGTTATGATGATGGGGATTTCTAAGAATCTTGGTTATATAATAAAGTGCAATTAATCTTTCCATTAGCTAAAAAATCCATAGTTTAGAGTGCTTTTAAAAATGATAAGGACAAGGTCATTCATCCCTTATCTATTTAGATGTTGCCTCAAGCATATTATGAGGGCATATTATAAAGCTTCAAGCTACGGGGCTCTATAAAATTGTCCTTACCTAACATGGTTAGCTGACAAGTTTTCTCTTATGATAAACAACCACTTTATTGATGCTTAGGTTTGGGGTGATTACAATCAATGTTCAAAAATTATGAGACTAGATAGTAATGAAGAAAATTTGAACAATTTAGATTCATGGAAAGATGTTTCATCTCACAAGCTACCGATCAACCTATCCAATAGAAAAATCAAGGATCTAGCTCAAATTTACAAACATGACACCAGTCTAGATGAAAGGCAAAGGGAGTCCTCCCAGTCTAATTAAAAAGGGAACTAGCTAGGGAAAGTAGTAGGATGACCATAGTTAGAGAAAAGAATCCAAATTAAGAAGATGAAAGGATAGCTATAATTATAACAAAATTTGGGTATGATGGAGCTTCTAAAAGAAAGGTTCTAAGGAAGGTCATGGTTACCATTTTTTGCTCACCATTTAACTAGTTTTTAGATAGCTAAAATTAAGTAGACATATGTCTATATTCTATATGACATTTAGGTTACATGTGGTTATTACACTTTCAAGCATTAAGCTTGATAGAAATTTTCCCTGATCAAGATTTTCTTTTTAAGCCTTAGTTCACAACTTCTTCAAGTATCAATGTTATCTTGTACAAATTTCAAAAGGATTTCCAACTCCAAAAGTTATCATTGTACATAACTACAAAAATGTCATTAAGTATTGGTCCAACAATGATGAAAAAAACTTCCTATTCTAAGAGTTTTAGAATAATGATCTTTTGAGAAAAAGGAGGACAAGAAATGTTGTAACATTTAGGCCATTAATGAAGCAAGGATTAATTCTTTGATCTTTACTCAACAAAGAATGGGTAATTATGTAGAAATAATTTTTAGGTTTTTGTGGCATAAAAAAGCTTGAATCAATAAGATCAATGTTACAAGTTTGGTTCAACATATTAGAAGAAAATATTCAATAAAATGCTTGATCCCTAATTGAGAAATTACTTTAAGAGATCAAAAAAGCAAATCAAGAATCTTTTCATTTGCTAGACAGTTTAATTAAGTAGAATATTTATCTAGTGGATCATTAGATCACATTCAAGATTAATATGTAGATTGAGCTAAGATTTATCATGTTGTATTTATGAGCCAAGAAAAGTCCTAAGTAAAGGTAAATTTTAGGAAAAGTTATAGTGGAAATGTTGTGAAGATTAAAGTCTTTGTGATCAAATTTCTTTTCTAGATAAAAGCTTTTAAAGCTAACTAAGCAATGCCAAAATATTCTACTTTGTTGATCATATAAGCTAATGAAGTTTCAATTAGTTCGAGAAGCTAGGATATTGGATTATATCCAACATCATGTGGAATAGTTATAAAGATATAACTTGTATGAGCTTAACCCAAATCAAAGAAATGCTCTTTATATTTACTAGTTAAGATGAAACTGTTGAAAATGGATTCACAAAGCTTAAATATCAATTTCTTCTTAAAATGGAAGTAGCATTGGAACAAATAGTTGAGCATAGGAAGAAACCCTATCATTTTAGAAAAAAATGGCTTGTTCTGAGGTTGACTCAATTCTTCAAAATCATTCTGAGTAAGTAGAGAGGAATAATAACACTAAAGGTTATCTTTACAAAATGTTTCAAAGACTATCTAAAACCTGATATGTGGGGAAAAGAGGGAATTCATTAAGTATGATTGCCATGTCAGCTTATAGAAGAAGCTCATAAAACCAAAAATTAGCTCTACAAAATGGTTCTACTTGAGTTGGCTTTGCAAAATTAAACCATAAGGAAAGATTAAAATTAGCATTGTGTATATCCCATGTGACATGTAATCTATTGTGTGAAGTGGTTAGTAAAGCCAAGAATTGGCTCTACAAAAAAGTGCAAAGAATGATTTTACCAAGTCAGCTGTATTTTGATGGAAAGCTCTTTAAAAAAGTTCTTAAGTCCTTTCCAATTTCATAGGTTAGCAATGACATGTAGGAGTTCGATTATGTTGTTTATAGAACCAAATTTTAGTTCTATAGGCAACGATGAAATTTGTTCTACAAAAGCAACTTCTATGTTATAATTCAAAGAAAGAGCTCAAAATGATGTGTTGTTTATAGAACCAAGAAATGGCTCTACAAGAAACGTACTTTTTGGTTCTACCACATTAGCTTCATTATGTAATAAAGGATTCATAGAGCCAAAAAGTGATTCCATGAAAAGACTCTACAAACAAAGAAATATGGAAAAGCTCCTAAAAGACAGTATGCACTCACTTCTTCTTTGACAAATCAGTGATTAAGATGACATCACATATCATGATGTGAAAGCTTGATTATGTGGTTAATAGAACCAAAATTCGGTTATACGAGCAAGTGTAAAAGTAGCTCTACCACGTCAACTTCAAAGAAAAAGCATCACTTGTAGAGTTAAAATTTAGTTCTAAAAAGCGACTGTGACAATGGTTCTACCACATCAATCTATAGAACCAATCTATAAAGATGAAACTCATCCCTACAAAGAAGCTTTAAAATGGCTCTACCATGTCAGTTCCTCAAAATTCATTGAAATCATAAAGCTAAAATTGATCCTAAAAGAAAGCTTTAGAGGACTCTACCATGTTAGTGTTTGCAAAGTACAAGTTTGTAGAACTGAAAAGTGGCCCCTAAAATGGTTCTACAAATAGCTAAACTATTTCTAAAGGATGAATCATAAGCTTTCAAAAGACATTCAACCCTCACTTCAATGTTAGCTCGTACAACTAGTTTATGAAGTCAAAATTTAGCTCTACAAAAAAAGTTTGAAAATTGATTCTATTAACCATGTTAGCTTTGGGAAGAGGATGATGCTCATAGAGCCAAAATTCCACTCCATAAATAAGCTCATCTTCTATTCTACCAAGTCAGCTTTTGTAGTAGAGCCATTTAGATGAGAAAAAGTAGTGTGATTCATCGAACCAAAAATTGATTCTACAAGGAAGCTCTAGTAATGGTTCTAATGAATCGTGGTTTGCTAGGCCTCGATATTGGATACACGATATCGGGTATGCAATATCACTACTTAGATAACCATATTGTATACACGATATCATGATTCCTATAGTACCCTATAAATATAGCACTCACGCACATAGGAAGGAGGTCATTGGTAAGTCATTAGTTAGTTGTTAGGAGTTGACAGTCTTTTTGTTAATTTTGAATTCAGTGATACTTGTAATTGTATGGAACCTTTGTTCAAGTGTAACATACTTGGACATGCACACAACCGGCAATAAAGATCGAGATTACTCCATCATTGCAACATTCACTTAGCTTTTATTTTCTTTAATTATTAATTATTATTTATTATTTTCTTAGTTTATATTTCTTTATTTTCATTTACTATTTTTGTTGATAATGCAGAATGAGTATGTCTTAATTACGAACATTTAAGTGTAACTACTTGGTAATCCCAGAAGTAGTACACAAGGTCCAAGATGCATATGGATGATTAAGGATTGATGCTCATCGCACTTAGGCTAGGCTAGTTTAGATTTTACTTCATATTTCTTATTAGCTTAATCAAGATTATTTCTCATTATCTCTAAGAGTAGCCTAGTGTTAGAAATCACATCATACATCTCACTTTGGACTAAACCATACGTGACAAAGTAAATACTAGTCTAGGTGGGAAGACAAAAAACTGTGATTAACGTATAACTATTTAGGTGCCATAACTAGTCCATTAGCAAAGTTTGATCGGATCACATGTACACGCTCATATTCATACGGTTGAGTGTAGGGGTACCTCACCGCTCATCATTGGCACCATTGCCAGGGATGGTGCTAGCTATCTAGATTAGTTATATCATACAAAATTTTTGCAACAAAGTATTAACGATATATATTTCAGAAAGGAAATTAATTTCAATTAAGTCACACACAATTCACAACAATGTCTCTCTCACAAGACAATGTTAACGAAACAATTAGCGAGGCAATTCATTGGAGAATCGATGCAATTTATGATGATGAAGAAGTTTGGAGTACTCAATCTTATGTAGGAGTTTCATATGTTCATGGACACCCCAAAAATATTTAAGGACTATTGTCATCCAACTCAAACACCTTTAGTGAGGATGGGACATCCCATAGAATGAGGGGGCCCATAAGGCCTAGGACCTTCTCAATGATTAGCAAGAGTACATTAGGGGATGATTGGGAGACTTACAAAAGTTATGATGAGTCTTCCAATTCTCTCTCTTCCTCTACTCTTTCAACATCAGGTCATGACATAGATGACTATTCCTCAAGGGATCAGCATAGAAATAAAAATCAAACCCAACATTAACATAGACAACATCATTTCAACTCATGAACTTACAATCTGTTTAGTGACGATGAACCCCTATTGGCCACTAAAATCCTAATGCATATAATAGAGCCTATTCAAATATCCCATAGGCATCATAAGGAAAGATTTTTTCCTAGGTTCGATTTAAACAACTTTCCCAAGTTCTTAGGAGGCTATGATTTAGATCTGCAACCCATTTACAAACCTTCTATGATGCCTATGCATGGAAAAACATTGATAATGGGTGGCAAAGACTTAAGCTCTTCCCTATGACACTCGTTGGCTAAGCAAAAGTATGGTATAGGTCTTTAAAACCAAAATCAATTCACTGTTGACTGATAATGGTAGAGCTCTTCAACAAAAGATATCAAACCTGTGCAAGAGTATCAACTTTAAGGAGACAAATCCAAGAATGGAAACAAGGGTAACATAAACTGTTGGACATGGCCTTAGAAAGATATTACTCACTGATAAACAACTGCCTAGGCCATGAGTTCTCTGAGGAAAGGCTAATGTATCACATCATGGATGGGCTCCATAATGAAACAAGGGAGACCCTAGGGATGTATGCCCTAAGTCAACTGTATGAACTACGAACCCACCAATTCCAAGAGCTTATTAAGCAAGTAGCAGAAAAAGAAGGAGAGATAGCCAAATGAGAGAATGTTAAAAGATCTCACAGGACCAAACTCTTAAAGTAATGAAGGTCCATAGTCATGAAGAGGAGAAATCAACTCATCACGTAGAGGTGGAACCATCTTCATCTTTGCCAATACTAAAATCACTAGATAAAATTGAGATAAAGATTAATAATATGATGGAATGGGTACATGAAAAATGTGAAGAATATGCAAAAATTATTGGAGGTAAAACCATGCATGATCACTTTGACACCCAAAACAAATAGAGGGTGCCAAACTAAGAAACAGGACAGAACACCATTCGATGATTGAAAAGAAGGGTTGAAGAAAATAATGATAGGGGACCAACTACAAATCAGAAGTATCAATATGATGTTTGCCTATATGATCATCCCAAAGACCAATGCCCAATCTTTTTACATCTACATGAGCATTGGGGAAGAATGCTACATTCGAATTTCGTACAGAAGTACTATGTTCAACTGCAGTGGCAAAATCCCTAGTCATGTGGGAGACCATCGCTAAACTGGCCTTAACCTTCGTATGCCTCAACACCAAGTGCTTATTATGTTCAATGCCCTATTTCTCCAATTGGAGCGACATCCTCTACTTCACCTCATCGTTATCATTCTCCCAAGTACTATCAACCCATGTCTTCTCCCGTAGGATCACCACCTCATGTTTTTTTAACTTCTCCTTGCCCTCAATATTCTCATCCTTCACCTCCTTCTACATTGCCACCAGTTGTACCAAAAGGTTTTGCACCATAGCAGCAACCCACCAACATTACTTGTGCTACTACTATCAACAGTAGTGAAGATCCTCCACAACGTCAAAAGCATCATTTCTTTAGGCATGACCATAGGAAGAGATAGCATGGTTCTGAAACCATTACACCCTTCAACTTAGCACAAGTCCAGCATTGTGATGCACCTTCTTCGTCAAGCTCAACACCTTCTATTAACTTATCCGGGCCACCAATTAACACTCCAACAACCATGCGGCCTAATGAATATAACCACATGAGGAGACATATTGATCCTTGCATACCATCTTATGATCATGGATGCCATAGTGGATTAGCCTTTTATCACATTACCACATCTCATAATCTACCCCACTATGTCTACTTTAATCAAGTGTGTGAACCCCAATTTGGATACATTCCTGCCACCACATCGAAAGACACCTAGTGGTTTGGATGTGACTGAAACCCAATATTTCCAACATGCATGGATCCAAATTTTCCATTTATTACTTCTCATCATGATCAAAGGTTTAGTCATGGGGGATACCCTCCATTCTAACAAGCAGAATTAGTAAATGTTTTTCCTTTTCTTTGGTTTTACAATTTTTGTTTTCCAATTTTTATTTTCCAATTTTTATTTTCTAATTTTTCATCTTTTAATTTGTCATTTTATCTTTTTGAGGGTAATCCCATCTATGAATAAAATACTCATGTGACTTGTCGGTTGAGGTGTTGTTCTATGCTATCAAGTCATAGGTGACTAATTATTTGGATAGTGAGCCCACAACATCCACCCACCCATTCTATTAATAAGAGGTTCTACTTTGGGTATGATGATATTTTTTTCATCATTAAAACTTAAAGTAACTTTGTACTCATTATGCCCAGAGTGAAAAGTGATGGCCTAAGAGGGAATGGCCAGGGTGTGGCATCAAGGGAACTTGTGGATTCTCTTTGGTAACATTTGTATGTGCTATCATGCAGCTTGGTTGTACCAAAATCCTTGTATATCTAATAGAAAATGGAAGTAAGAGTTGTAATAAAGGCACTCAATAAAGAGACTCAATGTTGTTCTAGAGGGTCCCACTGGAAAGACATGCACCCATGCCTAAAGGTTGGTGCCTTCTCTGGATCATTTTTGGAAATGACAAACTGTCAAAGCGACCAGAAGAAGAAAAAGAAAAGAAAGAAGAAACAACAACAAAGAAAAGATTAAGAAGAACGTGCCGTAGCAAAATTCAAATTACTCCTCTCTTAGACAAAATGCCAAGTGATTGTACACCTTACTATCATGATGCTCTTATGGTTTTCTATCATTAGGATGAAATAATGCAATGTCACTGATTAGAATTATGGACTTGGTTTTAATCTTGGAGTGAAAGGCTAATGGTACCTTAATCATGCACATCACTTTGGATTCATTATGCCCAGGGTAAGTTACCTCATGTCTTGATCTTTGCAATCCCTCCTATGAATCCTCTCATTTCACTCCCCAAGTATTTCTAACTTGTGTCTTGTATGGCATAGAATTCATACCTCATCACAATGGTATTTAACATGTGTGTGGTTTTTTGCACCAGTGCAAACTGCATTTAACCCTTCTAGTGCCTATAGACATTTTAAGGTGCGGTTATGCAAGGGCATGATAGGTTGAAACCTACTTTGGGGAGGATCCACTTGCATAACTTTTGTAATTTTTACTTATTGCACACCACCACATCATCTTATATCCTTTGAGTTCTGCATTGTTGAATTTATTCTTTTCTTTATCATAATTTCAACCCAAATGTTCCTGTGCACCAATACATGTCCTTTTTCCTCACCCTATTCAAGAACTTCATTGTATAATTCCAATTCAGTACACTTTTGGTGCCTTAATGACCACTTAACATTATCCTAGACCTTCCACATCTACCTTAAATCCTTCATTCTTGGCCATAAAAACTTGAAAATTCATCAATTTTACTAAGTACCCTATTTTGGAAGGGATGCGATATTGGGTACTCGGTATTAGGTCCGATGCGATATTGGGTCCACACTAGCGCGTATGCGATATCACGTCCATAAAACCTATATATATGGACCCCTTGTGTGCATCAATGTCATTTTCAACTATTCACATGAGGGAAGTTGTTGCAATTTTCTTCCATGATTTTTTATGCTTTGTGCACCTACCATTTAACCATCAATATCTCACTTTTTTAAAATTCGCTGTTGCCTGAAGGATATCATAGGCGTAAGTGATCTTAAAAAATTCTAAGAAATTATGCCAAACTAATTTTATTCCTTCACCTAAACCATGAAAATTATTAGTGGAGTCACCTAATCAAATTAGGCCCGACATTAAAACTTTTAGGGAGATTTCCTTGAAAATTTCTAACTTTGAAATCACACTAAGCAAGAATTCATTAAAGGCAAAGAGTAAGGTATAAGATAATTAAATTTTTTTAAATGACCTTGCTAACAATTAATTCCAATGTGATTACAGATGGCCCCTAAACAAGGACAACGAGGAGGACGCTCTCAAGATGCATCTAAATGCCCAAGGAGAGGTAGAGGCAAAGGACCTTCCATAGAACATGCAGAATAGGAGGCACAATCATTCAACATCCATCAAGAAATCCTTATTATGACATAATTTGGGCAAGCATAAGGTGGAGAAGGTAGGGCACCTAAATAAGGACAACATCTAATGTCGTCCCCAGAATGTGTTCAGGCAATTCAGGAAAGGTCCACGTCAACTACAGTGATTGTGAAACTTAATTTTGGACCTTTTACCAAATTTTCCCCTAAGTTAGTTAGAGATGTACTCAAGGGATCTCCACTAAGGCCTATCCTCTCAAAGATTGTTAAATGGTATCTGGGAGAAACTTATCAATTTTGGCATAATAAAGAGGAAGGAAACACCATTGAAATTGGTGGGATTTTAGTTGATTTCTTTGCAAAGGCAATTTTAGAAGTTTTGAATCTTCCAAATACAGGGCCCAAAGTTGTTCATTTTTCCACTCGCTCCGATGCTGATGCACGAAAAGTATGGCTAAAGAGGATGTATAGCAAGGAGGAAAAAACATATGGGAAACTCACCCTTGAAGAGAGAATCTACTTCAAAATTGGCACCTATCACATCTTCCCAACAAAAGGACTAAATAGGATCTCCACCTATGTGGCTAGAGGAATTGCAATTTTGATGGGCAAGGTCAATGCCAATTTTCCCTATTTATATCTAACAAAAATATTGAGGTGGTTCGAAGAACATAAGACAAGGAAGTTTGCATTGCATTTTCCTCATCTAATCAGGAAGTTGTGCTAGCATGCTGGAATTCTGGGGTACACTAATGACGTCCCCAAAAAAGCTTAAAATGCTTCCTATTCTAAATTACTGAACCCACCAGTACTAAGGAAAGATGTTGGTGAAACATTGGAGCCTAAGCAAGAGTAGATGGTTGGGCCCACTACACCTCAAACAGAAGGCCCTAGCCAACTTCCAAACATGAGGCCTAGTCAATAATAGGAAGTAGGGCCTAGCATGTAGCCCAAGGACTAGCAAGAGCAATTGCCACCACTACCACAAGATTACCAATTGTCGATGAGCCATCTCAGGGCCATCGTAGAAATGGTTAGTTGGGGAAGTTGTAATGAGGCCAACCTCTTCAAGGTAATTGATGATGCTGTACAACCCACAATCTCAATCGATCATGCATGGGGTAAGCTCTTAATAAAAATAAGAGGAGGGGAGTCACATTGGTCACAATAGATTTCTGGAAATGTTGCATCTTTTTAAGTGCAATTAGAAATTGGTGAAGGTGTCATAGTAGTGATTATGAAACACCAAGATGCAGTCGGAGTAGCAAAAGTGGTCATAGTCCACATCAAAGAGTTATTTAACATCCTTGTTGTGCCACTGGTAGATCTCATAAGAGCATGCAATGCTCAAGTTCTAGCTAGTCCCTTAATGACTCTTGCAAAACATGAGGATGCTCTAGATCATTTACTACAAACAAGATAAGTAATGTTTTCCTTGTTTGACATTCCCCAAGATGTCATAATAGCACAATCAGACCTCATTTCCACAAAGGAAAAGCTAGTTATGACTGAGGTTAGGGCTAAACATGTAGAAGATGAGTTGAGAAGACTCTAGGAGAAGTTTGTTGCCCTACAAGTTGCATAGTGGGATCCGTCCCAACTTATCCCAACTGACCAGCAAGAATTATTTAGGACAGAGTAACTAAATAAATTGTTAGAAGAGAATAAAAGGGTATCAATGGAAAAAAAGGCTAATTGGAATGGAAAGCACAAGCCCAAACACATGCACATGCAAGCACTTAAGGCCTTACAAGAAGAAAATAAACTCCTTGCTACCAAGAAGTTTTGGTTGACAACAATTGAAAAACAAAAGAATGTTTTCAAGGAAAATTTTTAGCAAATGCAAGAACAACTAATAAGGGTCAACTAGGACATGAATTGCTTAGCCAGAGAGAACAAGATCCTCTTAATGGAGGAGGTACACATCATCCGTCAAAAGATGGCCATTGAAATAAGCATGTGGTAAAATGAAGCAAAGCGACATGACAAATTGAAGGAACATTTCTAGGACCAACTGGGGATGTATAAGCAGATCATTGAAAAAGAGATCCATATGGCTAAGACCCATATCAATACTTTTAGTGCTCAAAAAATTGATTGGCGAGCCATGTTGGACACTTATGCCTTCATCCACCAAGCAGAATTAAAAAGCTAGGACCTGTAGATCCAAGATCTCACTAAATATATGAAGTTGGCAAACCTACAGTATGCCAACTTGGCCATGTTAATAGCAAGATGCTCAAGGACTGAGTTGGAAAAGTAGTTAGCTACCACGTATGCCAAATATGAAGTAGAATTTACTGAACATAAAAAGACACTGTAGAAATTAGAGGTATAAAATCCTGAGTTAGAGGTGGTAAAAGCTAGCTACCAAGGTTAAAAAGATGTTGTGGGAAATTTGGCTTGATAGCTCATAGACTATCAAGAACGTAGAAACAAATCCAAAGCCTATGAGGAGGAACAATGGCTATTTGCGGCCTGGTATGTCAAATCCAATTAGATGTTTCCACAACTGCCATGTCCATGGGAGGTGCCAACTTCATCAAATATTGGAACATCAACATGGACAATGCATGCTCATCGAACAAAAGAAGAAAAGCTTCAAGTGCTCCTTCAAAGGATCCATTTCAAAAGCCTAGAGCATAGGATAAGGGGAAGGAGGCCATGGAGGAACCACTACCACTAGGAACCACATGAGTTCCAACAATTTTGTAGTTTTTATTCTGTGTTGGTGTCCCAATTTTGTTTTATTTAATTCCACACTATGACATGAAATAATCCATAGTCATTCCATAATCCCATACCTATCCACTATGTAATCAAATGAACTCATTCTTATTTTGTTTGTTTAACTTAAGGATGAGTTGTTATTCAATCATGGGGGTATGATGAATCGTGGTTTGCCAGGCCCCAATATTGGATACACGATATCAGGTATGCGATATCATCACTTGGGTAACGATATTGTATACACGATATTGTGATTCTTGTGTTACCCTATAAATATAGCACTTAGGCACACAGGAAGGACATCATTGGTAAGTCATTAGTTAGTCGTTAGGAGTCAAGAGTCTTTTTGTTAATTTTTAGTTCTTTTCCCAAGTGCATGCTTGCAGTGTGATGCTTGTAATTGTATGGAACCTTTGTTCAAGTGTGACGTACTTGGACACGCATACAACCAGCAATAAAGATCAAAATTACTCCATCATTATAGCATTCACTTAGCTTTTATTTACTTTAATTGTTACTTATTATTTATTGTTTTCTTAGTTTATATTTCTTTATTGTAATGTACTATTTCTGTTGATAATGCAGAATGAGTACGTCTTAATTACTAACATTTAAGTGTAACTACTTGGTAACCCAATAGCCTATCTAGTAGTGCTCAAGTAATGTGCATTTGGTAATCCCAGAATTAGTACATGAGGTCCAAGATGCATACGGATGATTAAGGAAAAATGATCATCACACTTAGGCTAGTTTATATTTTACTTCATATTACTTATTAGCTTAACCAAGATTATTTCTCATTGTCTCTAGGAGTAGCCTAGTGTTAGAAATCACATCATACACCTCACTCTAGACTAAACCATACGTGACAAAGTAAATACTAGTCCAAGTGGGAAGATAGTGAACTACGATCAACATATAACTGTTTAGGTGCCATAACTAGTTCATTCGCAGAGTTTGACCAGATCACGTGTACATGCTCATATTCGTATGGTTCTATGAACTACAACAACTTTTATGAAATATGAGCTACAGCAGGTTCTATGAACTACATCAAATTTTATATAGTATGAGCTCATAGAACCAAAATCAATTTTACAAAGTGAAAAACCACCAAGAAAACACATGTTGTAACTTGTGACCTTAACCACCCAACTTTAGGCAAGATTTTATTGTAAATGTAAGGTTTGTGTCCCATGAGTTATAATCTTGCATACTTTAAATTTTTGGGGCTAAAAAATGCCTCCTAAGTGACTACTACCTCACTTCCCAAGTGGAAAAAGCAATATCATGTCTATATTTGGGCTTGGGAAGGCTAAAAATGCCTTGGAGACTACCAAATTTGGTATTTTCATGGGTTTTGTGGGGGTATAGCCTCAATTACACTAGAACCACCTACACCTAACATTGGTGGTATTAGATTTTCCATTTTCCAATAATTCACAATGTAGTTGTGTAGAAACCTGACATGGAAGTTGCAAGGCCAACATTGGTGGTGTTGGATTTACCATTTTGCCAACAACGGCTAGTGTAGTCATGACAGTTTTCCAGTGGTGGTAGCATGGCTAGTGTAGTTATCATGGATTTTTAGCAATCTTTACATGACCAACATAGTCACCACATCTCCAGCAAACTCTAATAATCCCAATGTAGTCCTCTAAGGCTAGTGTAGTTGAGGTGAATCCAGTGTAGTCACAAAAGTCCATTTACTATTTTTAGTATGCAGATGGGTTTTGATGGATTTATTATATCAAAACTTACCATAAATGATCAACTATGCTAGAATAATAGCTTACTACACCTACAATCAATGTTAATCTATCAATAATCATAGTAGAAATTTGCAGCATAAAATTAGCAAATTGGAAGCCTATAAAAGCCAAACTTGAACATAATATTGGGGTTTTGAAACATTTTTTTTTCGAACATTATTGCAACTTGTGACACTATAGGAACCTTGCACATTCAAAACCAATTTTTGCATTTGTAAGACTTTTGGGAAGTATTTGAAATCTATCTAAATATCAAAGTCTCTTAGTGTATTCCCATTACCACTAAAGTCAAACACCATTATGCACATCATTAACACCAAAATGCTCTAGATTCGATCTAAAATTAAGAAGAGGATTTTTATGATTGGTGTTGGGAAGTATCTGGATCATGGAGTTTGACTGCAAAATACAACCTACCAACTCCAACAAGCTTCAAAGTTCATTCAAATAGTCTTCTTTCGCATTTCAACACACAATCTATACAATCGAATTGCATACCTTAAGCATTTTTGTTGCTATTAAATAAATTTTATAGTTCCTTTGTTATGTATAATTTTTTTCGAATTTAATTTCTTTATTTTCATTTGACTTTGTAACTTCATTTTCATTTTCTATTTTTGTTTACATTCTAAGTCCTTGGGTGATTAACTTGACTGTCTAGGACACCTTGGATCCTTTTTCTTGGAGGTCCTTGAAATCCAAGGTTAGGCTATTGCATCTAGGATTCTTGGTTCTTTCAGTGACCAAATTTTTCATGTGCTATAGTTTCTGGCACTAGAGGGAGGGTCTCCACCCGAATTCTTAGCAAAAAACCTATTCCAACATTTTCCAAAACCTTCTCCAACCTTGTTCAAATACCAATTATTTCATATTTTGAAATTAAAAACCTACAAACATTTAACAATAAAACCAACATTGGTATCCAAATGCCTTTCCACAATACCTAACATAGTTGTGATTGGTGATTTGGGTGTCTACTACATTTTCATAGTAGATGCTGAATTCTTTGAACCCCATGTAGTCAACACAAAAACTTGTAATTTTTGACTACTAAAACTTGCGTTTGGAGTTTAAAGACCACTATAGATCCATCCTAAAATCCAAATATATCTACTATGAAATTTTTTACAAAACGTCAACGTAGACACTACTAAGACTCTAGCATAGTCCTTCGAAAAGCCAAAGTTATCATACTTGATTTTTCAAAACTAACGTACATCCTCTAAGCTGGAAAAATATTTAGTTTATTTTTACCAAGTAAAAACCAATTTCCAACACCTACCTCAATGTAGTTGACTAGGAAACATAGTGATCTACTATACATCCTCTAGCGTAGACATTACTGGAAAAGTGAACGTAGTTGGTATTACCAACTTCAAACCATAAGACTATTTTCCTAAGTATAGTATATATCATTTACACTAGAGTAGTAGTTTCAACCATTTTTTACATTTGTAACCAACTACATCATTGGGCAATCTTACTTATGGAAGTTTTTACTAAAAATAGTAAAAAGTTAAAACAACATCTTTGACAATGCCTTTCAGTAAATCAACATTTTTGTCCATTGACATGGCAAACATGACATTTGGTCAAAATGAAGGATCTATGATCCAAGAGATCTCGCTATAGACAAGCATAGACAATCACTTAGGCAAAGGGAGTAAAGCCCAAATTTTTCTATGCTCAACGAAGAACATTACAATTACATCTATGCTAAGATCCAAGTTCGATTAGTCCTTCCACATGTAGAGGTCAAGGCCAAGCCTAAGTATGAGTTGATTCACTACAATGAGAAAGAGTATATATCCTCTCCCTATGACAAGATACCACTTACTAATGCTTAGGTGTGTATAATTTCTAAATTTCTTAAGATCAACGAATGAAGTGAGAAGCTCAGTTCAAAGGGCCAACATGAAGAGCATGATGAGTTCAAGGTGATGCCCAAACTAGACAACTTCATAGGGAGCCTATTCCAATAATTGATCCCTCAAACTACCATAACCACTTTGGCCCTGCTTGTCTTTTCCATGGGACAAGCATCTTGATCATCATCTCCCATATATCCCATAATGTTTGGAACTACTCTAGTTATAGCAATGCACAACCTATGCCTCAAATATGCTCCTTATTTTCTTCCATGCCTTTTGTACATAGCCTCAGTTTGCATGGCTCTCATTGGTGGTTCTCAGCATTGCTCACCCCTTCTCTATACCAGTGGGACCCCATAGCAAGACCACAAATGACCCAAGGGACACATACATCATTTGTCCTCTTTTTGCCTCAAGTGCCAGCAAAAACATTCTTTTCATTATTTAGCTCACTCATGACCACTATAACCCAACCTCTCCCTTCTATACTATAATCTATCACAAGGCCAAAAGCCTCTTAATTAATACCTAAACCATTCATACAAACATGACAATCCACAAGAATGTCCAAATGACTAGATTAGGCATTCCAAATGATCCAAGACTTGATGGAAGAGTTATGGAAGCTTAAGGCTTCCACAACCCAAATAGCAAAGATAATGGATTTCTACTAGGATAATCTAATTAGTTTGAATATCCCATTGATAACTCTTCCCCCATGCATCCCCATTCCTAAATTCACCAAGTACAATGGTGAAGGTAACCCTAACACCCACCTTATAACCTTTTGTTTTGAGTGTTAGTTGCTGCAAGCCTGGTTGCATACGATAATATGGATTTTTCCAATGTCCCTTACTGGGAAAGCCTTGGATTGGTACCATGCACTACCAAGAAGATCCATATCCTCACTTGAAGACTTAATTTCATAGTTTCTTAACTATTTCAAGTACAACTTGAAACTTGACATGACTCTTGACCAACTAATGAAGGTCAAGTAGGGACCCCTTGATCCAATACAAAAGTTGATACAATGATGGAATGCTCTTCCTAACTAAATTCTAGAATCAATAGTTGAGACCCACCTTCTTACTATATTCAAGAGGATGGCTAATAACTTCATTAATTCAAAAGTATACTATTTAGACCCATGATCACTTAACCAAGTCTTTTCCCAAATAAAAAAGATAGAGGCAATTGAGACTAGCCATGACCCTACCTACATGGCATACAAGAACCAACACATCCATAAGCATAAGAACAAGGGGAGGCAAAATAATGCATCTATGGCCATAATGGCCAAAGAAAACAAGATGATTGCATAGGGGCCTATGATGAATCAACCCAAGGCCCCTACTAGTAACAATAAACCTTCAACATCTAGGGCTTCTACATCAATTACCATGAGACCTAACTTTTAATGCAAAGATCAATCAAAGTATACTAGATTACCACTAAAACCATTAGAACTACTTGATTAGTTGTTGAAGAGTGGAAAAATATAATACAAACAAATGCCTAAAAATGCCTACCAAAGGCATGATAAACTATGCAAGATAGCCAAAACCACCACTCTTGCAACCAAGGATGATCCATCAGTGCCCAAATACTTCATGCTTAACTATTTCTTCCACTATCATCAACTACTAGGTCATGATATTGAATTTTTCCTAGCACTCAAGGATGACCTACAAAAGATGATAGACAAGGATGAATTGGTCCTTAATGTCTCAAACCTAGTGAGGTTGCAAAACCAATCCATATAGGTCTACAAGGACCCATTGAATACTAACAATAGCCCATACACTATAGCTGCATTCAATGTGAACAATGATGTTAGACCTATGAGAGAGAAATTTGTGATTTGAGTACCTCCTCACAACAATAGGGGTTCTTCAATTTTGACTAATTCAAGGTTTCCTTTTGTTGTAAGGGTCCCATCACCTACACCTCCCAATGAGCCTTTTGTGATCAGGGTGCCCCCACCTACTAAAGCCAAAACCACCCCTACAACTGAAAAACATCCTTCCATAGTGGCCAAAGCAACAACTTCTTCACAACCAAGAAAAAACAATTAGAAATCCTTGATCAAATAGTGCAAGAAGCCCACACCAAGACCTAAGAATAATGAGAACAAACAAGCCATGGAATGGAAGGAAGTGGGCCTATTAAAGCCCATTCCCATCTTATTTATTCAAATGAGTTCTAATGCTTAAGCTGCTTCAACCAATCAACCAAGGGAGGATCCCAAGCCATACAGGAAAGGGAAAAGAAACTAAAACACAATCATTGAAGCTTGAATTTTGCATTTTGAGGTACATGGAGGAAGTCAAGAATGCTAAGAATGAAAATCCTACAACTAATGAAAAGGAATTCCTTACTACGATGGAATATGTCAAGCAGTTGCTAAAACAAAGGAACACCTCCCTTAGCTTGTATGACCTTGTGATGACTTCCACTATACATTACGAAGCATTAGTGAAGATGTTGACCTCTATTCCTGTTAGTAAGGACATCTCTACTAGTGAAGAGTCCATTCTTGCAATCATGGTACCCCCTTCACCAAAGGAAGAAACAAGGTTGATAGCACTAGTGTTTTGAGATAGTGAAGTCAAGACCAATCCCTAGGATGGTGAGATAAACAAGGCTTCCCTCTTTATAACCATAAGGATAGGATGGTACAAGATGCACAAGGTGCATGTTGACAATAGAGCCGCAACGAATGTAATACCTTATACCATTATAGAACATTTAGGCCTAACCATGCATATGCAACATACTTGAACAACCACTCTTAAATCCTTGAATGGATATTGGGTTGTTGTAAAAGGCTTTATTTCTTTAGACTTTGTGGCAGGGAAACAATTCCCCACAACGTCCAATTTCATGGTGGTGGAAGAGATGCCAAGATTCAACCTTATTTTGGGAAGGCCTTGGCTAGCTCATTTACAAGCTCTTTCCTTATCGATCCATAAAAAAATTCACCTATCTTATGAGGGAGGTGAGATAATCATCCATAATGATAATGTCGCTCCTTTGGTAGTCAACAATGTTGACGTAGGACAAGGATCTAAAGTAAAGTTTCAAGAAGAAACTCTTACTGTTAACCACAAAGTCAAGAAGCCTAATAGAGCACAAGAGGCCAACACCAATAATAATGTGTCCATGGATGCACCATGGGAATAGTTCCCCTTCAATGTGGTTAGTGAAAGAAATGGAGAATACATAATTGTCCAAAGTAGACCATACACATTTCCTAATCTCTCAAAGATTAGGAAACACTTGCATGATTGATGTATCCCCCAATCCACTTGCCCTTGCACTTATAACTATGTGTCCTTCTTTAATTATAGCCTTTTTAGCCTAGTTTATAGGTTACTTATATGCATTATATTATTTACTTTTTTATACTTTATTTTAACCTTTACTTTGCATTTAGCCTAAGGTTTACTCTTTTTTACAATTTACTTTTTCAAGCCTTTTTATCTTAGCACATAGACCATAAAAATACAATTAAAACTTCAAAACTTGAAAAATCTCATAAAAATTTTAAAGACAAAAAATTGATAGAAAAATTTTCTTTTTAAAACATGTAGACCACCATGGCCTAAAATTGGCAAATCATTTATCACATTCTACAACTTAGCTTATACCTTAGTGGCCAACATATAGCCAATTTTACTTGTTTATAACCAATCGTAATTGCATAAGTTAACCAACATAGCCTATAACATGAATGAAAACATGAATAAAACATTAAGCATCAAAACATATAAACATAATTAAAACTTAAAAATAATAATAGTTTAAATATTTGTCACATAGCATGAGAAAATTCTAAACAATACATGAAATAATAAATTGTCCATCAACCAATCAAATGGCTAACACTAGCCAATACATTATGACCTCAAACATCAATCTAACAAATGAGATAACTAAAGATAAAAATTCAAGGATAGTACTAAGGGATATTTGGAGGAGATTAAGGAGCACTTTCATATTTACCATTAGGATTGTCGGCATCACATATTACCTATACTACAATAAAATACAAGTTTAACCAATAATCAACAAAGTATGAAACCAAATTATCAACTATAAATTAAATCAAATTAAAATAAAATATGCTAAAGTAAATAAAACAAGCAAACTTGGAAGGGCTCGGGTGCAACATCTTCAGGTCGGAGGTTCTAAAGGCCAACCTTCAAATGATGTAGGATTTGTTCATTGATCATGTGGGCCCAATCCACCTCCCCAAGATTGATACCTGTCAAGATGTTGCTATCATCGATCTTAGTCCATGTAGATGAAAATGTAGTAGTAGTCACCTCCCTAGAAGTAGTAAAGACCTAAGGGGATGAGTAATCATTGATAATCAAATAACCTTCAAATAGTTTGAAGACATCCTCCACTTGAATCCCCTTCACGAACAACTCTAACTTATGTCATTCAATGGACTCCTCCTTTAACCACTTAAGATAGGATTCATGTTCAGCCTTATATTTTTTTTGTGGTCTTTCTATGCCCAACCCCACTCAAGAAAGTAGGCATAGTAGTCTCTTCACTCCCTAGCCTTACGTGCCAACAAGTCCATCTAAAGTTTCTACTCAGTAACCTCTCTAGCAAGGACAATTTTGCCATAGATGGCATTCTAGTACCACATCCATTTGATCTCTTTGATTTGCAAGGAACTCCAATTGGCCACTAGGGCCTCCACAAATTCCTTATGATCTTTGAAATTCCTTATGATTTTCTCTTTCCAACACTATAACTCGTTCCCATAGGAACTCATTGGAACATTGGGTTTTCCACAAAGTTTTGACACATGAAAATGTACATTCAGTGGTACTTTCATACAAATTTCATGGAACATTATCCACATCCAATGGTAAGTTGGGCAAGGCGTCAGTCTCAATGGAACAGTTAGGATCCCATTTAAGCTTAGGCATTGAAAACAATAGAAAAAGAGATATGGAAAAATAATAAGTGATCAAATAACCAAGAAAAATGAACAAAAAATTGACTAAAATAATACAACTTTAAAACAAAAAAAAAACTAAAAGTGCAAGATAAGCTAAGTTTTTATCAACATCGGGAGCAACTTGTTGCAACCAATCAATCATGTCCTCAGCCATCCCTTGCATGAATTCCCTCTTATCAGGAGTGTCTACCCATGGCTTCATGCAAAACATGGACTTTGAGGTAGTGGAATGAGGCTCATCAACTATGGCAAGCATAATGATCAACAAATGATTAAGACCTAGCTTGAACTAAAACAAAACTCAAATGTATCAAACAAGAGGCATACACACTTGGAGCATCATTTGGAATGATGACAAGGGGTTTACCTACTTGTGAGGGGTTAAATATAGCATCAAAGTCATCCAATGGAACATTGGATAATCCCTCATCCTCATCGCATTATAGAAGCTCCTGCTCTAGGCATTTTTGATTTGCCTCCACTACTACTACTTTTTTCATTAACTCTTGTTGCTTGCCTACAAGAATAATAAGATCAAAACGTAATATAACTTAGAATACCTTACCTAAAACAAAATAATAATATAGCCTTATAACATAAAACATAACAATGCAAAATAACTAAAAAATAAAACAAACTAAAACATACCTATGACCATGTCACATGCTTGGCCCAGTCTAACAACAAACCTCCTCTTGGAGGATTGTTTAATCATTGGGGCTACTTCCTCAATCATGGGCCTCTTCAACTTGGCTTTAGCTGCACCTTCAACTTTAGCCTACAATTTCTTGGTTCTTTCAACGTTCCCATGGTCAACCTTGGGCTCAACCCCATTGCTATCAAGGAAAGCATAATGCCTATCACTAAGTCTCTTAGTGATAATAGACAACAACTCCATGATGTTCTCTGGTTGGTTCTAAGCTTGCATGGTGGGATGAACATGTTTCACCCATGGCTTGGAGAGTTGGGATGGATCTTGGCTTACCCATTTTCTATCCTACCTCATCACCAGGAACTCCATGAATCTTCTCAAAGAATGTGTAATGCATGTGGAATTTTTTCATGAGGTTGTTTCAGAGTTTAAGGACCTCCCCATGTAGCTTGGAAGCCAAGTGACTAGCATAGTTAAATTGAGCATCCTTCAAAATGATCTTCTTCATGATCCATGCCTACTTAATGCCCATGATCTTGCCCTATGATAGCAACTTTGAGAATGCCCAAGAGTAGAATAAGGGGTATGCCTATCTAGCCTCTTTAATCTTGAACTAGTTAAGACACAACCCCTTGTGATCATGATGAGTGTCTAACCACTCTTCCACCTCCTCCTAGTGGTCGACATCTTTACTTGCTTTAGTTACAATCTTTAGGCCCTCATGAGAAATTCCAAAGAGGTCACTAAAGGTGGGATCATTGATGGCTAGGGTGATAGGCACACCATGAACCTGAATGATGAACTTCTTCACTCTTTTGTCAAAGGAGTCAATGATGTTCACCATCTTAGGGATAGGGATGGTTGGGCTAGGGGCCATGAAGAGATTAAGAAAACCTACATTCGTGATGTTTGCTTGAATGTTTCTGGGTAACCTACTAGCCAACCATTATTGCACCAAATCCACCTCATCGTACTTAAGGATGAAAGTCTCCTTACACCATCCTAAAATGACCAATGTGATAGTGGAGGAGGTGCTAGCCCCTACAATACAATAAGAGGTCAATTAGCATAGGCTTAGGCATGTCTCGCAAACCCAAAATATAATAAGTATAACTAATTAAAACAAAATTTATAACCAATCAAAGCCAATAAAACTATTTAAACACCTAACACCTAAGTAACCTATAATCATGAAACCATGAAAACATTGATATAAAAAAAATAATTCTTACCTTTCTTGCTAGAAAAAGGTAGCATGAGCGCCTCAATAAGTATGTGGGAAAGATCTGATGTATCCCACCAATCATGTGTTGTGCCATTAGCTACATAGCTTTTGTAGGCATTGGAATAACACATGGTGTACCTGCCCAAGTCACCTTTGAGTTGCTCCACCACTACAAGCCTCACTATGGGACTTTGGCAAGACTCCCAACATCGTTTAAGCCAAGGGTAGGAGTTGATCACTTTTGATCAAGCCTTTGTCATCCACATTGTACCTACAAACATACCAATTCAAGAAAAGAAAATCATTAAAGCCAAATAGCCTAAAAAACTAATAAGTAAAATAGCCAACAAAGGATAAATTTAAAGCCATGCTTACCCTTCCACATAGTAGACAATAATGAGAGTGTTTTGAAATAGCATGTGGGTGTGGTGACCAACTAATAGTGTGTTGTTGGCATTACAAAAGTTGAACTTAGGCATGTCTGAAACATTGGACAGCTTACAAGTGCCTCTTGTATGTGTTCCATCAAGCATTTTATCCTCCACAAATTTTTTAAGATCATCTTCAATGAATTTAACAATTGATAAAATCAATCTTTATTTTGATGCGATGTTGTATCTATAATATCATAGCAACGATGTTGTAGTACATGCTATGTCATCATTGATGCAATGTCTCAAGATGCATGCAACCCTATAAATACTAGCACTTGGACACACAATTCATAGTTTTTCATTCCAACCTTAGCCAAATTCTTGCATTTTGTTTTTGTAGATTTAGTGTAGAGTGAATGCCCGTAGTGTGATGTTTAGCAGTTGAATGGTGTCTTTATTCAAGTGAATTGTACTTGGACGTAGTTTAGAGTAGCAATAAAGATCAAGACTACCTTTCATCACTACAACATTCCCTTTGTTTTATTTGTTTACTTAGCATAATTTTTACTATTTTCATAGCTTAACACTTTACTTTTCTTAAGCACTTTACTTTACATGTTATTAGTAAGTGGTATGGATACGACTGGTTTCGAGTGCTAAGTGTAGTTATCTAGTAACCTAGTAGTGACATTGTTTGGTTCACCTAATCATAATTCCACTTGGTAATCCTAGCGATAACTATACAAGTCTAAGGTATGAATGATATCATAAGACTGGATGTCCATCACACTCACCTTAGATGGGTTTATGTTTTCTTAGTTAACTAGACTTAGAATTTATTCAATCATGTTTACTTTAGGAGCACTTAAGAGCCAAACAACATCAATAATAATATTCCTCACTAAGAGTTAAACCACACACTTACACATCACTAGCTCAAAGTGGGAAGACAGTGATCTCAAACTTAACCTCAATTACTAACATAATTACTTGTCCATTTGTGAATTACAATTTGGTTGCACATGAACACTTGTGACTTATATGGTAGAGTGTTGGATGCTCCACTGCTCATCAACAATCAAGCTGGAGGACCTAGGCAACAAGGTTTTGACAATGATGGTAGTTGTGTGAGATGCTAAGTGTGATCATATCATCATACTAAAATTTTGCAGTAGAAATGCCAAGAACTCTTTTGTCCCTGGTCTGAACCATAGAAAGCCATGGTTCAATACCATGTGGGTAGGCAAGGTGTTGGGCCTCAGGGTGTGGATACATCAAAGCAATTCCACTAGCTCAATAACCACTAAGATGGGCTTGAGGAAGGCCCTGTACACAACAACAACAATAATCATCAAAACCATAAGTAACCTTAAAAAAATATGAACAAATGTTAAACAACCAAGATAACTACAACTTCAAAATCAACGTTTTCATGTAAAGCCATAACAATCCATAGTTTCAACACTTAAAACCAAAATCAAAATTAGGAATAACTTTCATTTTAAAACAAATACAGCTAAGTAGCCTATTAACAACCCATACCAATTTTCATGGTAAAATATACATAAAAATTTGTGGAAATTTTATGTAGGCATTGAAACCATGAAAATAGCTTATAACTACAACGACAGTCATAGGTCCCAATTTGAATTTTGCAAAGTTTTACTAGGCATCCTAGTTAATGGTCAGATAGGCATAGTAAAAACTCTAGGAAGGCTAGTCAAAATTTTCTAGGAATTCAAATGACTATTAAGAACTAAAAAGATAGCATGTAAATGACTTTAAGAAGCTTTGAGTATCATTAAAAAATACACCAACAACACCAATGCTACCTGTACAAATAGGAAGGTTTACAATTTTCATAGCCAAAACTACAACTGTATAGAACCATTTACAATTGGTTGAAAATGATAAATTAGAACTAAAATTTTTTTTCTAAGGCTAAGAATTATATGGGCATGAAACTCAAGAAGATTTATCATCTAAGGTATAGTTTCAAGCTTTGAAAAAATTTAAAACACAACCCAAAACCTTAACAAAGTTCAACAAAAATTAAATAAGAACCCTAAACTATAGAAAATAGTTATAATAGATGACTAATAAAAAATATGAAAAAATTTTTAAAAATTTTGAAATTAATTCCAAACCCTACCTAACACCTCTAAGCATCTCCAAAAACCTAGGACATTGGCTAAAAAAAGTTTCCAAAGTGCCAACATCGCCCATCTTCACAAGGGTAAAATTGTGAAAACCAAAAACCTCACTTTACACTAATCAATGAAAGAATTCATCAAAAATTAACCATACATCTAAATTCAGTGATGCCATAGTTTTTGGAATTGTTAAATGAAAAACTAAAAATCCAAAACCTAAAAATTGGAAAATTCTTAGTCGTTTTGACATGAAAAATAGCCAAATACTGAAAAGCCACTACACACTGGCTTACGGAAAAATTTGTAGAGAATTCACCATAAGTCAAAATTTAGTAGTTCAAAAACTAGTTTGACCATTAAATATAGTACTACAACTACATGTCCATAAAAATTAAAAAATCCTAATTGTTTGCACAATAAAAATACAAAAGTGGTGTTGCTTTTTAACCCAAATTATAAGAAAATGCATAAGAAAATTTTTAATTTAATATACATCAATATCAAAATCCCATAAACATAGCCTAGATATAATGTAGGAATTTTGCAAAATGCAAATCTACCCAACACACAAACTGACACAACCAAAAACGCCTAGGATTCCAATGAAATTTTGCATGAAATGATTAGGAGTTATGTACCTGGGGGTCATGGCAAAGGAACCTTCATCAATTGATGTCATGGAAGGTGAGGGAGGCTTTGTGAAGCTACATCAACCTCCTCCAATGTTGGATTTTTGCTAGTGGAATCCTTCCTCTTAGACATAATGATAACTGATGTGGAAACCAGAAAATCCTTAAGCTTTGGGAAGCTTTTTGGCAACTACACTTACTTCCTAGTGAGGGATGGCTAGGAAATGCTGAGAATACATGTAGTTGAAGCTAAAATATGTTTAAAGATTTGGTTCTATGCATTGAATCTTGGAAGTGCTGAGAAGATTATGATTTGTGCAAAATTGTAATTTGGAAATCAATCTGAAACTTAAGCGCCTACCTTTAAAACCTTGGTTTTCCAAAATGCTCATCTAATTCTCACTTAGCTCCATGATAATAATTGGAAAGTGGAACTATGCTGAGTGAGTGGAAAATAAATTCATGTAATAACTAAAACTTAGGATGGGGCCCACTAGGTGCCTCTCCAACAAGCCAATGAAAATCCTAAAACACTTGGATTTTCAACTTTTCCATGGTGACTACACTAGGGTTTAAGCATTAAAAAGCCTTAAAATAAATTCCAAACCCCAAACCATCCATACATGTCATGAAACCTTATGCAGAAAATGGGAAACTAGGTGTTGGTATCGATGGAAACTGAACACCAAAGAAGGTTAAAAATCATACCAAAACCTATCATTTTGGGAAACTATGCTGACCAACATCCTAACTATGTTGGCCAGCATAGTGCCAAGTGAGATAATGTCCCCTACCATCTACCAAGCTATCAATTGACTCCAAAATTATCACATCATGCACCAAACCCTAACAAAAGCTTTTGGTAGCTCCTAAATTTCATAAAATTGGTTTAAAAGCATTAAAAATCATTTTATTACATGAACTACACTGGGGGAGACCTCAACTATGCTAGCTAGCATAGTCCTAATGTAGTTAAGCAAGGAATAAAGACCAAAAACCAAAAATAGTTTCCAAAATGACACACTTTGAATTCCAAAGTCTTTGGCAAATACAAAACCCAAGAAATCAAGAAAAAAGGGAAAATTTCCTACTCCCACCTTTTGAATACGTTGGAGATGGCAAGGACTACATTGGCTAGCATA
This sequence comes from Gnetum montanum, assembly GCA_015680685.1. Lineage (NCBI taxonomy): Eukaryota > Viridiplantae > Streptophyta > Gnetopsida > Gnetales > Gnetaceae > Gnetum > Gnetum montanum. The sequence continues at coordinate 73,199 of MNCI01015393.1, forward strand.
GTCCCATTCTAGTTGGGAGACAATGAACCATTAAAAACAAAATATAACCTTCAAATTAACATATTTTTACCTTAACAATCCTTTGGAATGTTTGGTGACCTTGCATTGACAAATTATAAGATAAATGAAGGCCAAATCCCATCTCCACCTTAGGACTATGCTGAGGAAGCTTGGGACTATGTTGGCTAACATAGTTCCAATGTAGTCCCACTTCCAAATCACCAATATGGGTTACCAACATGTCAAAATTAATTTTTAGAAGCATCATCTCAACTCCAAACCATATTGAAGACCTTGAAGATGACCAAACCCCATGAACCAAGTCAAAAATCAACAAAAAAATCATCCTACACCCCTCAACTACACCGGGACTATGTTGGCTAGTGTAGTCCAAGGGTGTAGGATTAATTCAAAACTAAAAAGACCATCAAAACTAACAATCTTGGGCTAGAAACCCTAGTTCTGAACACCGATGATCTAAAAACTTAAAAACCTAATCGATCAACCATGAAATTTCACCAAAAGGAAATATTCATCTTGTGACTATGCTGGAGGAGGCATGGACTACATTGGCTAGTGTAGTCCTAGCGTATTCATGGTTCTAGGTTGATTTGACTAGTGCTTTAACACTCCAAATAACCCAGAACATGGCTTGAAAACCCAAAACCTTGTTTGGCCTTACCTAGTTGTAATTCCATATCGTTTTATCCCTGGAAATGTCAGATTTGCCTCATCTATGCTAAGGCCAAGCTCAACTATGCTAGCCAACACAACAAATGGGAAATCATCATTTCAATAGAAAAATAACCCCTAGAATCAACCATCTTGATCCAAAATCCTAGCTATAAACACTAGCAATTCAAGAACTTGAAAACTTACTCAGTCAACTACAAAACTCCACCAAAAGTCAAGATTCAAATGGTACCACACTGAGGCAACCCTGGACTATGTTGGCTATCATAGTTCCAACGTAGTCACAATTCTAGGTTGGTTTGACTAACACTGCACAACTCAAAATGGCATAAAATTTAATTTATGAAGTCCAAAAACCTTGAAACCTTGAAGATAGCCATAGTTTAATCTTGTTTGGCCATGAAAAGCCAAAAAACTTCTCCCAGCTATGCTAAGATAGGCTAGGACTACACTTGCCAGCATACTCCCAACGTAGTTATGGTGTTGGGCAAGTTTGACCAATACCACAACACTCTAAATGATCCAAAAATTGTCTTGAAAGCCTATAACCTCACTTGATCCTATCTAGCTGTACTTCTAACCTATTTCAATAATGAAAATACTAGATTTAGTTGATCTATGCTGGGGCCATACTGATCTATGCTAGCCAACATAGTCCAATGGGAAATGGTATCAAAAATCACTTATAGTAGCCTATTTTACCTTTGAAATGTCTAATCCAAACCTCTCAAAATCCTACGCTACCTTAGGAAGTTGAAAAGGCACTAGTTTTAATCCTGAAATCCCATAAACCCATTTCTCAAATGCATCTATGTTGGAGAAAGCCTAGACTATGCTAGCTAGCATATTCACTAATTTTGGCATCATTTCCAACTTTTGGAAAGTGAAAACAAAGCCAAAATGTGCTAATCTTCAACCCTAGTCTTTGCACTAGCCATACAAACCATTAAGAACTTAAAACTAGTTACAATGAACCTAGGAAACCACCTATTCATGCCGACTACACTAGGGTTATTCTAACTACACTAGCCAGCATAGTTTATAGGTGAACCCAGCATAGTTACAGGAAAAGATGACATTTTGACCTTCAAACGACCTCATCAAGTGCCTAAACTCACCTATCAACCTTTTAGACCTCTATTATGGCCTTCTAAGGCCTAAAATTGGCAAAATCTAATCCTAATTAACTAATATTGACCATGTTTTACCTTATGTTTCCTACCTTAATTGGTTTAGCCTTGTTTCACTATGTTTTAGCTTGATTTGACCTTATTATGCATTGCAAACCTTCATTCTTTGACCCTATGATGTCATTTGGTTTCATTTTTGGCTTCATTGGAGCATCACTTGGCCCCATTCCACCAAGTGTTTCCAGTTTTTGGCCTTTATTTAACCTTATGTAGCCTTTGTTTCATCTTATTCATCTTTACCTACCTCTTATAGTATTTCTTGACATTATTTGCACCTTGTTTGACTATGAAATAACATGTTTTAGCTGATCCATGCATAGTCACTAGAGTATTTTATATCATTTTGAAATTATTTACTCATTTTACCCAGTTGTCACTTAATGTGCTTATGGTTGATATGCAAGATTAGAGTATGGACACCTAAAAGAAAATTAGTTTACCATTGAATCTAAGTGAACCTCGTGGTGATGTTGAATAATTTATTGATGTTAATTTCCTGGATCTTGAGCTTGAGAGTTTTGTTGACCACATAGCCTCAATAGAGAAACCTCTAGAATGGACTAAAGACTTAGTCAAAACCCTTTACCTTGAGGTTGGCGACATTACTAAGGACTCTCTAATTGAGGTTCTTATCATGATAGATAATGGTGAGGAGAAAACACTAAAATTAAGTTCCTTATTAGAACCTCAGCAGGCTCAAGACATCACCAAGGTCCTCCAAGACAACATTAAGGCCTTTGCTTGATCATATGAAAATATGCAAGGTCTTAACCCACACCTAGTTAAACATAACATCATACTTAATGATAGTATTGGGCCAGTTAAGCAAAAAGTTCATAAGATTAGGCTAGATTTAGCCTTGGCAGTTCATGATGAGAGCACAAAATTATACCAAGTTGGCTTCATTAAGGTTGTCGATTACGTAGAATGGGTGTCCAACATAGTGGTATTCCCTAAGAGAAACAAGAGTATACGTATATGCATTGATTTTTGAGACCTAAATAAGGCAACCATCAAGGATGATTTCCCTTTGCCTAGTATTGACCAACTTATCAAAACTGCAGCTAGACATGCCTTACTATCCTTAATGGATGAGTTCTTGGGATATAACCAAATTAGGATTAGCCCAAAACATCAACTTAGTGCAAAATTCATGACCTCATGGGGAACCTTTTGTTACACCATGATGTCCTTTGGCCTAAAGAACACAAGAGCAACCTACCAAAGAGCAATGATGTATATTTTTAGTGACTATATGCTAGGATTGCTCAATGATTACATAGATGATATAGTCGTTAAGTCTAAAGTGGCCAACAACCATGCACATGACCTTGACCTTGTGTTGAAATGATGTGTCAAATATGAGCTTAGGCTTAACCCCAAGAAGTGTGTCTTTAATGTCAAAACTAGTAAGATGCTTGGCTTTGTAGTATCCAAAGCAGAAATATGTGTTAATCCTAACAAGGTTAAGGCCATATCCAACTTGGCAATGCCAACTAACCTTAAGGAGCTTTAGGTATTGCAAGGTAGATTATAATTTTTCCATAGGTTTATAGCTAGGCTTGTGGATAAGTTATAATCCACATAACACTTTGTTAAGAAAGGAGTTTACTATGAGTGGATAGCTCAATGCCAAGAAGCTTTTGAAAACCTTAATCAAGTGTTGGCACAACTACCTACAATTTATCCACTGTAAAAAGATAAACATTTTTTACATCTACCTTGCTATCTCCAACATGTCTATTGCCTCTCTACTCTATTAGATATGAGATGATGAAGTGGAGTTACCTATATACTACTTAAGGAATGCATTGATTACCTATGAGACTTGATACACAAAAGTGAAGAAGTATTGTCTAGCCCTAGTCTTGTCACTGAAGAAGTGACAACACTACCTATTTAGGAGCTAGGTTAATGCCGTATGTAAATACAACATACTTAGAGCCATCATAAGCAACATCTATGAAAATATTTGTATTTCTCATTGGAAAGCCATAACAACTAATTTTAACCTTCATTATATCTCTCAAGCCTTAACAAAAGGTCAAGCTCTAGCCACATAACTTATTGTTTCACCAGTAGAAGATCATGCAACCATAAAACTTGAATTCTTAGATGAACATGTCAACATTGTTAATGATGTACCAAAGGGCTTTGAGGTAATTATGCACTTTGACAGAGCTTCAACCGTCCATGGAACTAGTGTTGCTACCATCATAACATTCCCATCTAGTGATATCCAATCCTTTGCTTACCATTTTGAATTTCCATCCACCAACAACATAGCAGAGTATGAAGGATTGATCAGGTGAATGATGGTAGCTTGTGACCTAGGAATCAAATGCCTAATGATCAAATGTGATTCATAACTTGTGATTAAGAAAGTAAATGAGATTTGTGCATGCAAAGAAAAACATTTTCAATCCTACTATGACCTAGGAAAGAAATGGATGCAACAATTTATAGATGTTAGTATCCAACATGTACCCTGAATCGAGAATATGCTAGTTGATGCCATTGTGACCTTGGTCCTTAGTGTGACACCAAATGTGTTTAGCAAATTGCCTTCCTTAACTATGGACTGTACTATTCCTATGATCCAAAGCACTAAGGAAAACTTTGTAGCCTCCATCAATATCAATCCTCCAAGGGAATGCTATGATGATAGCAAGTTTTACCTCATGCATGGTGAATCTCCACAAGGCTTGACTACTTCTTAGAAGGATGTTGTCCATAAATGATCAAAATAGTATATCATTGTAGGCAATAATACATTATGTCAATGATCTTATGATGACATATTATTCGTATGCTTGGGTAAAATTGAAGACTGCATAGTCCTTGAGAAAGTTCATGAGGATGTATGTGGATGACATATAGTTCCTAGAGCCATGATTGCTAAGGTTAGATTGCTAGGCTATTACTGGCCCTATATGGAAAGTGACTATCTACAAAAGGTCAAGACTCGTGACACTTGTTAATGGCATAGTAACCTAATACATGTGCTAGCAACTAAGTTACATACTACTCAAATAACTTGGCCATTTCAATGATGGGGGTTGAATATCATGGGACCTATAACACCTAAGTCTTCTATAGGTTATAACTTCACCATCACCACAACTGAATACTTCACAAAGTGGGTTGAAGCTTTACCCTAAGGAAGAAAACATATCAACAAGTCTGTAGATTTATACTAGACAATATAGTACTCCATTTTGGCATACATATGACCATAGTCACAGATAATGCACCACAATTTAGTAGCTAGAAAATGAAAAAATTTTGCTATGACCTAGGCACTAAGCATTTCTTTTTGTCACTGTACTACCTCCAAGCCAATGGATAAGCTGAAGCTAGCAACAAGGCCATCATAAAGTTGCTTAAAAAGAAGTTGAACAATAGCTTACGCAAGTGGCATGAGCAACTTGTCCATGCACTTTGGGCCTACTAAACAACCTATCAAACCATAATTGGTGTAACTTTATATAGCTTGGTTTATATGTTTGAAGTTGTTTTACCTCTTGAATTGCAAGTTCTATCACTTAGAGTGGCTCTATCAAACTTTGTCAATGATGAACAAAATAAGGAGCTACATACCATGGACCTAGACTTGGTGTAGGAGCAATGAGTATGAAAGCTTGCTCACATCGAGTAATACTAGGAGAGGTAGAAACAATAGCATCACCATGACCTAAGCAAATGAAAGATCATCAAGGGAGACATAGTCCTCAAAGTCATTTGTACGCATGCAAACAAATTCTCAGCCAACTAGGAAGGATCTTTCTTAACCACTAAGGCCGTTGGCAATGGAGCCTTCAAAATAGTGGACATGGATGGGAATGAACTAGCCAACATGGTGAATCATTCCTATCTAAAGCCTTATTACATCTAACATGCTTTCTTTATAATTATTAACATCAACATCCACACCACATTAACCAATAACAAGTGAGCTAGTATTCCTTTCCTTACCTCTTTTTTGCATGAAAAATGGACTAAAAAACATTGTAACATCTATAATTCAAGATGCAGATCCCTTTTAGGTGTATCAATTGTGACCTTCAGTGGTTTGGTTTGTTGATTCTTTCATATATCCGTATGCATTATATTATGATAACATGCTTTCATTGTCTTTTTTTGATTATTCTCTTGAAGTTATGCTTGTAGGATGAAGCATGGAGTCATAGCAAAGGTGCAACTCCTTGCAATAGAAAGTCATCATGTAACCTCAATGTGCAAGATTTGGTGAGTTAGTCTTACTATACCAAGAGTGCTTGTTTTGTAATCCCCATCATTACTCTGCTTAGAACCCAATCCCATAGCCTAATTATGACCTTTCCTCATCCTAAATGACAATGATAACCTATGTTTGACACTCATGCATTATGGCTAGTTGATATCTCCTTTGTCATGCTTCATCATTAAGTCCATTGAATCTAACACATCTCATTCAATGAGAAAACCAAATCAAACCTAACCTTGGTAATGAAACCCAATGAAGGCTATGTTCCCCCAAAACAATACTAAGGGGAAGGAGCAAATTTCCTAGAAGAAAAATGACCAATGAGGACCAAAAGATAAACCAATGACTCCAGAAATACAAAGGAAGAAGCCTAATGGCCAAAGAAACCTTGGAGTGAGGTATTGGTTCCTCAAAAACATTACCAAGTGACCAGCACTTTAAATCACGAAGAGAAAAGACCTTATCGATTATTCAAAATATCATTACCATATCATAGCCATGATGTCAACTTATGGAACTCACTATTAACCCTCATTACCATTTTCTAATGATCAACTGTAATTAATAACTTTTGTGATCTTAACTCACTATTAACCCTCATTACTATTAACTCACTTTTGTAATTAATAACTTTTATCATCTTATCATAACCTTATCCCATTGTGAAAAATCACTCTTTGGCATGGTTTGACACTACAAGATCATGCGTGAAGAGGAAACATTGGTCATGGGATCACAATGGTGCTTTGTATTCTTTATCGACCTCTCTTGGGTCAATCCTTCAAACATCAACAAAGAGGGGCCAATGAAACACCATCAAAAAAATAAATGTTGTAACTTGTAACCTTCACCACCCAACTTGAAGTAAGATTTTATTATAAATGTAAGGTTTTTGGTCAATGAGCTACAATCTTGCACATTCTAACTTTTAGGGCTAAAATATGCCTCATAAGTTTCTACTGCCTCACTTCCTAGGTGGAAAAAGCAATGCCATGTCTATATCACTAGAGTGTTGTACTACTTGGAAGATTGTTAAGGTTTTGGAAGCCTTGAAATCACATTTCCAAACCTGATGGGACCTTTTGGGGTTAAGTGATTGGTGTTGTGGTACAACACTCCAGAGAGGGGCTTGAAGGCTTTATAGGATGTGAACTCTTCAACCACATTTTGAAAGTAATAAAGTCCAAAGATATGCTTGCAATCTACCCTTTGAGTGTGAACTACCTAATTGGGGAGCCATGTTAAAATTTAGTGTATGTATATCATTAAGTTCAAAATTTGGGAACTTATCCATCCCCTCCCCCTTCTAAGTTCAACGATCCTCAAGTGGTATTAGAGCCTAGTACTCTTGCTCTCTTCAAGAGTGAACATGGAAGGGAAACTTAGCATCAAATGAAGCTTAATGGACATTATCAACTAGTGCATTCAATTCATTTGTCACCTCATTTATAAAGGTAAATATATTTTTCCTTGCTTACGTTTAGAATATAGAAGACTATGCTTATAAAGTTAACAATTCTTGTGATTATCAAAATAATGCTTCCTTTGAAGATAGGTATGAAACATTTTTCCATAGAATTCTTTCTTTCCAAAATTTGTGCATTGAAATAAAAGATGCCTTACATGCCAAGGAAATTAAAATTAAAATTCTTGATGATGAATGCTCTTACCTCAAAAAGAAAAACTTAGACCTTAGGGTTGAGATTCAAAAAATGACAAGAATGTTTGAGCAAATGAACAAGAGCTCTTTGGAGAAACCAAAGAATTAAAAACAAAATTTATCTAGGTTTGGAAAATCTTCTAGATCAAATAACTTGAAATTTTTCTCTTGTGGTAAATATGGTTATGCTCAAAATTAATGTTATCTTAGAATGCATCACCACTCATGGGTTTTGCAAAACCAACTTAGAAAGAAAATCATGCAAGGAAAGGTTAAAAATAATTTGATGGCACAAATTACCTTCTTCAATGATAATACTAGCACATGGTATATTGACAATGGGTGTTCAAGGCACATGATAGATGAAAAATCCTACATCATCCACTTCACAAAACAAAATTGTAGTACAGTCACATTTGGAGATGACATGGAAGCACCCATAATAGGTATTGGTACCATAGGAGGAAAAGATAAAGGATTATCCACTATGAAAAAAGTATTTTTTTTATGGGTTAAAACATAATCTTCTTGTGTTTTTCATTGATGTTACCTTTTCAAAAAAAAGTTATAGAATATAAGATTTATCTATTGGAAATATTGTGATTGAAGGATCTAGAAAAGGAAATGTATATACTACTATATTTGGAAACTTTCCTAACCTTGAATCCAAGTGTTTAATAAGTTATATAGACGATACACATTTTTGGCATAGGAAATTAGGCCACATCAATAAGAAATTTCTCTAGACCTTGGTGACGAAATGGTGTGTGGTCTCCCTAAGCTTAAAGATTTCAACCTAAATACAGATGAAGCCTATCAAAAGGGAACATAAACAAGGGTAAGATCTGGTAAGAAAAATTATATTTCTACTACTCATACCTTAGACTTACTTAATATGGATGTATTTGGTCTAATTCAAACTCTTAAACTAGGAAAGAAAAGATATTTTGTAACTATTATTGATGATTATTCTCACTTTACTTAGGTTTTGTTTTTATATCACAAAGATGAAGTGTTTGATCATTTTTTGAGAATTAGTAATCAAATCCAAAAAGAAAAAGGATATGGTATTAAGGTTATCAGAAGTGACAATGGAGGTGAGTTTAAACATGCAAAATTTGAATATTTTTGTCAAATGAATGACATTCTACATCAATTCTCTATTGTAAGAACTCCTCGACAAATTGGTATAATTGAACGAACGAACAAAATCTTAAACTAGATGGGGAGAACAATATTAAATGATCAAGATCTTCCTCACCACTTCTGGGCTAAAGCTATCAAACTTGCTTGTTATGTGTCCTACAGAGTTCTAGTAAGAAGATTCACTTCCATAACCCCTTATGAATTATGGACTGGTTGAAAGCCCTCATTAGCTTACTTTCAGGTTTTTGGTTCAAAATGCTATATACTAAATGATAAAGATACCTTGAAAACGTTTGATGCAAAAATTGATGAAGGAATTTTCATAGGTTATTCTCTAGTTAGTAGGGCATACAGAGTGTTTAACAAAAGAACAAATATGATAGAAGAAATCATAAATGTCAAAATACATTACTATGATATTACTTGTCCTCAACCTAATAACAAAACTATTTCCATTTAGAAATTGTGCAACCCAACTTTAATACAAGATGACAAGAATTCAAAATCTAATAGTGAACATGAAGACGAAGAAAATGATGATGATCAAGAAATATCTCCCACTCTACCAAAACTGCTTAGAATTAACAAAACTCACTCTATTACCGATGTAATTAGAGAAGTTCAAGATGGTGTTCGTACTAGAAGCCAAATTAAAGAGATAGGTGCCTTTTCCACATATCTTTCTCAACTTGAACCTAAAACTTTTGAGAAAGTTAAAGGAGAGGAAGGGAGGATTTCAACTATGTAAGATAAACTTATTCAATTTGCTAGAAATGATGTATAGGAATTAACACATAGGCCTACTAATAAACCTATTATTGGAACCAAATGGATCTTTGGAAATAAGAATGATGAAAATGAAAACATAATAAAGAACAAGGCTAGATTGGTTGCCAAAGGATACAACCAATAAGAAGAAATAGACTTTGATGAGACTTTTTCTCCTGTTTCTGGGCTAAAATCTATTAGACTTCTTCTTGCCCATGTAATTAACAAAAACATCAAGCTTTATCAAATGGATGTCAAAAGTGTGTTCCTAAATGGAACCATACAAGAAGAAGTTTATATTGAACAACCTGAAGGGTTTTTTCATTCCATCAAGACCAATTATGTCTAAAAACTCAAAACGGCTCTCTATAGTCTTAAACAAGCTCCAAGAGCTTGGTATGAAAGACTTTCCCAACATCTCATATCTAATGGGTTTGAAAGAGGTAAGGTTGATGTTACATTGTTTATTAATAGAGAAGGAAAATACCTTCTAATTATTCAAATCTATGTTGATGATATTATTTCTGATTCCACTAATGAAATCCTTTGCAAGAAGTTTTCTAATCTCATGTAGTTCAAATTTAAAATGAGCATGATGAGAGAACTCAAGAACTTTCTTAGGTTTCAAATCTATCAGACAACTGATGGAACCTTCTTATGTCAAACCATGTAAAATATCTTTTGCTAAAATATAGCTTGGCTAATGTTAAAGTTAAAGTTACTCCAATGGCTACAAACTCTAAACTTGTTAAAATTGATCAAGGCAAGCCAGTTGATCCCAAGCTTTATAGAGGTATGATTGGTAGTCTTCTTTATAAGCCTCTACTAGGTTGTTAAGTGAATCTTTCATTACTTAAAAGGTACTACGAACTAGGGCCTTTGGTATCCAAAGGATTCCTCCCTTGATCTTATCGGTTATAGTGATGCAAATTAGGTAGGATGTTTTGATGATCGTCGTAGCTTTAGTGGTAATTATTTATTTTTGGGAAGAAGTCTCATTTCATGAACAACCAAGAAACAAACTTCTATAGCTATTTCAACTACAAAAGCTAAATACCTCTCTACTGATAGTTGTTGTGCTCAATTACTTGGGATGAAAGAGACTCTCAAAGATTTGGGAGTAATCATAGATTCAACTCCTATTTACTATGATGACAAGAGTGCCATCAACATGACCAAGAATCCAATCCAACATTTTCGTACCAAACATATTGAGATTCACCATTGTTTCATATGAAAGCAGACATAGCATGGTCATATCAAACTAGAATTCATTGGAACCGAAATTCAACTTGCAGATGCCTTCACAAAACCCTTAGATGAACATCGATTGGCATCTCTATGCAAGGATATGGGGATAAGAACTTGTCTTATCATGTGAGTATTTTCATTCTTTCTATTTTTACTCCAAATAAAACAAAACCAAAAAATAATAATAAATCCAAAACACCATAAACATTTTCTTTTCTCTATGCATCTATTTAGGGGGAGTTTGTCTCACCTTTTTGGTTATGTCCAAAAAGGGGAAGAAGTAGGTAAAATGTGTTATTATTTTATTTTTATTATTAGGACAAGACTAACCCATTTTCTTAAGTTTTGGACATTACCAAAAAGGGGGATATTATAGACCTTTTGGTTTTTATATGTTAAAATATTAAGAAAAATGTAATACAAGGTTGTTTATATGTATGTGTAGTTATTGTGCTTGCAAGATAAGAACTTGGATTGTGTAAGGTTATGGACAAGGAACAATACATTCATCATACAAGGGAAAGTGAACAAAGATGTCTTCAAGAAATAGAAGATGACCTGGTAGAATTGAAGGCTTCATAGACAAAGACATCTTTGAGAAATAGCATATGTCTTTCTTTAAGCAAAGACATCTTCATAAAATGCAGACTAAGTTTAGAAAGACATCTTTCATATGAAAAAGATGTCTTCTAGGATGGAGACATTAGAAAGATGTCTTCCAAGATGGAGACTTCAAAAAGACATCTTTCACTAAAAAAAGATGTCTTCCCAGAATGGAAGGCAATTTCAATGAGACATCTTAGGCACAAGAAATACATCTTCCATGATTGTTAGTGACCATTGGCTAGTCATTGCATAAGTTCCAAGATGAATTTAGAAACATATAAACTATAAGAAGACTTGATGTGCATTTAAAAAAAGTGCAAGCCTAGTTGTATTCATTATGCAATCATTTGTAATCATTGAATTCTCTATTGCTCCTCATGATCTTATCATTTTGGCATTGTAAAGTGTGTTGTACCTAACTATACAAGGATCAACAAACTGAGTTTCAATTATCCCTTATAATTCTTGTTCTTATTGCCCTGTGGGGTTGATGTACTTGAACTTGTTAGGATCCTTTGGGATTAAGTTGTTGGTGTTGCAGTATAACATTTCGGTGTAGAGCTTAAGATTGTAAAGGTTGTGGAAGCCTTGAAACCACATTTTCAAGCCTGACAGGACCTTGCAAGGTTGAGTGATTAGTGCTATGGTACAATACTCTAGAGTGGGGCTTGAAGATTGTACCGGATGTAGATCCTTCAACCACATTTTGAAAGCAACAAAGTCTAGAGGCTTGGTTGCAATCTACCCTTCAAGTGTGGACTACCCAAGTTGGAGAATCATGTTAAAATTTAGTGTGTGTATATCATTAAATTTAAAATTTGGGAACTTATTCATCCCCCACCCCCCACCCCCCTTCTAATTTTAACGATCCTCATAGTCCTCCAAGGCTAGCGTAGTTGAGGTGAAGGCAACATAGTCACAAAAGTCTGTTAACTATTTTTAGGATGAAAATGGGTTTTAATGGCTTTGGTATATGAAAACTTACCATAAATGGTCAACTACACTAGAATAATAGCCTACTACACTTGCAATCAACATCAATCTATCAACAATCATGGTAGAAATTTACAGCCTAAAATTAGCAACCTATAAGCCTATAAAAGCTAAACTTGAACATAATATTGGGATTCCAAAAACTTTTTTCTTTTTGAACATTATTTAACCCATACCACCATAGCAACCTTGAGCATTCAAAACCCATTTTGGCATTTATAAGACTTTTGGGAAGTAACTGGAATCTACTTGAGCACCAAAGATTCTTAACATAGTCCCATTGCCACCAAAGTCAAACATCATTGTGCACACTGTTAACATCCAAAAGTTGTAGATTTAGCTAAAAATCAACAAAATGCTTTTGATGATTGGTTTTGGAAAGTATCTGGATCATGGATTTTGATAGCAGAATACAACCTACTAGCTCCAATAGGCTTCAAACTTCATTCGAACAATGTTCTTATGCATTTCAACACATTATTTGTACACAATCAAACTCCATACTTTAAGCATTTTTCTTACAATTCAATAAAGTTTACAATTATTTTATTATGCAAAATTTGTTTCAAATTTAATTTCTATGTTTATTTTCATTTGAATTTGCAACTTCATTTTCATTTTCTATTTTCATTTACATTTTCTAAGTCCTTAGGTGATCAACTAGACCATTAAGGGTACCTTGCATCTTGTTTCTCAAAGGCCCTTGGGATCCAAGGTTAGGTTGTTGCACCTAGGATTCTTAGTTCTTCCAGCAAACAAATTTTCCAAGTTCTACACAAAGAAGCTGAAAAATAGTTCTACAAGTCATGTAAGCACCAAAAGTATAAATCTTAGATATGGGGCCTACTAAACATTATTTTGCACAGGACAAATTTTAGTTTTAATTTAGCTCAACTAAGCTTGTCGTATAATTTTTTTTTTGAGGATTTAAAAGAATTCAAAAGCCACATAAGCTTAAGATAAAAAAAAATCTTGTAGAATTAAAAAGAGATTCTATGAATTCCCTCTACAGGCTAGCTAGAAATCCACTTCGCCACGTCAACTCCGTTATAGGGAAAGTTTGTAGAGTATGAAAATGGTTCTATGAATAAGCTCTAAAATAGCTCTACAAGCCATGTTAGATTTGATATCAGGCTCATGAAAGGATATAATTTTAATTTACACACATGTGCATTAAATGTTTAATCTAGCTCAATATATTGTGAGTAAAACGTTGAAGGATATAACACAACTTGTAGAACCAAAATGCAATCCTACAAGAAAGGTCAAGAACCACTTTTCCACATTAGCTCTTTTGTAAAACAAAACTTGACTCTGTAAGCAAGTTCAAAAATGGTCATACAAGCTAACATTAGCAAGAACATATGAAAGTAGAAGTTAGATCAACAGGAATAGGCTAAATGTTAAGCCTAAGCTCTTAAGTTCTTAATGAAGTAGCTCAATGAAATAAAAGCTCATGACATGTGTCAAAAATAAATTCAAATAACCTATCTAAAATCAAGAAAATTAAAGAAAAAATCTATGAATATTAATAAGAAAAATCAATGCATATTTCAAATGCACAACCATTAACAAGAAGAGCTAAGAACTAAAACAAAGCTCAAAGCAAAGATAGTATTGTCATTGAAATGCAAAGAAATGTTTTTAGAGTCCTCATAAAATCCATTAGAAAAACATCTACGATATCTCACAAACAAAAGGAAGAGGTACCATAGAAATATCAGGATGTTGATACATTTGCTTTCTCTGAATACTTGCAACAATACAACCTAAATATTTATCATCTTTGACAATGGATTGATGTCATGTGGTTAGAACTAGAAGTAGAGAAAGTAGATTTATTCAGCTTTGATGAAGATCATAATTTAATAAAAAAAAATCAAGCCTTCATTTTTCAAAATCAATGGAAGAAGGGTAGGAGATATATAAGAAAATAGGGCTACACGAGCTCAACTTCAAGCTTAGGGAAAATCTCATAAAAGATGTTCTGAATCAACTGATAACATATATAGTTTATGAAAAGTACATGTTGTGATTCAAGGGAAATATAAAGTGCTATATTGATTTTAGTATTAAGAAGATGTATGATCTCTATGGAATAATAAAACCAAACACTATAGAGATAGAAGCTCATCGGTTTAATGAGGAGATGTTGAGTGGTAAGTTCTAGAACTATCCCGAATCTACAAGAAACATTAAGCTATAACCAACTAATCTAGAGAAGACTTGGGGATATAGAAACCTCATTATGAAGGCTTTGGAGCTCATGTTCCCTCATAGGATTTTCATTTCAACTTTAAAACTTTTTTTGGATGCAAAATAATTCAATTTATAATTATCATGTTTATGCCTAGGTAGTTTTAGAAAATTAGAGGTGTTTCTTCCCTATTCAATATATGAATGATGCATTACAATAGAGCCTTTCAGAAATTCATGAATAAGGGATTCAAATGAGTCTTAGCTTATTTTTTTTAGATTGCTTATTAAGTGAAGTTCCTCAACTTGAGAGGACAACCCCAATTTTTTTATGACTTATCATTAAGAAGAGCTCATCCACAAGATCCTTACTATGATTTTTTTGCAATTGTCTACCAGAGGAGCTATTTTGATGCACAAGCTTTAGAGTTCTTAATGAATTTTGTTTATCCTTATTTTATCAGGTTGATTTTAGAAGCTTTTCCACCAAGGATTGACTAGCAAGTCATTAATGAAATAGGGGAAAACTTTCATAAAGCTATCTTTCTACATGCTTGCTATACCCAAATTCTAATAGCAAGTTTTGAAGGGAAGGCCTTGAGGTTACCAAGGTTTGTGGCTCCTTATTTTGTAGCCTTATAGGTTGGGTGTCATATGTGGGAAAGTCCTCTATGACATGATTATAACCACAAGGAAGTTCCTCTAAAATTCAATGTCTGGGATTTTATCAATTTAGGGCATTTAAGAGCAATGGCTAGAAGATACATGAAGCAATGTCATTTTCCTCTAGCTCCAAAGAGAATATATTCAACTACTAAGACTAGAAAAGTCCATTAGCTAGATGATACTAATGTAGTCTATCATAGGGAAACTGATAGAGAGGTAAATCAAGCTAAAGATGAAGCTCTGACATAGTTAAAGAGAATTCTATCCATGAAGCTATTAGCTATAGTTTGTGATGCCCCAGTCATTGAAGTATATAGATGGATGGAAGATAGGGATCATATTTTGGCTAAGGACTTCTTAGAAGAATACTTAGCTTAGATGGACGAATATTATTTTCTTAGAACTTATTGAAACAAAAAAATCCAATGCTTTATAAAAGGTGTCTCCTTGATGGGGCCGAATATGCAAGAGTTAGAGCCATGAAGAAAACAAGGGTCAAGCAAGCGAGGCCCAAAAAAGAGCTATAGCAACAACAACTACTAGAGCAACATAAATTAAAAGAGCTACAATAGCAATAACTTTTGAAGCAACAAAAATTGAAGGAGCTACAATAGTAGCAATTATAGCAATAATAGAGAGAATAAGGGAGCTCATCCTCAATCCTTGACTTCCCATTTGGATACTTAACGAGAGGTGTAGCTTGGTCCTTTGGTGTGAAAGAAAAAAAAAGGTGTATCATCCTCAACCAAAAGCTACCCATAGAGCCAAAAATAGAAGTTAGTATCATCTTTTAGGATAAGGAGGATGATCCACAAACTAGAAAGAAAAACCTCATGATGTCTCATCAAGATATGTCAAAGATTGTAGCTATTCTGATTAAGAATATAGGGCAAATAGCAAATAATCAGATAGCTAAGCTTAAAGAATTTCTTGTACAAAAGGAACATGAGACATCAAAGCTATAGGATTAATTGAAAAGTTGAAAAAATAAAAACAAATAGCTAAAAGCAATGATAACTATGAAGTAATCATTGCTAGAAAATAAAGAGTAAGAAGAAACTTAGATGGAGGAAAGATTAACCATCACATGATCAGAATTGGAATAGGCCAAGAAGGAAAAAGCTCAAAATTGTTCTTACTTGGCTATACCAAAATTTAAATATGTAAATACTAAAGTAAACTATAATAGCAAATGGGTATGGAAAACCAAAGAATAAATTGTGAAAATCAAGGTAAAATAAGCTATTTTTATGGAAATGAAGAGAAGAGCCCAAGAGCTATATGACCTAGCTAGACCAAAACGAGAAGTACTACTACCATACAAATAAGGATTCTTGAACATGATGATGATGGTAGTTACAAGAGTTATGAATGAAACTGCTAAAAATAAGCATGAATTGAAACACACTCACTCGAGTGTAGGAGCTACACTAACCAAAATAACTAATTCAATAATGAAATCAAATCTAGGCAAGTTAAGAGCTAAAGACATTCTTAAAGGACTAATAGTGCTAAACCAAATACAATGAATCAAACCATAAAAGTTATTCTCAATCATGAGAAATTAACACAATAGTTATTAGTAGAGGGATTCCAAATTCAAAAACCAGAGGAATTTTTCTAGAGACTGAATAGTTATCTAGTGGTTTACAGTTATACAAGGAGAAGGTGAGGTAGTTGTAGCCTTAACTCTTGTAATGATTGTAACTGCTAGAGGCTACTATATAAAGTCCAGAATACATATATTTGAGGATCATCTAGATGAGGTGAGAGCTAAAAGGAACTAACTCTCAAAAGATATTTGTACAATGATATTTTAAGCTCAAATTTAATTCAGCCCATTTACCTCAATTCAATGAGTTATTTTTTTTTCTTTTTTCTTTATCATAGTTGCTTAGCTAGTAATTAAGATTATAGTGTGCCTTACAAATTTTTCTTGGAATTATTTAATCACTTGTTTGAGCCAAGGGTTTAGCAATTTTTGGTAGTACTAACTGATTTGAACAACTTTATTTTCCAAATTGTTTACTCATGTCAATAGTAGCTCATCTTCAATGTTTAAGATTTTATGCAATTTTACTATTGTATTTCTATAAATCCATTGAATCTTGCTAATTTATAGTTTTTCCCATAGAATTTTTTCTCTAGGGAAGAATGGTAATAGATTTATTGAATTGCACTTAAGCATTAGATGAAAGGAAGATTATCACAAGTATCCTATGATATAGATTTCAAAGACTAAGTAGATCTAATATAGTTGAAATTTTTTTTGCTTACATAATAAAGTAAAAAGGGTTGAATCTTTTCATAAAAGTACAATTTTCTATTAAACTCCAAAAATAAAATATTAGAAAATTTATACTAAATGTTAGTTTGAAACACATAGTTCATTGCAACCACTAAGTTTATTTGGAGGTATCTGTGCCTTGGTATTTCTAGAAGCCAACAAACATCTAAACTCAAGTTATTGAAAGAGCTCTTAGCCTTGTGATTTTCATTATGAGAAGATAAACTATTGATGTTAAGTAAAACTTTTTCCACCATTAGTTTCTTATTTCTAGGAAAGGAACAAAGAGATAGTGGTAGTCCAAAGTTGTCATCAATAGATTCTTAATGCCTAATTTAGTGTCAATTATGCTCAACGATGTCCTTTCCATGATGATAGGTAATGTTCTTTGCTTTTCTCAACATGAATTACCAAGAAATCAATAGGCTATAACCACCCATTAATAGTGGTTACCACATCATCAACTTATCCTAATGACATTGTAACTGATTGATCTACTAGCTCTAATTTAAAATTTCTTTTCTTTATAGGGTAAATTCCAAGCTTTATTTATTTCTTGTGAGGTAATATTTATGCCTAAAGTTGAATCTAATAAATCTTTGTATGGAAAAATTCTTGCAACATGTAAATAAATTAGAGGGTTACTAGGATTTGCCCTTTTGTATGAAAGGGTTTTAACTTTTAGTTAGTTTGCTACTATTTGTGTAAGCATTACTATCGTGATAGTGCTTTTTGTTGTTACCTATCATATTGGTTGTGTTTGCTAACCAATTAGAGGTAGGTTATTTTCCCTTTGTACCATTGTTTGTTGCTTCCCATATGATTGAGATGGTTTAATGGATTTACTAAGATTTCCTACATGCTTAGGAATCATTCTAAAGAAGGCATGTTTCATGGACTTGTCCACAAGACTACTAGCATCATCATTTATCTATACATTAATTGCTTAGGTAGGATTTCTTTTTCGATTAAGGTTAAGCTGATAATTCACCTTGTATTGGTGGTGGATGAATAGGAGGTAATGGATGATTACATGGATTATTATGCAAATGAGTAGTGTAGAAATGTTATATGGATTTTGGAGTTGTGGGTCAATGATATTTTGGCAAGTAATAATGATGAGTAGTGTGAATACAAGACTAGTAGGGAAAACATGTTGTTGTACATAGTTATTATAAGAGTCTGGTTGGCAATAAGGATAATGTTATCTAGGTGGTGAAATCCCTCATGATCATGGGTTTCATGACTACTTTTGATATTTTTCTTGAGATTATGAGATTGCTCCACTTACATAATATTATGTTTAATATGGTTGTTATCTATAATTTTCCTATGGATATGGCAACCTTTGTGGCATCTACTTTTTGAATAATTTTGGATTGAGTGCATAAGCAAATAATTCTTGGATTGATGTAAACATGTGAGCCATGACTAGACAAACCCTTTCAGATGCTTATATTAGTAAATATCATAGTTATTGGCCCTAATTAAGTCAGAATTCAATAGCTCTTCAACTATAGTTACCTTACACTTCTCCTTGTAAAGATTCTTTTTCTCTTTTTTTTTTTATCATATTACTATTTCATTGTTAGTGCCTTCATATGTTCATCTTTCTCCTTCATAATATTCAATGTGGTAGGAAATTTTTCATCAACTACATTCCAAATTTTTTAAATGTTGGCAACAATTTCTATTAGTGATTTCTACATTGGAAGGGGTTTTGTGAGATCACTTTCTACAATGAGTCCTCCTCTTGAACATCACAAACTCTAACTTTCTTTTTTGAAGGTATGGATCTCAATTAAATGCTTATGCATCTTCTCACTTCCTAAGTTCTTATTCTTCCCTTGTCACATGCTCTATGAACTTTTGAACTATGTGGGCATAGACCCCAAGAGTCTTACAAGTTTGGTTTTTAAACTCATCGACAATATGACATAACTATTCTTTCTAGTAGAAGTTATGTCCTAGGCATATATGAAGTGTAGTACCTACCTAACTGAAGGTTGTTAAGTGTACTATGAATATGATCCTCTCTCTCTCTCTCTCTCTCTCTCTCTCTCTCTCTCTCTCTATCTCNTTCTCTCTCTCTCTCTATCTCTATCTCTCTCTCTCTCTCTCTCTCTCTCTCTCTGCATTTATTCTTCATGTAATTGTTGTGCCTTTGTTATTTGGTTATTTGATATTAGTTAAGATTTATAAGTAGTCTTTTAAAGCTATGTTCCATGGTTCCTAAATATTAGAAGCTTTAATTATATTTTTTAAAGTGATAGGAAAATTCAACGTTGAGAGCATTTCCATAAAAAAGAAAAAGAGGATTAATGGGCTATTCATGTGCATGATCTTCATTGTGGAAAAGTTCTCTCCCTCACAAAAGCATAAATAGGGGTGAATCCTTCTCATTATAACTTGCTCATTTTGAGTGAATTGAATGCAAGCTATCATTTCCTTTCATTATTATATGTGCATTCAAGTAAGTTTGTATTGAACTTCTCTTAAGTTCGAACCCTTTCCTATCTTTCTTGCATTCATACAACATAATTCTCTCACGAATTGTGAGTTCCTTTTATGATTCTTACTCATATTTTCACAAACATTTTTTTCCCAGATTATTTCTCACACTAATTATCACAAGTTCTCATAAGTTCTCACAATTACATTTTCAAATATGTTCTTTCATATTTCTTATGAATCATTATCTTCATCATCTTAGCATTATTCCAACAACATAGGGTTGGCTACATAAGTTGTTTTTCACCATTTATCTCTAATGAGTGAAGAGGTACCCCTATGCCCAACCATACAAATCATAAGCATTCACGCATGATCCGGTCAAATTCTGCAAACCTCAAGTTCTTAAGTACACTGGTTCTAAGATGTGAAATCTAATATTAACAATCATTGTCTTCTCAATTCCACTCGTGAGGTACAAGTATATGGTTAAGTGAAACTAAGGTACATGATTTTTATCATTTTGTATTTTATATGTTTAACTACCTAGAATAAGAATGAGAGGTAAAGTAATTTAAGATCTAATTCATCTACTACCTAGCTAGCCTAACACACGTACCCATTCCTACTTTCTAAACACATCTTGAACACATATAGTGCTGCTAGGCTACCAAACATTAAGCATTTCTAGGTTACCAAGTGCTACACATATGCTCAAGGTGGTCATGCTTATGTTCATTAACAACTAAAAATTAATTACTTAATTAAAGTGCATTAAAGTGAAGTACATGAACATTAAATGCATCAAGAAAACATTAATCTATTCTTAGTGCTGCAAGGATGATCAAAAGGATCTATTTTTATTCCTATCATACTATTGTGCTTAGGTACATCAATGCTAAAACAAAAATCCATGCACACTCAAACTCCTACTATGGGCACTTAAAAAAAATTCTAACTCTAGAGAAAATGAATTGCAAGAGCTTTGCTATCTATGACAAAAACTAATATGAAAATCATAAGCCCAAGTGCTATATTTATAGGCTAGCATATACCTCATGATATTGGATATTTGACATTACATCTTGGGCCCTAACATTGGGTATCCAATATCGAGGCTCTAATATCATATATCTAATATTGGAGCTATTCAAAACATGATTCATCATACCCTCACAAATGAATGAAAACTTGTCCTCGAGTGAAGAAAAGGAGGAACAAGTTTCTTACAACATATCGGGAAGGTATGGGATTATTGACTGACCTACAAATTGACTTAAATGGAACAAATAGACTTCTAAGTGCCCGAGTGTACAGATTACAATCTTTTACAAAATTGGATGTTCATGACAAGAGAAGAGAACACCTTGGACAAAACTGACATCCAACTTCTCTTAGCAGTTGAAGAGCAAGAGGGAAGATCCAATGATCATGAAGAATCCTCATCACATGGTGTTGTTATTGTTGCTTCCTTTGTGAGGACAGTCTCACATCTAATCTATGTGTTCTATCCACACTTCCCATTGCAATCACAAAAAAATCATGGATTAGTGTGCAATGTGTAACAAATAGCTTTGAAGTACCTTGTCTCATAAGTGGTTACACTGGGCTAGGTCGTGATTGTGATGGAGGAATTTCAATAATAGTGTTAGTGGGAAGGCTAAAAAATATGGTGGAATAGATAAGTAGTCCATTAGTAAATTTTTGAAAAGTCCAAACATAATAAAATACCTAAGAAGGATTAAAGAATTCATAACAAAGATAATAAAAAGATTTCACCAAAGAACGTTGTGAAGATATGCACATTAAGATGTCACGGATGAGGTAAACAAAAGGATTTAATTGTAAGAGTATCTAAAGATAAAGAACTTAACTAACCCAACTAAAAGATATGCAAGTGGATCCTCCCCAAAGGAGGCATAGGCCTTTTATTACCCTTGCATAACTTCAAACCAAGGAGTCCATGGATCTCGTGGATGATTAATGGTTATGGAAGGTTAAGTACAAAAACCTAAAAGAAATTACCTAAGAATTTTGACACATCAAACCAGGACATTGAACAAGAACATGAAATTGATAGTGAGGTGAGACATGAACAACATATGTGGAAGAAAGAGAGAGTGGAATGGAGTTCCTAATTAAGGTCACATGAAGTCCCTTGTGAATTTTATGGTTAAATGACTTGATAATATCCATTCTTATTCTAGACCAAAACCAACCACATTCAATGACCTCGCATCACCATTCTAAAACCAATCCATCCCCCTGAGACACAAGAGTGCTTCCATAGAACAACCACCATTCCTTATTAGAGAAGAAAAGAGAAGTAGGAAATGCGAAAGGGCCTTAGTTAGAGGGGACCTTCAGGCATGGGTAACATGTCTTTCTAGTCCTCATAACCAGTGATTGTAGCCTATTTATTTTTTCTAAGGGGTGTTCTTTGAATTCCCATCATTTTTATTTTTTTTGAAATGGGAACCACACCATGCAAAGACTTATTCAACTTCGTGTTATTGGTTGATATGGAATAGTAAGAAATCCCTGAAAACACACATGCACCCAAGTAAGAAAAAAGGTACAAAGAATACCAAATCCCCTTGAAGTCACACTCTGTTCAAATCTTTGAATCCTTTCCAATTTCAAAAACTACCAAAGTCATAAATTTGTTATAGTTTTATTAATAAAAAAGGAACTACATATTTCCCAAACAAGGAAAACCATAGAGTTTGTGGATGGGTGGATGTTGTGGACTCACTCCCAATTGCATGAAAAAGAGACCATATCCTAATTATCCATAACAAAATTCAAAGCTAGAATCTAGACACCAACAATCAAATAACAAAATAGTACATACCACCATCAAGCAACAAATTACCACTATGCTTGGCACTTATTAACAAAAAGTTAGAAAATCACATTAGAATAAAAGAAAATATAAAAGAAAGTGTAAAATATTCAAAAAATAGCAAAATGTACTAACAATTAGAAAACAAAAATTAGAAAAGATCAATAAAATGAAAACAAGAAGATGTAAAATAAAGAATGTGTAAAATAAAAAGGGTGAAAAACTGAGGAGCTACTTATATAGTTAGCATGGATGGCCATCTTCCCCATGATTGAGTTGAAAGGAGGAGATCTGAAATATTAAGCATTGTTTTCCATCTGATGAAGCATTTGTTATATTTGTTGGCTTAAGCTCATGGAAAGGTTTCACTTATTATATGTTGACTAGCTATTTCTTGTCTAGGCTCTTAGGTTTGTAGATCATCATGGCCTCAAAAGGAAAAGTTTCATAAATGATATAAGGTCCTTTCCACAATGTCTAGAACTTAGTTTATTGAGGTATGTATGTGGGGTTCTAGTAGAGAACCTTGTCTCCTAGTTGAAGTTTGAATTTTCTAATTTTAAGGTCATAACACTTTTTGTTGTATGCTTTCTACAACTCATTAGATGATAGGACGACCAATCAACTTTCATCTAGTAACTTGAGATTCATTAATTTTTCTTTTTATGCTAAACTCAAGTCAAGGTTGAGATCACAGGCTATTGAAAGTGTACGGATCTTGAATTGAATAGGAAGTGTTGGTAATTTTCTGTACACAAACTCATAGGGAGAGTAGCCTATAGAAGCTTCCATGTTGAGCGGTAGGTCCAAAGGGCATCGTTGAGCTTCGTGCTCTAATCTTTCCTATATTGGCTAATAGTTCTTATTCAAATCCTTGTAATTTCCCTATTGGTAACCTTAGCTTGACCATTGCCTTGGGGGGTGGTAGAGTGTTGTGAGTTTATGTTCAACCCCCATGCATTGCATGAGTTTAAGAAAGGTAGTGCTTGTAAGGTGAGTTCCATTATCAAAAATTAATGCATGTGGCACACCAAACCTATTTACAACACTTTGTTATACAAACAGAGTAGCAGTAAAAGATGTATAATTAGTAACAGCTAGTGCTTTTGCCCATTTTGTACAATAGTCAACAATGACTATGATGTACACCTTTTCATTTGACATGAATGTGATGGAACCCATGAAATCAATGCCCTATATGTAAAAGGGTTCTAGTGGTTGAATCCATTGTTGAGATCCCTCCATTCAATCAATCATTCCACCATTGCATTGGTAGCATTCACAAGAGTGGACATATTGATGAGCATCCCTAAAAATTGTTGGCCAATAGTACCTTGCCATCAAGATTTTAATGGTAGTGCCTCTCCCAACATAGTGGCCTCTATAAAGACCTTCATGAGCATCTTGAAGAACATGTAGTTGATTAGCATCAGGGACACACCAACGAAATAGGCCGTTAGCGCACACCTAGTAAAAGTGTCCATTGATCTCCATGAAGCATTTTACCTAGTGAAGAAACTACTGTTTCTTCCAATGATCCAACCCTTGTTGCATCTCTTGAGTGAGAAGATAGGTGAGAATGCCATCATATCATTTAGACTGATTGGGTAATTATTTAGTTATAGCCCTAGCAAAGAGGAGTTCATCAGGAAACATATCAAATAGTGGGTTCTCCTTCTCTCTATTGTCCCATCGTAACCAAGACAAGTGATCAACGATCACATTCTCAATGCCCTTTTGATCTACCATCATAAGATCAAATTCCTATAAGATCACTAGCCACCATATGACATGGGGGTTCATCGTTGGCTTGTTCATCAGGAAGTGGATGGCACTATGGTCCATGTGCACAAACACCTTGTATCCAAGCACATAATGCCTAAACTTTTCTAAGGCAAACACCATTGCCATCAATTCTTTTTCTATGGTGGTGTAGTTCAGTTGTGCACCCACAATGCTTTGGCTTATGTACTGGATGTAATATGGATGTTTCTTATCATCCATTTGTGTAAGCACAACTCTCAAGGCATAATTTGATGCATATGTCATAACATGAAATGGTCTGGACTAGTGGGGTGCTTGTAAGATTGGAGTTTCTACAAGTTTTTCTTTTAGCTATTAGAATGCTTGTTCACATTCCATACTTTAGACAAATAGAGCATCTTTCTTTGTTAGCTCTACCAATAATTTTACAATCTTAGAGGAATTCTCTATGAATTATTGATAGTAGCCAGTATGTCCAAGGAATGACCAAACATCTTTGACAGTTTTTGGTTGATGGATTATTTCTTGGATGACCCTTATTTTTTCAAGGTTAGCCTCAATTCATTCTTGTGATATTCTATGTCCCAATACAATGCCTTCTTAGACCATCAGGTGACTTTTGCTAGTTAAGCCTAAGGTTTGTCTTAAAATATCGTTTTAATACTTGCTAAAGGTGGTTCAAGGCTTGCTCAAACGTAGCTCCATGGGTGGAAAATTCATCCATGAAGACTTCCATACCACTACCAATTTGCTATTGAAAAATGCTTAGAACCAAGCATTGGAATGTACCATGGGTTTTACATAGATCAAATGACATCTTACGATATGCAAAAGTACCCCAAGGACTTGTGAATGTTGTCTTAGCCTGGTCCTCTAGCACGATTTGGATTTTTTTATAACCACTATAACCATCCAAGAAATTGTAGTAGTAATGCCCAGAGATTGTGTTTAACACCTAATCAACAAATGGCAATGGAAAATGGTCCTTGAATATTGCCATATTTAGTATCCAAAAATCAATGCAAACCAACCATTTGCCACCTTTCTTGGGCATAATAATGAGTGAACTGATCCACTCACTATCTGCAATGGGATAAATGAACCCCTCCTTAAGAAGTTATTCAATTTCTTCCCTGAAAATTTACTTTAGTTTGGGGTTCAATCATCTTTGTGGCTATTTCTTTGGCTTCATGGTCAGATTAATGTAGATGCGATGCTAGCATATCCTAGGATCAATCTTGGTGAGTTCAAGATATGACCAAGCAAAGGCTGCTGACCATTTTTCAACCAAATTTAACAACATCCTTTTTTTGTTCTAAAGCAAGATTGGCATTGATTATAACTGACTTTCCATTTTTAAAAAACACATATTCCATGCCAACTAGTAGAGTTTTTACTTCAATGGGCTCTTACTTGAAATTTTCAGGAATTTCCAACTCTCCCTAGTAGTTATCATCATTTACATCATCAAAGAGTTGGTGATGAACTTGCTAAGGTTCATCCATGCCTATGACATATGCACATGTTAGGCTCTTAGTTGGTTCCATGCAAAGTGTGCTACTCTCAGAATCAACAGTTAGCCACTAAGTGCCCTATGGTTTTGTGGATGCTGCATATAGACACCTTTGAATTTCTGCTTTTGGTGCACACTACTTGCATGTAGAGATGGATGCTCATTTCACTGCCTAAAGTTTCTACACACAATTGCACCCTGTGTTGCTATACATGATGCATGGAACTCGCTTCTTCTTAATCTTTCTAAATGCATTTTCTTTGGATATTTCTAGGGAAGATCTCTTATGCCCATTCTTGCATCAACGGTACTTATGCCCATGATGATTGGGAAGTCCCCTTTGTAGTTCTCCACCTTGATCACTAGAAAATCAACAAGGTAAGACCACCCACAAATAGTGATCATAATGTCTTTTACCAATCCCAATGGAACAATGATGAACTAGTCTACTAATTCTAATATGATATTGCTCTTCTTTAAAGGAGGCAAGTTCTATGCAGTATACATCTCATGAGAGATCAGGTTGATACAAGAATTAGAATCAAGAAGAGCCTTACATGGCTCATTCTCAGCAATCTACAAATAAATCAGAGAACTTCCAAAATCAGCTAACTTCCTCGAAAGTTTTCCAACATGGATCCAATTAGATATGGCATGAGTAAGCATCATAGTATGGATCTTGGGAAATGTTTGGTTTGAGGGGGACTCCAAAACATTTGATACAAAGGGAGACAGAGGAACAAGGTTGTCAAATGTAGGTGTATTTAAGGGCTTAGGCAGACTGTGTTTTCGAAAGAAATGTCTTTTCTTTGATCAAGTATATAAACCACTCGATTGATGAACTAGTTGTAGATTAATGACCCTACTCTACTAGCATTGTGTTGTTGCAGTTGAGTTGGGAGTTCACCCTACATAGGTGGAGTAGGTGGTAGCTATGCTAAGGGAGGAGGAGGATGTGCAGAAACATGAGGACGATAAGGGTAAAAGGTGGTATCCCTTCTTGCATGTGGAGAATGAGTTTAATAATAATCAAAAGGATGGTAGTGAGATTGAAAAGTGGAAATGTGACTAAAGGAGTTAGGTGGAGGGTTACTAAACATAATACCAATAGGAATAAGGTTTTTGATAAGGGTATTGCTACCTTAGTGGTGCCAGCACCCATGGCTATGGTTGCTACCACTTTTGATATTGCTCATATGGTTGTGAGGGAGTTTCACCTGGATAATATTGTTGTTGTTGGTGAAACTGCCTAGGATTACCTTGAGGATAAGGTAATCATCTAAGTGTTTTCCTTTCTGCTAGTCATGGATTCAAAGCATACACCCCAAACTCCTATAAGTGTGACACTATGGGGCAACATCCCTTAGGATGTTCATACTAGTAGATGTCACACCCATCATCATCATCTAATTCGCTATCTACAGCTTCTTCTATTGTAGAAATCTTTCCCTTACCTCTTTAATAGGCACATTCAACTACCTTGCACCTCCTACACTCATGATCACTATCTCATTCTTTAAAATCTTCAACAATTTTTAGGATAGTTTGAAATCTAGTATCGATGGGGTCCCATAACTTATCAAGCTTGGTTGTAATTTCATATTGAAATTTTTGAAGCAGCAAGTCTTTCCTATTCACCACCTCATCAAGTGCTAATTCTTCCTCACTATCACAAAATCAAACCTCCCTCTTGCAAATGGAAGGATCATGATTATACTCTTCTTCACTTTCTTATTTTCTCAATTCACCTTTCTCTTTAACTACCTTCTTAATCAATCTTTGGATTTGATGGGTGCTTAATTCCAATAATCATCCTTGGGCATAGATTCCAAGGGTTCTCCTCATTTTAGATCAATGCCCATCTACAATGTGGCAAAGTTGATCCAGTTGAGAATAACCATGGCCAAGACATCTATGCATTAAGAAACAGTATCAACTAATAGTGACATCCAAGGGTTTCTATGTTCCATGTTTCCATCCTTGGATCTACCTTCTCAAGTTTGACACTCTGGAGTATGTTTGATATTTTTCATTCAACAATTCAAGCATTGTACATCATCTTCTGATAGATTCTGGTTTTAAGGATGAATACTAGTTTTTTGCTTCTTTAATGAGTGTCCTTGGGAACAACTTATGTTTTGCCAGTCATTCTCTATATTTTGCAAGGCACATGCATCTTGAAAAGCTTGAAGATGGTTCTACGGATTTGAGTTATATCCCCCTTCAAACTTAGGGATATTGTTCATATCGAACCTCTTCATCTGACTATCCTTTACATGCCTTATTGGAATTCATACTACCTCTACAATGTTTAGCATACTTCAGGTAGCAAGCAAAGGCTCATCGATGCCATGATTTTGGTGCCTATGATGCCCTCTACTATCCCTTCATTCATGGCATTGTGTCTCTCTTGAATGCCTGTGCCCCTGGTCTTGCCTTACCTAATGGTCCCTTTGATCATTTTGGTCCCGTTGGTCACCTCCATCATGGTCGCACCCTCTACAATTACAATTATATCTAAAAGAAAAAGAGGATGATGACGAAGGTGAAGAGGAAGGAGGACTAGCATCATCATGGTGCCTACTACCACCTCTTTGGTAATCATGACCATGATCGCGATCTTGTTTCCTGTCCACATCCCTACCTTGACTTGCCTCTTTAGATCCTTCCTTGTCATTGGATCCATTCTTACCAGAACCAGGATTGTGAATTGTGGACTACAAGTTCTAGTTTTGACTTCCTTCATCAAATTCAAAGAGAGAAATTTCACTGAATGAAAATCCCCCAAAGAAGGGCTCTCCACCATCTTTTTGGTATAACAAGAATGGGAAATCATTAAATTCTTTTCCATTTGTAGATTCATAATGTTGTTCTAGTTGTCGATCACTTAGACATTATGCCTCAGTGGGATGGTAATCCCTGGCATTACTATCCTACATCACATACTCTGCATGAAGTTCTTGGAGACCTCATCATATAAGCATTTGTTGGAGCATTGCAAGAATGGATCGATCGGGCAACAACATAATGTTTCCCTTCATGTCATGCCATCGTAGCTATTCATCCTAGTGTAGGATGAAGTTGAAATTTGGTACATACTCATCAAGATGAGCATATACCACTCAATATTGTTGAGGCACCGACTGATGTACTCCATCAGACTTGGGCAAAGAATTGCTCTTGTGGGAAGAAGACCTTTTATGTTAGAAAAATAAAAATGAAATGTGCTTCTAAATATTGTTGTAGTATTCTTCAAATGTGATATGACTCTAAGGTTCATTCCAATGATTCAAATAATTTTCACTAAATCCTAGATAGTGCACATAACAACTAAAAGGTCCCCAACAATGGTGCCAATGATGAGCAGTGAAGTACCCCTATGCCCAACCATATAAATCACAAGTGTTCATGCATGATCCAGTCAAATTTCATAGATGTTAAGTTCTTAAGTACACTAGTTCTAAGATGTGAGATCTAATTGGAATGATCATTGTCTTCTCAATTCCACTCATGAGGTAGAAGTATACGATTAAGTGCAATTGAGGTATATGATTTTTATCATTTTGTATTTTATAAGTTTAATTACCTAAAACAAGAATGAAAGGTAGAGTAATTTAAGATCTAATTCATCTACTACCTAGCTAGCTTAACACAACTACCAGTTCCCACTTTCCAGAAACATCTTAAACACATATAGCGTTGTTGGGCTATCAAATGTTAAGCATTTCTAGTTTACCAAGTGCTACACTTATGCTCAAGGTGGTCGTGCTTGTGTCCATTAACAACTGAAAATTAATTGCTTAATTAAAGTGCATTAAAGTGAAGTGCATGAAATTAAAGTACATGAACATTAAATGCATCAAGAAAACATTAATCTCTTTTCAGTGCTACAAGGATGATCAAAAGGGTTCATTTTTATTCTCATCACATTGTTGTGCTCAAGTACATTAGTGCTCAAACAAAGATCTGTACACACTCAAACTCCTGTTGTAGGCACTCAAAAAATATTCTAACTATAGAGAAAACAAATTGCAAGAGCTTCACTATCTATGACAAAAATTGATATGAAAATCATAACCCCAAGTGCTATATTTGTAGGCTGACATATACCTACGATATCAAATATTCGACATCACATCTTGGGATCCAACATCAAGTATCCAATATCGGATGTCTAATATTAGAGCCAGTCAAAACATGATTCATCAATCTCTATGAAAATCTAGATCTTTTTTTATTTTTAATTTCTTCAAATAATCTTCAACCTAGTCCTTTTTAGTCTTCCTTTTTGTGGCTTTCTTCTAATAGTGGTGTAGCAAGCCTTTTTAATAGGCTCATTATCTAATCTTTTTTACATGCCTAAACCATTGAAAAAGCTATTTTTGTACTATATTTGAAATAGAAGTAGCTCCAAGTCTTCCAATAATATTTGTATTATGTAGTCTTGCAGGCAAGCAATGCTAATTTTTCATTTTTTTATGGTATTAATAATTTCAAAGGACTTTCTAGTGAGAGTGCCAATATTCCAAGCTTCCATCTAATGTGAAAACCCTTGTCCACTTCCTACAACATTCAAATTTTGATGTTGCATGTTATTTCTAAAGGATGCCCTAGAAAGTCTTTACACATTTTCCACAATAATTAAGCCTTGTGATTAATGCACATCACATTGAGGGAACGCCCTAACATCTGAAAATTCTATAATAGAACTTATCCATTAGAGTTTCTGTGTTTCTATAGTTAGATACTAACTTAATGCTAACCTTCCTCCTTTTTCATCTAGGCTTGGGACTTACATTGGTAGAGATTGTTTCTCATGAATGTTTAAGTTAATTAAGCATGTTTTTTTTATAGGGTATGCAAGATTTCATGTTTTTACTTAGGATTGTATTTTATTGAAAGGTTTCATGTTCCATTGACTTGGATTCGTGCTTTCCAATGCCCAAACACCTTTCTAAGAAAAAGAATTCACACTCATTCATGTGCAAAACATATTTTCTCATCTCATTTTCTTTAGATTTCATGTTTGCTAAGGTTTCCAAGTTGGGGTTTCTCTCAAGTTTGCTTCAATTTAATGCATGACCTCTACATCTTTATGTTAAGCCTCACTTCAACCATTGATGCTTGAAATCATGATGATTTATAGGCCTACATGCTTGATTCATGCTTAGGAGCACATCTACACTTTGTTTTAATAATTTATGACATGTTTCATGCCTTGTCATGTTTCTAAGGGCTTGAACTCTAAATTGATGTGTGATGGATGCATGTTGATGCTTTAAACCTCCATTCCAAAGTTTCTCAAGGGAGATTAAGGATTCTTTGCCTAGGATTAGAACCAAGAAATCTTTAATTTGTTAATTCATGTTGATTTCCACCCTTCTCATGTGTGTGTGTGTGTGTGTGTGTGTTTTTTTTTTTTTTTCAAATCAAAATTCCATGTGACTAATTCTTAGTTGCAACCAATTGTAGAAGTCAGACTTAAGAGTAGAGTAGAGTAGTGTGAGTTGGAAATGGATCATGCCACACTCGCACCTTGCTTATGCCCAAACCACAAGCTGTATTCAAGTCATAGTTAGCTAGAAACTATAAGAAAAGAATCTTGTGCTTTGTTAGTGTGTAAGTCACAACTTGTTTATGATAGACAAAGTAGTTTAGACACATTTGCAACCTCCTTGTTTCCAAGTTATGATGCATCCAAGTTAACTAAGTCATGGCAACCTAGCACCTTGGTTACACCAATTTTTACATCCTTGTATTAGTTCACTATGACTTGTTAGCAATCATGGTCAAGTTGTGCCTAGATTGTGATTTATTGAGAAGACTTCATGACCCATGGTATCCTAGTGGTATGTTTAAATAGAATATTGTAACCTTTCTCAATTTTTTGTTGACTCAAGCAACTCGTAGTTAGTGTTTTTTGACTTTTCATGCTCATAGGACAAAAGAATTAAGCATGTGGATCTTAAATGTTGTTGTTGTGTACTTGAGAAAGGCCACATCTAAGGACTTGTAAGCGCCTTGCTTCCATCATTGGATTTTTTTTATTAAATTTAACACTTTGGTATAACTTTAGTACTTTTCATTAAACACCTATAATATGTTGCTCCATCTTTGAATGGAGTTGGGTTCCAATGATTTGTACCAACTTTTATTTTCTTTGGTAAATGCTCAAGGCAACAACTTTAGTTTCTACCCCTTGAATGCTACTAAGAGTACACTTCAATTGGTTAAGTAGTTGCTTTCTATGCAATAGGTTGCAAGTTCAACTTTAGGTTGAGGCATTATTACATTTTACTTAATTTATATCAATGAATTAGGTTGGTTATAGGGTTATTAACAATATCATTTTTAGAGAATGTCAATCAGTTTCAAAATCCTTTTTGTCATTTTTGGGAGTAATAGTTTTTCTTATTGGTATTGTAATAGCATTTTGATTAACTTATGATCTCAATACATATAGTCAAAGTTTCGATCTTGAAGATACTCCATCTCCAATTTTAAGATCATGATTTTAATAAACATCTTTCATAATATTATTTTCTTTGCACTCTAATGAGTGGCGAGGTACCCCTATGCTCAACCATACGAATACAAGTGTTTCACACACAATCCGGTCGAATTTCAAGGACTAAGTGCTTATGCACCCTTATGGAACAAGGACGGGTTGGTTGATCGTTGTCTTCCCAAGCTTACTTGTATGTCACGATTGTATGGTTAAGTAAGCTTTAGGCATATGATTTTTATAGCTTTTATGTTTTTATGTCCTACGCTAGTAGGAAAGGAGAGAGGTAACTAAGTGACTAATTTAACTTAACTAGTCATTAACTAAGTTCTAACTAATCCTAACACCAGCATCTATTCCCACTTGCCATACACATCCTAAACTAGTGCAACACTACTGGGATTAACAAACGCTAATCATTACTGGGTTACCAAGCATTACATGCATGCTCGAAGTGGTCGTGCTTGTGTAATTTAACAATTTTCTTAATTGATCAAAATGAATTTCTACGCTAATAACATAAATGTAAAGTGCATAAAATAAAATAAATGCATAAGAAAAAAAATCTCAAGTGCTGCAAGGATGAATCGAAGAGCTCGTCTTTATTGCTGTACACAAGGTGTGCTCAGGTACACAATACTCGAATAAATATCCATCCACACTTAGACCTCCTGCTGTGGGCACTTGGAAAATCCTCTAACTTTCAAACAGACTACAAGAGTATCACTACTTAACTGCTAAAAGACTTTCCTTCCAATTGTGTGCCTGGGCACTGTATTTATAGGCTTGGGAGCAACTACTCTAATAATTAGAGTAACCACTCTAATAATTAGAATAAACCGCTAGAGTAACTACTCTAATAATTAGAATAAATTGCTAGAGTAACTGCTCTAATAATTAGAATAAACCACTAGAGTAACTGCTCTCATCATACCCCCACAACTGAATGAAAACTCGTCCTCGAGTTCCTTACAAAATATTGGAAAGGTATGGGATTATTGACTAATTAACAACTGATGGTGGAATGGGATGACAGATTCAACATGCCCAGTGACAGATCAATAAGCATATTACAACATTGTGGTGAACACTCATACATAAATGACATCCAAGCCTTTATTTGCCAGCTTGTAGAGAAAGAGAGAGAAAGAAAATGAAGCGTGTTGTTGCCAATGCTTAGATTGTGCCTTCCGTTGTTTATACATAGCCACGCCACCAGACTTGCTCCTTTCATAAATGCTCCAGTTTCAATCTATCCTGAGTGCTTCCTCCAAGCCCAGTCCATTGTTTGTATTATCACCATTTGCACACACAACACAGTCACAAATGAGCAAGGATAGATAAACCACAATGCAATTGATACCTTGCCTCGATATGAAGCACATTGGCTAAGTTGGGATTATGGCAGAAACTGGTTCGGAGATTTATCACAGGTGACTATCCAAGGTGTAGGGGTTAGGTGAATAGTAAAATGGAGAAAATTAAAAAATTTGTACCATGGCCCCCATGACTAAGAGCGAGCCTCTGGTAGCTATAAGATACAAAAATATGAGGAACAAGAAAGATGGGAAAAAATAACAACTGCAACGCCAATAAAATTAATGTCATGGATGGGGATGAAATAAGAGATGATTGATTGCAGGAAATTTTTAAGGAAAAGAACTTAGCAATTGCACCAAAAAGGAATGCCAGTGGGTTCTCCACAAAGTAGGCTCATGCCTTTTATGCCCTAACAAACCCACAAACCAAAGAGTCTGTAGGCTCTAGGAATGTGATTTGGAAGCAAGAGTTAAAAACTTAGCCACAAGAATTCACCAAAGAAAAACAATGCATCAACCTAGAACGACCTAATGATAAAATCGGCAATGAGGTGGAAAATGGAAAGAAAGATGGAGAGGAGAGAATGGAATGGAATTCAAAGAACAAGGTTATGTAAAGTCCCTTGTGTAGTTTATGGTTAATGTGATTGAGTAGAACTCATCCCAAATCTAGACTTAAACAAACCACATCCAAAGACCTCGCATCAACACACTTGACCAATCCATCCACTTGAAGCAACAAGAATGCTTCCACAAAGAGTCACCACCATTCTAAAGAGAGCAAGATGGAGAAGTAGGAAGCAAGAAAGGGCCTTAGTTAGAGAGAACCTTTAGGCATGGGTAACATGTCTTTCCAGTTTCATAACTAGTGCTTATAGCCCATATTGCTTTATTATGTCTAAGAGGTGTGCTTTGAATTCTCACTTTTCTCCTTTCTTTTCTCTTTTTTTTTTTTTAATTTTTTTTTCTTATTTTTTTTAATGTTTATGCATGAGAACCACACCATGCAAATACTTATTTTTATTCACTTAGCTTTGTGATATTTGAACAATGTCAAAATGGTGAAAAACCCAAAAAAAAAAAAAAAAAAAAAAAAAGAATCCAAGCACCCAAGAGAATGGCCAGACCCAATGCATCGAATCCCCTTAAAGTCACATCCTTTGAGTCTTTCCTTGGTTTGAAAAGTACCCAGCCACCAATTCATTAATAAATTTACTTAGAAAAAGGGGACTGTACAGTTCCAAGCCAAAGGAGACAATAGAGTTGTATGGATGAGTGGACAGCGTGGACTCATTACCTATTTTACCAAAAGAACCATACCTTAATATCAGCATCATAATTCAAAGGTAAAAACCAAACATTAGCAATCAATATGATATAATGCAATCCACCATCATGAGCACTTATTGGATGACAAATAAAAGTAAATCAAGCAAACAAAGAAATAGTAAAAACATGAACAATGATGTAAAACAAAAATAAGAAAAGATGGAAAATGTGTAAAACAAAAATTCAAACAGAACTGAGGGCCTAAAACGATTAGCATAGGTGGCCATCTCCCCCACAACTGAGTTAGAAGGAGGAGATCCGAAATAGTGAGCAAGGTTGTCCATCAACAGAGGTAGCATGTGTACTAGTTGTCCTAAGCTCATGAAAAGGTTTGGTTTGTTGCATGTTGACCAACAGTTTCTTCTTTGGGCTCTTAGGTTTGTATATTGTCATGACCCTTGAAGGAAAATTTGCATCAATAATATAAGGTCCTTCCCACAGTGTTTGAAATTTAGTACATTGTGGCACATGTGTGGGATTCTAGTAGAGAATCTTATCTCCTAGCTGATATTTAACTTTCCTAATTCTTAGGTCATGACATTGTTTATTAAAGGCCTTGTGCAATTTGTTAGATGACAGGGCAGCTAATCGGTTTTCATCTAGCAAGTTAAGGATTACTAACCATTGTTACTATGCTAAATCAAGGTCAAGGTTGAGGTCACATGCCATGGATAGTGTACGGAGCTTAGTTTGAATGGGAAGCGTTGGTAATTTACCATACACAAACTGATAGGAAGAGTAGCATGTAGGGAGTTTCCATATGGAGTAGTATGCTGAAAAAGCACCATTCAATTTAGTGCTCCAGTCTTGCCTAAATTTGCTAATGGTTCTTGTCAATATCTTCGTAATCTCCCTGTTGGTGACATCTACTTGACCATTCGCTTGAGGGTGGTATGGTGCAGTCAATTTATGCTCAACCCCTAAGCGTTGCATTAATTTTTAAAAAGTTGCACTTGTGAAGTGTGTACCATTGTTTGAAATAAGTGCACAAGGCACACTAAACCTGTTTATGATATTGTTGAACAAATCGTGCAGCTGTAGATGATGTACAATCCTTAACGGTAGTTGCTTCTACCCATTTAGTTAGGTAATCAACAGCAACAATGATATAGGATTTTCCATTAGACATTGATGTAATTGGCCCCATAAAATCAATTCCCCAAATGTCGAAGGGTTCTAACGGTTGGATCTATTGTTGTGGACCCTCCATTCTAGCAGTCATTCCCCCATCACATTGACAACGCTCAAAAGATTGGACGAATTAATGGATGGCCTGAAACAATGTAGGCCAATAATATTTTGCAAGCAAGATCTTGATGGTCGTTCATCTCCCAGCGTAATGACCCCCACAAGGACCCTCATGAGCATCTTAAAGAACTTGCAGTTGATCTATATCGGGAACACACCATCAAACCAAGCCATCAAGACACACTTTGTAAAGTTATCCATTGATTTCCATAAATTACTTGGGTTGGTGAACAAACTGTTGTTTCTTCTTAAGGTTTAACTCTTGTGGTATTTGTTGGGTGAAGAGATAGGTAAGAATGCTACTATACCAGTTTGTCTCTGTGGGTGATTGATTATTCACTACACCAGCAAAGAGGAATTCATCAGAAAAATAATTAGAAATTGGATACTCGTCCTCTTTGTTGTCCCATCACAATCGAGATAAATGATCAGCAACTGCGTTCTTGGTGCCTTTACAATCGATCATCATAAGATCAAACTCTTGTAAGATTACAAGCCATCATATGATACGAGGGCTTACCATTGGCTTATTCATGAGGAACCTTATTGCACTATGATCTGTATGTATATATATTCTATATCCCAATACATAATGTCTAAACTTTTCTAGTGCAAACACTACAACCATTACTTCTTTCTTTGTGGTAGTGTAGTTAAGTTATGCACCAGCGATACTTCTACTTGCACAGTGGATGTAATAAGGACACTTCTAGTCATATAACTGTGTAAGTACAACTCCTAAGACATAGTTGAACACATTAGTCATGATATGAAATAGTTTGGACTAGTCAGGAGCTTGTAGAACGGGTATTTCTACTAGCTTCTGTTTTAGAGTTTGAAAAGCTAATTCGCATTCCCTGGTCCACTCGAAAGGTACATCCTTTTTTCGTTAATTCCACCAATGGTTTGGCAACCTTTGAAAAGTTCTCAATAAATCTCTTATAGTAGCCAGTATGTCCAAAGAATGACCGAATATCTTTGATAGTTTCTGGTTGACAAGTATTTCCTCAGATAACTTTGATTTTCTTGGGGTCTACTGCTATCCCTATGTGTGAGATTTTGTGCCCTAGTACTACACCCTCTTGGACCAGCAAATGGCTTTTCTACCAGTTGAGCCTCAAATTGGTTTCTATACATCTTTTTAACACTTGCTCTAACCAGTCCAAGGCTTGATCAAAGTTTGCTCCATAGGTGGAGAAATCATCCATAAAGACTTCTACACCATTTCCTATCTGCTATTGGAAGATGCTTAGAACTAGTCATTAAAATGTTGTAGGGGCATTGCACAAGCCAAACGGTATCTGTTTGTATGCAAACGTTCCTCAAGGACTAGTGAACGTAGTTTTGGCTTGGTCTTCTGGGGCTATTTGTATTTGATTATATCCGCTGTATCCATCCAGAAAACTATAGTAGCGATGCCCTGTGATGGTGTCTAAGACTTGGTCAACAAATGGCAATGGAAAGTGATCTTTAAATGTTACCATATTCAATAGCCTAAAATCTATGCACATCCTCCATTTTCCTCCCTTTTTAGGCACAATAACTAAGGGGTTAACCCATTTTCTATCAACAATAGAGTATATGAACCTAGCTTTGAGAAGTTGTTCGATTTCTTCCTTAACTACTTACTTCAACTTAGGGTTCAATCGTCTCGGCAGTTGTCTTCGAGGCTTCATGGAGTGGTTAATGTAAATTCTATGTTGGCATATCCTAGGATCTATTCTAGTTAATTTGGGATATGACCAAGTGAAGGCTTCTAACCATTTATTTATTACCTTCAACAGTTCTTCTTTCTATTAGGGAGCAAGCTTAGCGTTAATAATTACTGGTTTTCCATTTTAAAAAAATGTGTATTCCATACCAGTGGGCAATGATTTCAACTCGAGGGGATCCTGCTTAAATTTCTCAGGGATTTCCAACTTTCCC
Organism: Gnetum montanum; assembly: GCA_015680685.1. Lineage (NCBI taxonomy): Eukaryota > Viridiplantae > Streptophyta > Gnetopsida > Gnetales > Gnetaceae > Gnetum > Gnetum montanum. The sequence goes on from MNCI01015393.1 coordinate 111,801, forward strand.
CAGTTGATATTTTCAAGGTTAAGACTTGGAAGTTGGTGGTGGACTTGCTCTAATGCATCTATGCTATTGATGTAAGCATAAATCAAACCCTCAATTGGTTCCATGCATATGAGTGAACTACTTTCTTGATCAATTATCAGCCAATGGGTGTCTTCCTATCGTGTAGCTGTTGCATACAGGAATCTTTGTATGTTAATCACATGTGCACACTAATTTCATGCAGGAAATGTTAAACTTTTCACAAACCATGACCTCTGCATGCAATTACACCCTATGTCACTGTATGCAATGCATGGAACTTTCTTCTTCTCAATCTTTCTGAATGTGTTTTCCTTTGATATTTCCAAGGAAAGATCACGGATTCCTAGGTGCATGTCGATTGTGCTTAACCATGCTCTTCCCATTATGATTGGGAAGTCCCCCCCCCCCCCCCCCCCCCCCTCCCCTTACCATTGTTCACCTAAATCACTAGAAAATCAGTTGGGTACGACCATCCACAAACAATGGTAGCATTGTCCTCTACTAGTCCCAATGGGACAGTGATGGATTAGTCGGCCAACTCTAAACAAATGTTGCTCTTTTTCAAGTTGACACTGGAACCTGAATCCAAAAGAGCCTTGCATGGTTCATTTCCAACAATTTGTAAGTATATCAGAGGACTCCTAGGATCAGAGAATTTCCTGGGAAGGTGGCCAACTTTGATCCAATTGGTGAAGGCATGTGTTAGCATGATCATATGCATTGATTGTGGTGGTTGAGTTGAAGGAGGCTCTAAAGTTTTGATTAATATTAAGGCATCTAAGGAATGAGCCGCTTGTGATTGCAAGGGCTTGGTTGGACTATTAGTTCTAAAGAAAGATCTTTTCTTGATGTGGTTGTTGAAACCAATAGTAGGTTGAGAGTTAACAACCCTTGTGGCATTACATTGCTGCGGCTAGGTAGGGATTTCACCCTACATAGTTGGAGTAGGTGGTAGTGGAGCTATTGGTGGAAGAGATGCAGTCGGATGAGAAGGATGATATACTTGCAGGATATCACCCCTAGAAAAGGGAGTTCCATAATACATATAAGCTTGGTAGTGAGGTTGAGGAGTAACGTGACCAATAGAGTCATGTGGAGAGATTGACTACTGCACATAATATCCATACGAGTCAAGTTGTTGCTAAGGATACTGTTGCCTTGGTGGTGGCATTCCCCATGATTGTGGATATTGCCACTGTTGATATTGCTCAATCGGTTGTGGTGGAGTTCCACTGGGATAATACGTTAAGGGTTGGTGGAATTGTCTTGGGTTACCTTAGGGATAAGGTAACCTTCAGGGTGCTTGCTGTTTGTTCAATCATGGGTTGAGTGCATACACCCCAGACTCTTGTAGATGTAAGATTATAGGGCAACATCTCTTAGGATGATCATATTGACATATTTCACATTCACTATCATTGTCTGTTTCCGACTCCACAACCTCTTCAATGATGGCAACTTTGCCCTTACCCTTGCTACGTGCATGTTCAGCTTCTCTCTTTTTTCTTTTTTCGCAATCACTACCTTGCTCTCTAGACTCCTCTACTATTTTAAGAACATATTAAAATCTATTGTCTAGGGAATCCCACATTTGATCTACCTTTGCTAAAACTTTTGATGTCATCTTTTGGATAGGCAAAGTTTTCCTATTCATCATCTCTTCGAGTGGTGACTCTTCTTCATCCTCACAAAATCTCACTCCCCTCTTCCGAAGGAAATGATCTCGGTTATACTCTTCTGCACTTTCTCTCTTCCTAGCTCACCTTCTTCCTTAGCAACTTGCCCTAATAGTCTTTGAATTTGATGGGACCTAAGCTCGAATAGTCTTCCTTAGGCATAAGTCCCAAGGGTTCTTCTCGTTTCATGCCTAAGCCCATCCACGAGATGGCGCAGTTGATCCCTTTGTGAATAACCATGGCCAGGACAACAATGTAACAGTATATAATATCGGCCTTTGGCAGCATCCAAGGGTTCATGCCCTCCTTGTTTCCAACCTTGGATTTGCTTTCGCAAGTTAGACACTTGGGAGTACATTTGGTACTTGTCATTAAATAGTTCTAACATAGTACTCCACCTACGAATGGATTCTGGTTCTAAAGACCGATACCAACTTTCTGCTTCTTTAACTAATGTTCATGAGAACAACTTAAGTTTTTTTCCATTCATTCTTTATGTTCTGTAAGGCACACGCATCATGGAATGCTTGTAAATGATTTTGAGGATCAACGTTGTATCCCCCTTCAAATCATGGGATATTGTTCATATCTAATCTCTTGATCCTACTATCTTTCTGGTGCCTTGTTGGAATTCTAACAGCCTCAGTTATGTCCAACATACTTCAAGTAGCGAGTAAGGGTTCATCGTGATCATCTCGTCCATGGCATCTATGATGCCTACGTTGTTCCCTACTCTCCCTTCTTCTATGTTGTGACTCTCTAAAGTGCCCTCATCCCATTTCTTGGCTATTTCGTCTATGACTTTCACTTTGCCTACCTTTATCCCCATGGTCTTTTTCTTTATGATCACATCCAAATATTAAAGGAGAGGGTGAAGGATATAATGAAGGTGAAGAAGAAGGAGAACCATCACCATGACGATGTCTACTACCTTCTCTTCTACAATCTCGGCCCCAATCGCAATTACGATCAGAATGTCCACATTTATCATGAGTTCATGTTCCTTTTTCAAATCCTTTGTGCCCGTGGGTATCAGAACCTGGGTTATGAATAGTGGAATGAAGGTTCTGATACACAACCCCTTGGCCAAAGTCAAGGGGAGGAAAATTGTTGTGTGGTCGACTTTGCCTGAGGTAGGTTCACCACCCTCATTTTCGCTGAAGACATGTGGGGCATCTTGGGACCACTTATCCTTCAAAGACTTATGATGTCTCTCATGTTGCAAGTCTTTTTGACATTGTGCCTCTATGGGACGGTATTCTCTCAAGTCATGGTCTTGCACAACATATTTTGCGTGTAAGTGCGGCATGCCGATTCGTGTAAAAGCATGAAGAAGCATGCTTAGGATTGAACAATCGGGAGGTAACACTATGTTACCTTCTAAGTCTCGCCAACATAGTTGTTTGTCTTGATGGAGGATAAAGGTGAAGTCTAGTATATACTCATCAGGATGAATATATACCACTCGAACTTGTTGAGGAACTAGTGGATCAACGTCATGTATATTATGCCACCAACTATTTCATGTTTCAGACCTAGGCGATGAGGTGCTTTCATACAAAGAAGGAGACATACTTGTCTGTTCAATGTGCAATGTATTCTTATTTATTATTTTCTCAATCAACCCTAAGGGTTCATTCCAATGATGTGAATAATTTCCTAAGTTCTAATTAGCACATAAACAACTAAGTCTCCGACAATGGTGCCAATGATGAGAAGCAAGGTACCCCTATGCTCAACCATACGAATACAAGCGTTTCACACATGATCCAGTCAAATTCCAAGGACTAAGTGCTTATGCACCCTTGTGGAACAAGGATGGGTTGGTTGATCGTTGTCTTCCCAAGCTTACCTATATGTCACAATTGTATGGTTAAGTAAGCTTGAGGCATATGATTTTTATAACTTTTATGTTTTTATGTCCTATGCTAGTAGGGAAGGAGAGAGGTAACTAAGTGACTAATTTAACTTAACTATTCATTAACTAAGTTCTAACTAATCCTAACACCAACATCTGTTCCCACTTCCATACACATCTTAAACCAGTGCAACACTGCTGGGATTACCAAACGCTAATCGTTACTGGGTTACCAAGCATTACACACATGCTCGAAGTGGTTGTGCTTGTGTAAGTTAACAATTTGCTTAATTGATCAAAATGAATTGCTACGCTAATAACATAAATGTAAAGTGCATAAAATTAAATAAATGCATAAGAAAACAAATCTCAAGTGTTGCAATGATGAATCGAAGAGCTCGTCTTTATTGCTGTACACAAGGTGTGCTCGGGTACACAATGCTCGAATAAAGATCCATCCACACTTAGACCTCTTGTTGCGGGCACTTGGAAAATACTCTAACTTTCAAACAAACTACAAGAGTTTTGCTACTTGACTGCTAAAAGACTTTCCTTCCAATTGTGCACCTAAGCACTGTATTTATAGGCTTGGAAACAACTACTATAATAATTAGAGTAACCACTCTAATAATTAAAATAAACCGCTAGAGTAACTGCTCTAATAATTAGAATAAACTGTTAGAGTAACTGCTCTCATCACACTTAATTGGTAAAATTGTTTTTTTCTATATTTAAGCTACCACGTGTTAAATTTTAAGATTAAACAATGAGGTATTAGTCTAATGGTAAAACTCTTGCTTTGAAAGCTAAAAATCATGGATTGAATTCTGATGAATAATAAAGTTCTAATTCACCTATATTACAATCATGAGTTTTACCATTGTGGTATATTATCATTTTCTTTCCACCCTAATACACAGGTTCGATATTTGTCGTGCATCTTAATTTCTACGGCACCGTTTTCAATCTTAATATTATGAGTTCACTGCTCATGTTGCATGCTCATTTTCGCAGTTGAAAATCTCAAACATGGTCGGTACCGCAGTTTTCATGGACATTTATTTCTCTCTCTCCACTGTCGCGTATGCAAGACTACACATTTCTCACTCCATTACTCTCCATGCTTAATGAGAACACTGACTGACTCTGTGCACAAACATACATTAACTTAATTCTTAAAACTTAGGTCCACAGGATGATTAAATTTTAAGAAGAATAACCTTTAAAACGGAGCCGTTACTGCTGCAGCGTTTTGGTCTTCTGCATATGCAAATGCTGGAAGTGGAAAGAAAAGAGAAATAGAAAGAGATATAGAGAGGGAGAGTAAGAATTTGCTTGGGATCTTTAAAGCTTCGTAAAATTGATTTTGCCTCCAAAAACATCCACAAAAACAAAACGACAGAACAGCACAAAGGTTTGGGGTTGTGCTGTTACCTGGACTGCTGCTACACAAACAATTCCTGGCTCTCACCCTCTCCTCAAACTTCAACTTTACATGCCCACACCAGCGTCCCCATTTCTATATATCTACAAAAAAAGAAACATATTTTCTTTATTATTGTTGAATTTAATTTCCCCATAATCTACTCTCTCTGTGAATTACGAATCTCTCAAAATGCTGAATCCCCAAATCCCAGGCAAAAGTGATGGAAGTAGGAGGACCAGTTACAAAACCAGCTTGGGTTCAGAGGAAACGAGACGCAAGCGGCAGAATGGTATAGTACAAATCCGCAAGGAAAAGCGCGAGGAAAATCTGCAGAAAAAACGCAGAGATGTGGGTTCTAATAATCAAAATTCTGGTTCCAGTTATCAGCAAAAGCAGTTTGCTGCAGAGTTACTTGCCCAGGTAAAGGCTCACAAGCAATTCTCGATTATTCGGATGCTATTGCGTTGGAGCTATGTAGTCAATTTTTGTTGGTCGTGTTTTGGGATGAATTTTAGACATAAATTTAGTTAGTTTTTTCTTGTTGGTTAAGCTGTTCCTGGGTTTGGGTGCTTCTTTTGGCAACAAGTTCTTTCTAAACATAACTTAGTTCGGTCTGCGCAGATTGTTCGTATAAATTTGGATCTCTGTGTTACACTAAAATATCTACTTCAATTTATGAATTTATTTACATATCTGGGTGGGTACCAATTTGGTGAAAATGCAAGATAATTTAAGACCGAGAATTTTCCTTATGTTTCTGTTGATCGTCGCTTGGTTCTGGCGATTGAAGTATGAACTTGGATTGACTGGATAGACAGAATCTGCATATGTTGTTTTACAGTAAATGTAACCTTTGAGTTTTTGGTCAGGTGTGAAAAGAGTTCGTCATTCTATGATAATGGAAATAACTTCTAACAATCTCTGCATTAGTGTCGATTCCTATGTTGTTGCACGTAATAATACATTCAATTATGTTGTTTCATTAATAAATTTGAGTCACTGTTTGACAAGGAACTTTGTTACGGATGCAGAGAGGGGTTCTTGAAAAAATGGTGGATCAGCTTGCCTCGCCAGACCCAAATTTGGTGTTGGAGGCTGCATTCTATTTCAGACAACTTCTTTCCATAGGCAACCGGAATTTTCAGTGCTTCCTGAAATTTTCGAACTTCTCTTTGTTTCTTTCTTTTTTTAAAACAATGATTACTCATTTTTATTTTTCCCGCCAGAATCAAACCCCCCAATTCGTCCTATCATCAAATGTGGAGCCGTGCCTAGGCTGATACAGACTCTGCGAAATTTTGGTTTTCCTAAAGTCCAGGCAAGATGTTGTTGCCCTGTTGCTTTGGATATGTTTTCATTAAATTTTTGTTTAGTCAGATTAATACAATTTTCATTTGACTTATTTGTGTGAGCCAATTTTAATGGATGTAATTTTGGAACTAATTTTTAGTTGTTAAAGCTCTAGCCTGATTTGAACTAGCAGTGTATTTTTGTGAATAACTCACTTATTGTACTCACTTACTGCAATAATCGCATGGTAATAGTAATTCTGTTCTAGAGTCTCGGACTTAAATGGATTTTAGTTGCTAATACTCGACGCACATTTTCCAACTTGCTACAAATCGAGGAAGATATCAAAGTGGTTGACTTATACGGTTAATCCATAAGCTGTCTTTCTGGTTGAATAATAGATGGAGTATGAGTTTGGTATTACGGATCTGAATGAACTTTTCTTGAAATTTTGTGATTCAAATCAATAATACTTTCGTCTGTAAACTTGGTATGCAGTTAGAGGCAGCCTGGTCTTTGACAAATATAGCGTCTGGAACGGCAGAGGAAACTAAATTCGTTGTAGATGCAGGGGTGGTGCCTGCCTTTGTTGAGCTTCTCAAATCCCCTGACCAAGAAGTTAGGGAACAGGTTCTGCAATCACACTCTGTTCATCCTTGCCATCAATTTCTTAGGATCAAGCACTTAATTTAACATTATTTTGTCTAATTGGGCGTTTGCGACTTTACCTAGTTTTAAAAGATTGCATGTCTCTAGTTTTTGGATGAGACGGTTAAAATTGTACTGCATTCCAGCTTGTTTTATGAGATGCGGTCTTAAGTTTAAGCTTAAAATTTTGCAGGCAGTGTGGGGTCTGGGGAATATTGCCGGGGATTGTGCTGCTTTGAGAGATCTTGTGCTGAACACTGATGCTTTGCAGCTTATGCTGAACCATTTGAATACCAACGCCGATCTCAAAAATATTGTGTGGGCTTTGTCCAATCTATGCAGAGGGAAGCCTGAGCCAAACTTCTCAAAGGTTTGCCGTTAGAACCGACCCTTAATCGTTCATTTTTTTATAAAAAAAGAAAATTGGAGTCATTTTCATGACCATCATCATATTCTTAATTCATTACAAGTTATATTTATGTTTGAGTTATTATTCTTTACTTTTGTCAATTCGAGGATTACATTTTTGGTCACCTCTTTTATCATGTTCTACTAAACTATTTCCTTGTAAGCAGGCCCAACTTCATATGCTATAGTTCGCAATTTGAATATGGGTGGGTTATTATGATACTAGACATGTAGCAAAAATCGGATTTCCTTTATTTGGACATTTTGAGTTTGAAAATGTGGTTACTTGTAGTGTATTCAAAACAGGCTGCCGCAGTATTGAAGTAATTGCAAAGATGCTGATCGTGTTATTGTTTCAAGCTTAATTGATACTGAATTTAGATAACCAAAAAAAGTGCCTATATAATATAGATGTTATTTTTGTTCTTTTAGAAAATCAAAATAAAGTTGGATCAACTGACTAAAATTAGTTGATTCTCTAAATTAATTAGGGCTTAATTTTGTGAATCAACTTATCAAAATTACTTGATTCTCAAAATTAATTTCTGTCATCATTATTTGTTGGTCATTTTCCAGATTTCTTTCTTTATTTAGCAGATTTTCTATTGTAATTCTTTCTTATAAATTATTGTAATTGTTGATTCAAGAACAAGAGACACTTGTTTTTCCAATCTCTTGTGTTCATTTTTAATGTTTAGCATGGTTGATGAACAGGTCAATGTAGTAGTGGGTGTGTTCCACAAGCTACTTTATGCACTTGACAGTCAAGTTTTGACAGGTGCATGTTGGGCATTGTCCTATCTTTCCGATGCAGATAACGCAAGAGTTCAGGCAGTGGTGGAGGCAGGATGCTGTACCAGATTGGTGCAGCTTTTGCAGTAAGTTTGATTCTCATGCTTATGACCTGTCTGTGGTGTTGATAATTTTCTTGCATCTTGGATCCTTGTGCTGTATGTATTTTCTTGAATGGATGACCAAAGCTTTTGTGGGTTGGCATTGGCAGACACTCATCTCAAGCGGTTGTCCTTCCTGCACTAAGAACAGTCCGAAACATTGCTAGCGGCAATGACAAACAAACACAGGTAGGTACCTTTTGTTTGCTTGTGTTTTAAATTAGTCACTATTTAACCGGAATTTTGGCATCTGTTTCTTTGTTTTGACTTTGCTGTAAATTTTTTGATGGCCAGTCCCCTAAAATCTCAACTACCCATCAACTTCTTTATGTTTCATCTTTCAAGATCTTTCTTTATAAATTACCACCATTATCAATTTATCATGATTGCATTGTTATCTTTATTTTGAAGGCTTAGAAAAGAGGTTAGCCTTTCACGGACCACCCAGGACCATGTTTGATGGAATGAACATTGAGCATGGTTATCCTTGCTATAACTTGAAGAGTTTTCGCTACTTTTAGTTTCGTTACTCTGATATTTTAAACATTGGATGAAAGGCAAAATGATTGGCATTTTTTTTAAGAGAATAGGCTTAGAAATCCATAACAATGTATAATGATAGGCTTGCCAAATGTAAATTTAAATGGATGGACGAGCTTATACAACCCACCACATATGTCGCCAAATGTTTCACCTACCCCATGTTGCTGATGATGATGTTTGAGTTGAAATTCCAACCGTATTATAATATTATGGACTGTTCTTGGTGACAGCAACTAATTGACTGTGGAGCAATTAGTGGACTAAAGATGCTTATCCGTGAAGGACACAGGAAGGCCATAAGAAGAGAAGCATTGTGGACTCTTTCTAACATCACTGCAGGAGACAAATTTCAAATTCAGGTTCTAACATACTGTCAATTGCAAAATTTTACATTTAATTATTATTATTGTTATCCAACTTTTCTATCAAAATCATGATGTGTATGCTCTGCAGGCTGTGATAGATAATGGCATCTTCTCTGATATAATACCGATTATGGCATACGGCGAATTTTTTCTTAGGAAACAGGCTACTTGGACATTTTGCAATGCAATCGCTGGCGGAACCGCTGATCAAATCAAGTACGTCTCTCACCTTTTCTCCGCTGGTCATTGTCATCATAAATCACAATTTTTTCACTTTAAATCTTATTTTACAGTCTCTTTTGTTGAAAATCATGTTAAATTGCAAATGGTATTTTAAACTTAATTTATCATCTATGTCAAAAGAGCCAACAGGTACGGCATCTACTTGAAAACCCAACAATGTGCCATAAATCTGTGCAATGACAGCCCATCAACTCTTATAATAACACAGTTACCTCTTAACTGGACACGCCTCCTTTGGCTACAATTCATTATCTGCACTGTTGGTATTATCACATCCTAGAGAACTCATTCTTGTGTTTAATATCCCTGGTAGATGTAACATAAATTACCTCCATTTTGACAGTGAAGCTATTAACCCTAGCTTTAATGAAATATTTCGAGGCTAGAGCTATCATCCCATATTTCCAGTACTGCAGTGACCCCATCAGAGTCAGAATCCCAGCGAGGGAACGATTATAGATTTTGCTATCATCCCATATTTCCACTACTAGGAATCTCAAATAAATAGGGTACAGAATCCCAGACAAATAGGGTCATGTAAGTTACCCTATAGAATCACCAGGGTCAGAATCCCAAATAAATAGGGCCATGTAAGTAAGAGCTGGGCAATGATTATACATTTTAATATGAATTTTTTTTGTAATTAATATTAAAAATAGCAATCAAAATAAATAGGGTTCAAAACCCTAAATAATCCTAAATAGGGTACAGAATCCCAAATATACAAGGTTATGTAAGTAAGAGCTGGGCAATGATTATAGATTTTAATATGAATTTTTCTGTTGAAAATAGCAATCAAAAATTTGATTTGGCGCCGCCCAGACTTGAACTGGAGACCTTCAGTGTGTTAGACTGACGTGATAACCAACTACACCACGGCACCGCTGTTGGAAGCTTTATTTGTAGAAACAAAGTTTACAATTGGAATCGACGAGATTGACGTTTCATGCACTAAAACATCCGAACAAGCTTTTTACATTCTGTGCTGCAACCATTTAAACAAGCTATTCAAACAAAACAACCCTGTTTTTGATTGCTTATGGAGATAACTGGTGCAGGCATTTTACAAGCCAAGAAGGGATAAAACAGATATGCAACATGCTGACATGCCCGGATCCACAAATCATCAAAATATGTCTGGAAGCGCTGGATACTGTTCTTAAGCTGGGTGAGGCGGAAAGAGCGCAAAGCATGGACAACTTGAACGTGTTCGCGGCCATGATAGAAGATTCAGACGGACTGGACAAGATTGAGCAGTTGCAGAATCATGAAAACCAGGACGTCTACGATAAGACTGTCACATTACTTGAGACATATTTTGCTTATGGTGATGATGATAACAATATTATTGAGGGGCACCAGGATTTGTGTCCTGCACCTGCTACTCCACCTCAAGGATTTCGGTTTTAGCCTGTCCATTATATCATCGTTGATGTATTCGATGTTATTGGAATCTGTTTATGTATGTATACAAAATGACATTGCTGTGCAAAACCCTCGTGCCAGAAAGAGGGAGAAGAAAAACTACCTTAAACCTTGTGCAAACGCGGTTTTGCTTTAGCATTGCAGAATCTGAATTCATCTCGTAAATCTATATTTCTCTTTTTTGTTCAGTTCCAAATTTCAATAGCTACTGAAACGTGGGTGAAGTGGTTCTCTCGTGTAATTCCTCTCATAATTGAGGAACCTTTGCCATTGAGAGGTGGCCTAGGGCCTTTTGTGGTTAAGAGGTATAGTATGATTAACATTGAAAGTGTGGGTCTAATACATATGGCAAACAATTATTTCTTCATAACTTTAAGTATGATGATATAAGTAATTAAATGATGGCTTTGTAACTTTGATTTGATGGAAGCTAGCTTATGGTCAAGCTTTAGCCATGGAAAATGACAATTAATGTGGCAATACTTAGTTATATGAGCAATTTAGAAAACCAAAGCATCTAACCTAGCCTTCAAGTAATGTCCTAGAAATAAAATTATAAAAATGACCCATGATAAATAGGATTTAACAAAGTGGCATAAATATTTTCTTTTCTTTCTCTTCCTCTTAAATAAGTAAAGAGTATCATTTAATCAAATGTCCTTGAGAATAATTTCAAACTCAACATATTGTCTAGAAAATAAGCTAGATAACTTTAAAGAAAATACTTTAGGAAACTCACAAACCATTGGAATTTGCCAAATCCCCTATTAATTAGCTTTGTTGATTAAAATTGCATACCATGAATGGTCCTCCCACATCATGTGATAAAAAGACCTCGAAGAAAAAAGATTTAACTTAACCCTACATGGCTTAGTGTTCATGATCACTTGCACACCATCATCTATTACCAAGGATAGTTTCTTATGATAATAATTCAAGCTACCCTAATAGTGAGATTGTGGACCCTTTAGTGTGTTTTGGTGTGTCAAAACGTTAAGCAAAATGGAGTGAAAGGTTGTTTACACGGTTGTGTGGTTGTTGTGTTTGTAGGACTTAGTGCATGGGAAACCAAGATGAGCTGAAGAGGACGAGGAACGAACTGTTTAGAGCTCAAAGGAGGAGGTCACCCACATGATCTTCAAACGGATATTCAAAGAACATGGACAAGGACCAAATACTGTACAAGCAAAGTTATCATCATCAAAGCATGTGGAAGATCAAGGCTATGGACAAGGAACGATGCTTTCAAAAGACAAAGAAGGTCAAAAAAAAGATGTTTTTGGGAAACAGTAGACGTCTTGGCAAAATTGGAGTGAACTTAGACAAAGACGTCTTCAAATCACCAAGACGTCTTTCTTAGACAAAGATGTCTTTACATAATTCAAATCAAGTTCAGAAAGATGTCTTTCATAAGACAAAGATGTCTTCTAGGATGGAGACTTTAGAAAGACGTCTTTCAGGAAACAAAGATGTCCTCTTAGAATTAAAGGCAAATTTAGAGAGATGTCTCAAGTAGGAGAAAGACATCTCCCATGATAGTTAGTGATAGTTGCCTAGCCGTTGCATGCATTCCGAGAAGGATTTAGAAACATGACAACTATAAGAAGACTTGATGTGCATTGGGAAATGTGCAAGCCTTGTTGTATTCATTGTATAATCATTTGTAATAATTGAATTCTCTATTGCTCCTCATTATCTTATCATTTTGGCATTATAAAGTGTGTTGTACCTAACTATACAAGGATCAACAAACTGAGTTGCAATTATCCCTTGTAATTCTTGTTCTTGTTGCCTTGTGAGGTTGATGTGCTTGAACTTGTCGAGATCCTATAAGATTGAGTTGTTGGTGCTACGATACAACACTCCGATGTAGAGCTCAAGATTGTAAAGGTTGTGGAAACCTTGAAACCACATTTCCTAGCTTGATGGGACCTTGCAGGGTTGAGTGATTTCCGAAGCAAGGCTTGAAGACTGTACCCTTCAACCACATTTTAAGAGCAACAAAGTCTGGAGGTGTGCTTGCAATCTACCCTCCTGATTTGAAGAACTTATTCATCCTCCCCCCTTCTCTCTCTCCTAATGTCTACAATCCACAAGTGCTATCAAAGCTTGGTACTCTTCTTTATCATCATCAGTTTCAAGAGTGAACAATGGACGGGGCATCTTACACAAAGCCACCCATGTTCAATGCATTCATCTTCGCCTATTGGAAAGCCAAAATGCAAAGGTTCTTCAAATCCATAGAGTCTGAAGTATGGGAGTCAATTTTGGAAGGCTACACTCCACCCATCAACGACACCACTAGCATTATCAAGCCTCACAACAAACGATCACAAGAGGAAAATGATAAGTTCATGTTTGATTCAAAAGCAAAAAATTGTTTATACTATGCATTGAATAAATCTAAATTTAATAGGGTAGTAGGATGTAAAATGGCCAAAGAAATTTGGCAAACTTTAGAAGCTACTTATGGAGGAACCTCTAGTGTTAAGTAATCAAAATTGTTAGTTTTACAAAGTGAATACAATAAACTCAGAATGAGAGAAGGTGAGAAAATCAAAGATTATTTTTTAGAGTTAACGATTTTATTGTAGCAATTAGAGGAACACAAAAGGAATTTCCCAAAAGTAATGTAATTATCAAAATGATTAGAACTCTTCAATCAGAGTTCAAACCTAAGGTCACAACCATGGAGAAAATTAGAGATTTCTCAACTTTGAAATTTGAAGAACTTCAAAGTGCTCTTATCGCCTATGAAATGTATCTCATAAGTGAAGGAGTGATTCAAGAAAGACCTATTGCTCTAAAGACTGCCTCCAAGGAGAAGGAGGTCAATGAGCATGATGAGGGAAATGAAGATGAGATTACTCTTCTCTTAAGGAGACTACAACGATTGCTTACAAGAAGAAGCAAAGGGGCATCTTAGCAATAGCGAAGACCTAATTTCTTCAAAGGTAGAGAAAGAGGTAGAAATTTTTTAAATTCTTCTAATCTAGATTTTTCTTCTATAGAATGTTGGGTTTGTGAAGGAAGAGGCCATATGGCCTTTGACTGTCCTAGCGATCCAAGTAATAGCAAGGAACAACCAAGGAATAGATCCAATGATGAGGAATCATAAAAGACCAACTTTTATACAAGTTGGAATGATGGTGAGCAAAGCGAAGACGAAGCATGCAATTCTTCCAAAGATTCACATCTCATATGCATGGCACTTACCGATGAAAATTCCTCACTTGTGGCTAAACAAGATGATAAGTATGACAAGAGGTATAGTGAATTTAAAGAAGAAATTTCTCTCTTACATCACTTGATTAGGAAGGCAAAGAAAACTAGTACTTTCTAAGTTAGATGCTATTCATGCTAAAGTGAAGGAAGAAATCTCAAGATATAAAAGCTGAGATTCAACAACTAACCTCTTTGAATAAGGAGTGCAACAAGATTCAAGAAGAAGACACTCCTAAAAATCAACCAAAGAAGTTAGAGGAAGCAACAAATGAAAATGCAAATTTAAGCATTATAAGGTTTGATAATTTTGATCATAAGGATAATATTTTTTTTGTGTAAAAATTGTGGCGGTAAGCAAGCTCTTAGCTATGATGATCAAAGTAGGATTAATGCTTGGTCTTGTCAAAAAGGCTTTCGTAAGGAAACTTTGCAGGTACCAATAAGTGAGAATGAAGGGAAGAGGGGCCCTAAAAATAATGCAAAAAGTGATCAAGAGTTCTATCACAAGGAACATGAACAAATAAAGACATCACATACACGACCTAATGAAAGAGAACCTAAGGATGATGAGGTACTTCATGATAGGGGACCTCACCTCAAACTCCATTGATCTTCTCTTCTCACCAGCAAGCAAGGTAAGTCAAGGTAAGTCTCTATCTCTTTTCTTGCTAGTTAATTAGGATAGTGTATGAGAAGTTCAAAATTATCTACATCTTTTCTAGATTAAAAATGATGGAATAAGTGTCTAGAGCATTTCTTACATTCATCCATGATATTGATATAACTAATTTTATGAAGATTTATAATAGCACTTGTAATAAATTCTCTTGAATCTTCACCTCATAACGATTTTAGTTTGATTTCTTGTCTTGCATTTAATCTTGCTTAATCTGAAATTCTTTTGATGATATGTTTCTATGCTCAAAATCTCTGGGATGTTCTTTCCATTTATAAGATAAGACAAACCTCTCAAAATTCTATCAATATTACTAGTTGAAAACCTAGATCTCCACAAGTGAGCTTAATGTTGACCTATAGTTATAGTGTTTTTGTGATATTTGCATAAAGGCCCAAGATAAGCAACACATGTGTAGGGGGAGTCTACTCCTAATCATCTTGGAGGCCACCAATGTAGGGGGAGTCTTTGGAGACTATGGCCAAGAACCACAATAAGCACAAAAAGGACTTCAAGAGGCATTGTTTTTGGAATGGTAAAGTTTTGAATGATTGTGTGTTGCATATGCAAACTTTCAGTTTAATCAAATATATATATAGTTAGTTCTCTATCAACATGAGTTGTTTTTAATAAGTGGTTTTGTTTGTTGTAGGGTCTTATACAAAAAGAATAATATGCATGTTTCTCTCATAGCTCTAATATTCTATTGTTAATCTCTTTTTGGGTGAATTTAGAAATACATGTTTCCATAAAACAATTGTTTCTAATAGATAGACTTCTTGATCCTTCATGCTCTATCTTGTGCTGAAGTTTATTAACAAATTATTTTTACTTGATCATATTTACATTAGTAGAGAATTTCAAGAAGTATATGAATGTATACTTATCAGCATGTTTTTGATCAATGGTTGTGGGTGTTGCATTTTCTTGAACAAAATATGGAATATGCATGTCTCAATCATAGCTTCCTTATTCTCATGGAAATTTCCAAATTTCAGGTTAATATAGCAATGTAAATTTTAATGAGACAACTAGATAAGATGCTTGTTCCTACTTGTTCTACCTTTGGCCCTTAAAATTAAATGTTGATGGTCCTTAATTAATTAATTGTAACTCCTTATTCTTGACCTCAAAAGAGTAGTTCTCAATTTCCATAATCATGCCTTCAGTGGAGGATGCAATACAATCCTCACTACATTTTGAGCAATAACATGATTACTCTATGAGAATGTATCCATGTTTATTCTTCCTAACAAATGAATCTGACATCAATGGTTGGCTATATTTACCTCACCATGAAGATATGTCTATTTGCTAATGTTTTACAAAGATGAAGAATATTTGAACATTCCAAGCATCATGCATTACTAATGACTTATTATTTTAAAGATAGGTTGCTTAATTTTCAAAGCCTTTACTTCACTTCAAGGTTGAATTTCGCTTGGAAGGTTCAATTTTCGCTCTTACCAAATTTGGGGCACCTCTTCATGGACTTGATAAATACATACTTACTATATATTTTTAGGATTATGCATGATACTTGGCTCTATATATTATCTAGATGTTATTGTTCTTTTATATCTTTTCTAACCAAGTTTGAATACTTTATCCTTTTTGTTGTTATTCAAAAAGGGGAAGAGTAGTATGAATATATTTGTATGATCACTAACCTATTTTCTTAAGTTTTGAACATCACCAAAAATGGGGAGTTTGTAGATCCTTTAGTGTGTTTTGGTATGTGTCAAAACATTAAGCAAAATGGAGTCAAAGGTTGTTTTCGTTGTTGTGCGGTTATTGTGTTTGTAGGACTTAGTGCATGGAAAACCAAGATGAGTTGAAGAGGATGAGAAATGAACTATTTAGAGATCAAAGGAGGAGGTCACTCGCATGATCTTCAAACGAATATTCAAAGAACATGGACAAGGACCAGCTATTGTACAAGCAAAGTTATCATCACCAAAGCTTGTGGAAGATCAAGGCTATGAACAAGGAACGATGCATTCAAAAGATAAAGAATGTGAAAGAAAGATATCTCTAGGAAACAGTAAACGTCTTGGCAAAATTGGAGTGAACTCAAACAAAGACGTCTTCAAAAAAAGCAAGATGTAGTTCATGAGGAAAAGACATCTTTACAGAATGCAAAGCAAGTTCAGAAAGATGTCTTCCATAAGACAAAGACATCTTCTAGAATGGAGACTTTAGAAAGACGTCTTTCAACAAACAAAGATGTCTTCCCAAAATTGAAGGCAAATTTAGAGAGACATCTTAGGCATGAGAAAGACATCTTCCATGATTATTAGTGACTATTTATTAGTAGTTGCATGCATTCCAAGAAGGATTTAGAAACATGGCAACTATAAGAAGACTTGATTTGCATTGGGAAATGTGCAAGCCTTGTTGTCTTCATTGTATAGTCATTTGTAATAATTGAATTCTCTATTTCTCCTCATTGTCATATCATTTTGACATTGTAAAGTGTGTTGTACCTAACTGTACAAGGATTAACAAATTGAGTTGTAATTTTCCTTTGTAATTCTTGTTCTTATTGTCCTGCAAGGTTGATGTGCTTAAGCTTGAGCTTGTCAGGATCCTATGAGATTGAGTTGTTGGTGTTGCAGTACAACACTTTGGTGTGGAGCTTAAGATTGTAAAGGTTGTGGAAGCCTTGAAACCACATTCTCAAGCTTGACGGGACCTTGCGGGGTTGAGTGAATGGTGTTGTGGTACAACACTTCGAAGCAAGGCTTGAAGACTATATAGTGAGTGGACCCTTCAACCATATTTTGAGAGCAACAAAGTTTGGAGGTGTGCTTATGATCTACCCTTTGAGTGTATAGTACCCAAGTTGGGAAACCACGTAAATTTGTGTATGTGGTTTGTTTCATGAAGGTTTGATTTGGGGAACTTATTCATCCCCCCCTTTCTAAGTTCTATGATCCATAGAGATAACTAATCCATGCCTAAGATAATGTCATATTTTCCTAGATTCATAACATGAAGGTCACTCAGCCAAGAGCCATTGCACATCATCAAGGATATAAACTTCCAACTTAGTCCACTACAATTATACTACCACCAATAGTCTTGATTACTAATCCTTGGTCCAAAGATTGAATCTCTAAGCTCAACTAACTAACCATCCTAAATCTACAAAAGAATGACTAGCACCACAATAAAAAAGAATCAAAACTGTGAAATCCAAAATCATAAATTTTATCTCTAGCATAATGTTGGGTTGTACATCCACTAGCTAATTAGTAAAGGGAAAAGTATGACCCTATATTCTAGAACTTACAATATTCTACTTATCTACTAATCTGCTTACTTGCTAGGATCTACCACTAACTAAACAATTTAGATATTTAAACCTATTGTGAATAGGCTAGTCACAAATGAAATAGTTTGGATACTTCCTTTAGAGGTGTTCAACCTTCCCATAGACAAAGCATGTCAAATGCCACTAGTAGTTCGATCACTCACAAAATACTACTACTTACTATTTCCACTAGGTTCCTAAACCAACTTGGATCCATCAAAATTCCCCTTAAATGAGGGTTGGCTTCTCTTCTAGGAATGATCATGACATGTTGCCTTGATCACCTAATTATACTTCAAGTCCATCACATAAACATAACACTCTTTATAAAACTTAAAAATATGAGAAACCAATTGATCCTTAATGGAGCCATTTGATCCATAGATGAAATGCCCAACTCTCATCACCTCATTCATGTGTATGTGCAAGATATACCTACTCAACTCAAAAAACTTCATGTCATAAACCAATTATCTTGATATGATTGCTAGAATTCATTCATCTTAACCTACACGTACTATGAGGAAATATAATGCTTATTGAAAAAGAGTAGAAACTTACTCTAAAGAATATCACAATCCTTCCAACACCTAGCTTTCTCGTAGGAAATCCACTAGTAACTAGCTACACATTGGAATTGGTACACATCTAATTACATTTACTAATCAGGAGTACAATCCATTAACTTAAAAACCTTATCAATCTCCTTGAGTCACTTGATAATAGCCATGGAATTCTTGACATCCTTTAAGGTAGGTAATCCAAGATTATGAAATTACTTCATAAGCTTCTTGCCCAAGATCTATCTACCATTACCTTAAATAATATATAAAGATAATGTGTTTAGATTCTTCTTTTTCTACTAATAAAGAAACTCAAGAAAGTGGCAATTGATGTCTATCTCACTAATCTCCTTATTAGTGATAGGATTCATAATAGTTAGAGTCTACTCCTCCAATCCTAGATCATGCTCTTCTAAAGAATTTAGAATAATCTCACGATTTAAAGTCAAATTGATAAACCTCATACTTGTGTTCCTATCTTATTTGTGTCCATGCCTACGACTTGTCATCATTGAACATAACCAAAACCTATTAGGGGCCTAAGAAACCCATAGCTTTAATATCAATGTGTAACACCATCAAATCTAACCCAAGAAAGAGAGCATTATGTTGAATTGAATCTTAAAGAAAGTAGTATAAACCATTTACCTATCCATCCATCAACTAGAAAACATAGGAAGGCTAGCATGCACTAAACTCAATGTCAAAGGTAATATTGCTGTCATATGTACTTAGCTACTAATCATCTATCAAACTACTAACTACCATGTGCATTAGTTTTTTATTAGTCTTAACTAGTGCTAATGATGACATATATCCATTATCTGCATCTACTAGTGTTAGAGGTATTGAACATCCCCTCTAATGTTCTAGAGGTATAAGAAACCAACGAACAAATGAACACTCCTTGTTTCCTATAGAACGAGGCCTATAGCAAGAGCCTCACTAATGCATCCCAATGAGGATCAAAACAAACCACTATAAAATACCCATCACTAATTGTTACTATACCTTAGTACTAGCCCCCTATTGTGCAACAATCATACAATCATACAAACATCATGCAAATTAGTGATGATGATGTAGGGACAATACAATAGCATAATCAAGCCCACATAACATAAGTCCACCCATGTCTTCAAATAAACACATCAAAAGATAATGAACTAGTCACATCACAAACAAAACTCTCTAGCAACATAAGCTAGAAATTCCAAACTTGCTTCTTAGTGGTATAAATGGTAGAGATGGTACAAAATGATGAATTAGTAAACCATGACTTCTACCATGATTCTTGGTCCCATACAAATTACAAGGAATAAAATTCAAAGTTAAAATATTTAAAATAAACCCACCATAACCTTTGGAGAACCACCATGACCTCCACCACAACTAATGGTATATACATTTTCATAAGCATCAAAAGAAAAGGAAAAAATAACAAAATACAACCTACTATGACCTCATCACAACTCATGATTTATACATTTTTTAAGCTAGCAAAAAACGAAAAAGAAAAAGAAAAAAACACTCAATCATAACCTTTACAACAACTCATAGTGAACCTCTGTAAACCACACCATGAATCATGGAATACTAGAAAATCTAAATCAAAACTCACCTTTGCATTTTTATGTCTTGACAAGGATTATGACCTTCACCAAAAATCATGATCTACACCATGACACATGATCTAGATCTAGGACTTCATCATGATCCATGATGCACTCATGGTTGCTGAAAAATGTCACATGAATTTCAAGACAAAGTTTGAATGATGCACATACATTTCCAAGTCATTGAACAACTAAGTTAATAATTCCACAACATCGAATTGAATTTCTATGAGTTGTCAAATTTAGGGAAATATGTTTGAAAACAAAGAGATAAAGACAAGAGAAAAAGATTCTAAATTGATACCAAAAGACACAAAGTCTAAGAAGATACAATATTCATATTCCTACTCTAATAATACTATCCCAAAACTGATATAGATACCAAAAGCATTATCAAGCCATACATCAAAGTCCAAGCACATATGATCTATCAATTACATAATTACACAAAATCATAATTCTTGAAATATTCATCGTTGAGTATAAAAATTGTACACTATTATCCAAAGTACAAACTCATAGGAGCGTAATAAACTATACATGGTAGTATACTATCCAACCATAAAAAAAATAAGAATAAGCATCATAAAACATCATAGATACAATGCCTAAATATAGATTCACTAAGTTATAAGCATATATATTTAAAGACAAGTAGCATACACAATCATGACAGAAAACATACTTAAGCATGGTAAAGAATACTAACTCTAGTATTTGAAAACATAAGATGTTACAACTAAAATATGAATAAAAAAGAAATGATGAAAGACTAGTATTTGAGGGAGCAACTGGTGAGGATCAACCATGACATAAGCAGATTGGTTAGAGAGAACCAAACCTTCTTAATGGAGGAGGTACACGCAATACGCTAGAAGTCTGCAATTGAGATAAGTGCACGGTAGAATGAGACCAAGAAGCATGAGAAGTTGAAAGAGCACTTTTGGGATCGACATGTATAAACAAATTAATGAAAAAGAAATCTAGATGGCAAAGGCCTGTATTAGTTCCATGTCAGCACAGAATCCTGACTAGCAGCCCATCTTGGATAGCTATGCCTTGGTCGACTAAGTAGAAGGGAAAAATAAGGACCTGCAAATTGAAGATTTGAAGGAGTACATGGCATTAGCTATTCTTCATTATGCTAACCTTGCCATGTTAACAGTAGGTCGACCCAAAAATGAATTGGAACAACAAGTAGCAACCACCTATGCTTTATACAAGAAAGAATTTGCAGATAGGAAAGATGTTCTACTAAAACTCCATGTGGCAAACTCGAAACTAGAAACAATTAAGGCTCGCTACCATGGGCAAAGAGATGTAGCTTTAGAGCTAGCCAAGAGATTAATAGATTATCATGAATTGAGAGAAAAGGTCAGGGCTTTTGAGGAGGAACAGAGATAGTTCATGGCATGGTATGTGAAAAAGAATCAGATGTTTCTGTAGCTGTCATGCTTGTGGGATGTACTAGTTCCAGCACATATTGGATCATTAGCTTGGATGATGCATGCCCAAAGAATGGAGGAGAAGAACTTGTAGGTGCTCCTAAATCATTACAAATTCTAGAAGCCTAATGATAAGGGGAAGTGGCCAATGGAAGAGCCACCAGCTCTAGGAACTACATCAATTCCCCAATTTTGCTATTTTGTCGTGTCATGTCCATTTTTGTCAAACACCACTACAACATGAAAGAGTTAATTTGTGTATTTGTCAAAGTCAGTCAATAATCCCATACATTCTCAATATTTTGTAAAGAACTTGTTCCTCTTTTTGTATAACTTGAGGACGAGTTTTCATTCAATCATGGGGAGTATGATGAATCATGTTTTGGTAGGGCTCTAATATTGGAGCTACGTTATTGGGTATTTGATATTGGGGCACAACCTCCAATGTTAGGGATCTAATATCACCTCATCTGTGCTAGCCTATAAATTCAACAATTGGATGCATGATTTGCATGGAGAGGGATATAGCTTTTAGATAGATTTGCACAGACTTTAAACATAGACATAGAGAAGTTTTGTTAGTTTGTTTCCAGTGCATGCCCGTAGTGTGATGTTAAGTAATTGTATGACATCCTTATTTGAGTGTGATGTACTTGGACGTGTTACATGTTTGACAATAAAGATCAAGATTACTTCCATCATTGCAACATCCACTTAGCTTTATTATTGTTAATTACTCTAATGCTTATTGTTTAACTTAGTTAATGTTTATCATTTATTTCTCTTTATTGTTTTAATCATTAAGTGGAGTGAGTATGACTAATCACGAGCACTTAAGTGTAGTTACTTGGTAACCCAGTAGTGTTATCATTTGGTATGTGCAGTAACGATACGCTTGGTAATCCCAACGATAGTTGCATGAAAGTCTAAGGTGTGCACGAAAGGTTAGGAACAGATACTCATTGCATGTAGGATAGTTTAGACTTTATTTCCCATTGTTAAGTAGTTAAATAATTGATTTTCTTATTATCGTTAGGAGTAGCCCAAGGCTAAAACAACATCAATTATTGTATGCCTCACTTTGGACTAAACCATACTTGACAAAGCTACCACTAGTCCAAGTGGGAAGACAATGAACTGCAATCAAGACATAATGATCTAGATGCCA
Source organism: Gnetum montanum (assembly GCA_015680685.1). Taxonomy (NCBI): domain Eukaryota; kingdom Viridiplantae; phylum Streptophyta; class Gnetopsida; order Gnetales; family Gnetaceae; genus Gnetum; species Gnetum montanum. The sequence continues at coordinate 134,606 of MNCI01015393.1, forward strand.
CAACTAGTCCCATCCACGAAATTTGACCAAATCATGCATGAATGCTTGTGATTTGTATGGTTGGGTGTAAGGGGTACCTCACTACTCATCACCTTGTATAAGCCTTTCTTTTCATCACTACAATGTCATAAAAAATTCCTAATGAAATTTTCCAACTTAATATACAAAGATATTGTAGGAACCTAACAAGATGAATAATAAGTATAATTAGCAAATAACATAGATTTGCAGATTAAATATTTACTTGCCTTAGTAAGTTTTTTTTCTTTCTATTTACTAATTTTACTTTCAACTTTCTAAAAAGTAAAATCCTAAAGACTTTAAAGATGTCACTTTTTGAAAAAATTCTCTATTTCTTATTATGTAACAAAGAGTAGTAATCTTGGTTACTAAAAAGAAAGGACTTTTGCTAATTTATTTTGATCTAAATAACTTGTAGTATTCATCAATATGCTTGAATAAATAATCAAAGAAAGTTGTTTATTTTTCACCTTAAAAAAATAGTCATTGGCAAAGTGCATATATAGGAGTTGTTTTTTATACCTAGAAATAATGATGTCATTAATCAAACCATTTTTCTTGTCATAATCAAGGACATGACAAAGAAAATCAGTAACAAGTACAAACAAATAAGAAGCTAGAGGATAACACTGCTTGATAGATTTGTTGATAGAAAATGAGTCACTTATACTTCTTGTTGTAACAACATAAGTCTTAGCATTATCAAAAAGATAACAAATCATATTCATAAATTTACAATTGAAACTAAGTTTATGGAGGCAAGCAAGGATAAATCCCCATTCAATTTGATCATAGGCTTGGTGTAGTCAAGTTTAATAAAAGCAATATTTGATTGGTATCTTTTGCCCATTGCAAGCTTCCTAGGTAGCAACAACATCACTGGTAAACACTTAACAAGGCATTTAGCGAAAATTTTATAAACAATATTCAACGGTAACTAATTACTAATATAAGATAAGTCTCTTCTTTTTGAATAAGAGTCTGATCACTCCTTTATTCAAATATCTATATCTACCCAAGGTACCGTTGGAAAAGCCTTTCTTAATGACAACATCAAGCTGAGTAGCAATCAAGTCTCAATGACATTTAAAAAATTTAAAAGTTGACCCTAAAAACTTGGAGCTTTGTCATGAGCTACGCTAAAAACAAGCCATCTTTAATTTCAATAATCCTTTCCTGCTCCAATCTTTGAACCGCTGTATTCAATTTTGGAGGGAGGCCAATTTAAAACTGACCATAGCTATCACATAATATATGCCTTATCTAGCATGGTACAAGAAAAATTCATTTGTATGGGCTGCCTACCCTTTTCAAAGTGTGCAAGTAAATGATTAAGTCAAATATGTGGGAGGGACGGGTAGGTTCAAGAACAAAGCAGCAGCAGGAGGTCCATGAAGACCAAGCAGTTAGGGACTTGGGATAGGTACAACTCTGCACAACTCTCTGCTTCTTGCCGCAGGCTGAGCAAGTTTAATATTCCTTTAATTTCACTGCATACGTTGCTATCATCATCACAGTACCTGTCCTGTACTGCTGCCATTTAAAAACTCTTTAAACCATGACTGGCTAAGTTATAACTCTATACCCACCAAGGGCCCACTAAGCATGCTCATTTCTCTGAGCCTCTGTGGATTAGGCAACCTTACCATAAGGTCTCCAAAACCAACAAAAAAATCAAATTTCATTACCCTCCATAATTTAACCATAGTAAATTTGTTGCATTACTCTGAAGTTTCATTTTCACCTTCCATAATGCCCTGCACCGTAGAATCGCCAGTAACTCTGCTGGTCAATTATCAAAAAATCTTGCCTTGCCTTCCCTGCATAACTTTTCCGGGTTTGGATTCAAAAGAGCCTCTGCTTTTGACATGAATGTGGAGAGACGGAACAGAATAATGCTGCAGCAGCAGGAGCAGCATTATTGTCATTATTATTATTATGTTGTATGGGAAGGCATCTTCTTACGTCACCTTATCCCAAAGAATAAGCTTTTGCAGCGTTTTCCTGTGAATTTGGTGATGGAGATGGGTCAAGGTCTCGAAAAACCCATTATCCGCAGAAAACACAGAGAGGCTCCTCCTGGAAATCTGCAAACTGGAATAACGTCGATGTGTTAAATCTCATAATAAAACACAGAGAGACATGCACAGACACAGACATCCTCGTGAGGAGCGAGCACGTTTGAATGGTTGAGAGACTTCGGAGAGAGAGAGAGAGACAGAGTCTTGACTCTTCCGAGACCTGAACTGAACCTCCTCCTCCTGCTGAAGAAATACGGGGATGATGCCTCGCTTTCATGTAAGGCAGAATATTACGGTGTGGAGAAACGTGAAGCGGTCTCCTTGCAGCACAGCACCACTATGACACAACTCCACCGCCACGACAGAGACCAGAACAGAACAGGAACAGAAGAGAACAGCAGCAGCGCCTGCACCAGCACGCAAAAACTGAAAAATGAAATGCAGAAACAAAGAAAAAGGGAATCAATCAGAGTTCAGAAACACGAAGCTCGAGCGTCCTGTCCTGGTGTTGTAGTTGTTGTTATTGATGTGTGGTTTTGCTGTGCCGTGCCGTGCCGTGCCTCTTGTGATTATGCGCTGACTGCTGACCGGCAGTACAGGACACCACAGCGTCAGCAATTTGTGCAGAAACAGCAGGCACTGGCAGAGGCACCAGTCTAGTCCATACTTGTTCTTCTTCTTCTTCTTCCGAGAGAGAGAGAGAGAGTGAGTGAGAGAGTGGTGTGCAGAGTCACACCACGACTACAATCACTGATGCCGCGCCTGCCCCCGCCTGCAGTTGCATCATCACGACGCATGGCCTCCTCGCAAGTGTCAAATGATCCCTTCTCTCCTCCTCTTCATAAATTCGTCGTTGAAGTTGAAGGTCCTTGCTCTGCGATCGCCGCTCCTTAGCTTCAAGAATTGGAGAGATCCGTTTCGCCGATATTTTAGGCTCTAGTATCAGTTCGTCCGTCCGTCCGTCCGTGTACTTTGTTCATGGCTGGATTCCACAGTTTTCTGCCTGCCGCTGCTGCAGCAGGCAAGGGTTTGAGGTCGAGCTTCAACGAAGAAGAAGAAGAAGAAGATCACATCCTGCAGGAACGGCAGCGCCACCAGCGGCGGCAGCAGCAGCAGCAGCATCTCGAGCTCTATTGTAAGGCCAGGGATGCCGCTCTGGCTTCCGAGTTGGAGGCCAGCCAATGGCTTCGAAGCGTTTTGGAAAAATCGCGTTTGAGCGATTTTCAAAGCTCTGATGTCGCCGAGCATCACAGGGACGGTTTCCGAGATCGGAGAAGGAGTTGTTTTAGAGCATGGCCGGATTTTCGGACGCTTAAAGAGGTTATTTATCGAAAATGTTGTACGCGTTGGATCATCGCCTATGCTGTGTTCGTTTTCATGCTCGTATTGAGTGTGAGGTTGCCGTGCTTCTTCTTCGAATCGGTAAACATTTCTTCCAGTTCCATTTTTTTAAACAAACGATTCAAAAGCTGTTTGGCTGCGAGTTCTTTACCGTGCTTTCGGTGAACAATCATTGCGATGAAAGCCTTTTCGGTTTTTAAGTTAGTTGAGGATCTCCTCGCTGTTTAAATGTTCTCTGTTCTGCTCTCATTTTTGTTTTCAATCCACGGCATTACCTTAATGATTTACATTTTGATTTTTGTTCTTTTCATGCAATCAAGAATTCCATATGAGAAATGCTTGCAGGTTTCAACCATAGATTTGATCAATCAAATTTATGGAATATTCCTAAAATATTTTCTAGTATAATGTTTGTTATATCGCAAAGCTTCTGTTTGCTTTCCTGAATTCTTTCCTTTCGAACCTCTGTTTTAAGTTATTGATTGCGAGATATTCGATACCTGAAGTTCATGTAGCATGCAAGTGCAGACGTTTCTTTTCTATGCCGTTAGTAAGCATCAACGATCTCTCTTCGTCAAGTGTTCACTAGTTTTCTTCATTGCTTTGCATTACGACTGTTTTTTTTTCAGATGGGCAAAATACCATTTCTCAGGGTTGAAAGTGAAACTATCCGTTTTGTGCTTGATCAGGAACATCAAACAAATAGTCCTGCTCATCGGACTCTTGTATGGCAGTTAGTTGCCCTGATTGTCTTCTGTGGAATGCTTAGCTTTCTTCATGATTGGTAAGTAAGATTGTGATGTTTCGTTATACTTTCTTAAATTTTTGGCATGTCTTAAGATTTTCCGTTCTTGATTTTGTTTTTAATTCCTGAATAGGTTTTGGAATTTTGCGACGTATTGTTTCGTAAGGCTAGAAAGGCTTCGCTTAAGGGGTGTAAAATGTCCTTAAGCAATTTATCGATAATTAGCTACGACGTGCGCCTAGTTCCTAGTTAATAAATGGGGGTTGTCTAATGGAAACTTTCTTGTACAGAACAGATGTACAACGGTCCTTGAAGCATAACTTGCAGCCTCTTACACACAGGGAAACAGCTTTACCAGTGCCATGCTCTCATGGGCCTCATTCCAGAATGATGTAAATAAACATATTACATATGATATTTAAGTGTTCAATGTGTTAGTACAATGTTGTGAAGCAGAGGTGACAGTAACTTCTAATATGCCATCTCTATTTTCCAAAGAGGTTAAATTTTTAAGTATCTTGCAACCACTCTTGTTTTGGGATCCCGCCATTAGTAAATATGAAAGAAATTTGATGACAAGGCTCTCTTAATCGTTGTAAAGGTCCAGTAGCCACCAGTGTTAGCTTTGTTAATTTGAATGCTTTGTCTTCCTTAGAAGGGAATTAGATTCAGTATTTTGAGTTTAATTAACGTAAATAGGTCTTATTGTATGCTTTGGTTGATATTTCCAAGACCCTATCCCGTGTCAAAGGAACTGGTACGTAGTTATTTCAAAAATGTAATTTTCTTTTGAAAATTGTAAATTTCTGTTTGCTGTGTTTTCTGATGACAATATTCAACTCTCTTCCTCATGGTCTGTTAGGCACAGAAGGAACTGGATAGTTATGTTATTAGGAGTTTCGTCCATCCTTCTAATCCGGGGAATCATGAAACTCTCCTTTCTAAATGATATGGTAAGTTAATCTTCAAGTGTCAGGTTCTCTTTGCATTTGTATTTCCGTTCAGCAGGATTGCATCAAACAGCAGAGTGCCAAGACTGTCATTGAACTCATGAAACTTTGAAACAAATCATTAATTCATTGCGGTTTTTGCATGCAGAGTCATAGTTATTATTTTGGAACACTTGTCCATTTTATTTTCTCCCTAATTGCCTGCCAATTTTGTTTCTGGTATGTAATCGAAATCTTTCATTTTTAGTATTGTTTCAATTTTCAGCATAGAAACTATAACATGAAAGATGGCTTATGGTTTATCAACATTTGCAGTGCAAATTTAACGTGGAGAGTTCTTGGCTTTGCAATACAAGCCTTTGCTATAGAAAAAGAAGGCAAAAGTGAAACTTCTCCAATTTTGTTTGATCTGTTTGCTCATTCAGTTGGGCTTCTTATTGGAGTTGTCCTTGACAGGGATATGATGCAGTATCTTTTTAATTCATTGCATGTATCCTTGGGACAATATGTTGCTGGCTGTTCTGGTAAGCTGTTTTTAGGGCTTGCTGATCAAAACCAAGTGCAGACGTTTAGAGAGAGAGCATCTTGTCTTCTGAAGATTAAGATTTGCAGACGGTGCAACAATTCTGTTCCTCTTTCCAAGGAACCCATCAAACGTAGTTTACACTATAGAGCCCTTGGAGGGTTTGCAGGAGGATTTGCTGGAGTTTCTGGTCTCAAATCTATACGACCAGTCGTCATCCCAAAACCTGTGGTGCAGGCAAACAACGCATTAACTATTAAATATGATTTATCATATCCTTCACTCCCTTCTTTATGGCCTTATAGTTTTGGACAATTTATTTTCTCTGGCTTACAGCAGAGTAATGATGATGTTTTGAGTACAAGCATAGGGTCATGCTTCTGTATTGACTCTGACATAGCAGAATCATATTCCCATTGAGGCCAAAGGAAGGTTTAGGCGTTTTCTTCATTAGTGATAGGTTTTTAGCTCGTTTTATTGGTGACTGCTTTCTTCCTAAACTGCAATTTTCTAATATTTAAGGCGGTGAAATAACAGTAGACTATGTACATCAGAGTCTGTTTAAATGCAATTTGTGTATAGTTGAGAATGAAAGCTTGTTTGTGCTGTTAGCTGTAAATGGTTGAGACCCAATAGCTTGTTCCTTCATATTACAATATTATTTATGGACTTTCTATGGTGAACATTCTTGGTCGCCTTGCACATTCCACATTCCGTGTCACAAATTTTGGCCAGAGTTCTTTAATTATTCAGTGCCTCAATGCAACTGCAATATTTTAAGATGTAGCATCAAAATTATTAGCGAAAAAGCAAGAATTGAAGTATAACTAGAACACAGGATAAATCTTCTATTGCATAAGCTTTGAAGAACATTGCAATTTATTTAAATTTTACTTTTTCGGAGAAAAATCGTCTGATATAGTTAGAGGCTGTAGCTCGATTGTTTGCATTCTAAAAACTACCGTGAGAACCTTCATGGAAAGAGGACAGATTTTCAATAATTAAAACTGCGAATTGAATATATATGAAATTAAATTAAAGTAATCAACAAAAAACTCTGTAATGCTATATAATCTACAGCAGCTATAAATCAATTTGATTTACTATGCTTAAGTAATGTTCCCTTGGTTAAAGTAATTTGTGTTTATGCCTATTCACCACTTGGATCCCAATGGACATGCGCTTAAGTTCCATGGCTCTTGGAATAACAAAGGTATCTGTTGACTACTGTTATAGGAATTTACTTTTATTTTTAAAAATAACTATTTCATATTACAAACTCTAACCAAGGCATGGGGCTTATCTTACTAGCTTGTCGTTAAGGCGGATGTTGGAATAATAGCTCGTCATTAAGCATTTGTCAATCCCTTATTATCAAGTTTTTGTCAGAAACAACCGATTATAAAAAGTAGAATTAGTTTTTAAGTGACGAAGATAAATTTTGGGAAAAAAAGAGTGTATACCAAAGTTTTCTTGGGGGTGGGGAATTTCCAAATTACAAACAAATTTTTTTTAATGTATCATGTTGTGTTGGGATGAAATTATCTTGGGTTTCCATAGTTTTTTTTATGTGTGTGGACAATGTCTAAACTTGGGCCTAAAGATGTTGGCCAAACTACCAACATTGTCTTTAAGCCAAACTACCAACATTGTCTTTAAATAAAATGAAGTAAAATATAAGTGTATATCATTGTTTTCACTACATCTACTATTACACCATGAGTAAGCCATAATGCTTGATCATTGGTTTCATGGTGATTTGTAACTTCGAACATTGATTTGTAACTATTTGTAAAATTGTAATAGTTAATTGTGAAATACGGTAACCTTCCTCACTAGGTTAAAAGAGAGCATCATTCAAGGTATGATATATAACATGGATGAGTAAAAATAAGAAAGAAAAAAAATAAGTGTAAGTGATCAATAATTCAACGAGGAAAAAGGAAAACCAAAAGAAGTTCAAGATGATAAATAATTGAGCATCATGAGAAGTGAAAATAGAGAAGTTACAATGAACAACCACAATAACCTACCACAAGCTTCGTAACTAAATAGGTTAAAGAGTCATTGAGCATTATTTGTTGTAGAAGTAAAGGTGCAAATAAGACCTAGAAGTAAGTTAGCATCATGTTTTCTAAAGAGGAAGAGAATATCAAAGTTGAGCCAAGTATAAGCTTGATCTAGTTTCTTAGATAAGAGAAGATCATCTAGAAGGCTTTGTTGGAGTATACAGGAGAGCTACGAAGAAATGTAGCTAAGTTGTATGCAAAGTTCATTGGAAACCATAGTCATCCCTAGCCAAGATGTGTATGAACAATGAAATCAGAATTATCAAGTGATGCAAAATCAAATCTCTAACATGATATTAGAGAAGTTGTAATTAAGGAAAAATGATCCAAGATATAATTGAATAGTTGGAATTAAGTTAAGGATAACTATTAGAACAACTAGGACATCACATATTGATGAGTCATGTTCTGACACGCTGCGATATCGGATACCTAATATCGAAGCCGCGACATCAGATACTTGATGTCAGAGCCTAGGACGCGATGTTGGATATTCGATATTGTGGGGTATACGTCAACTTATAAATATAATGCTTGGGCTCACGATTTTGAGATAGTTTTCATAGCTTTGCATAGAGTCAAAAAGCTCTTGTAGTTTGTTTCCTCCAGAGTTAGAATATTTTCTGAGTGTTTGCAGTAGGAGTTTGAGTGTGTACGGATCTTTGTTCGAACACTAATGTACCTGAGTGTGGCAGTGTGATAGGAATAAAAATGAACCCTTTTGATAATACTTGTAGCACTAAGAATAGATTAATGTTTCCTTTAATGCACTTTACTTTCATGCACCTTACTTTAATGAATTTAAATTAAGCAGTTAATTTCCAGTTGTTAATGAACATAAGCATGACGACTTCGAGCATACATATAGTGTTTGGTAACCCAACAACATTTAACATTTGGTAGCCTAGTAGTGCTATATGTGTTCATGATGTGTCCAGGAAAGTGGAACAGGTACTTGTGTTAGGCTAGCTAGGCATTGAAATGAATTAGATCTTAAATTACTCTACCTTTCATTGTTGTTGTAGGAAATTAAACTTATAAAACATAAAATGATAAAAATTATGTACCTTGATTACACTTAAACCATACCCTTGAGCTTCACAAGTGTAGTTGGGAAGACAATGAACATTCTCAATGCCCATTTCACTTCCTAGAGGAACTAGTGCATTGGAGAAATATAGGTCCACAAAATTTGACTAGATCGTGTGTGAATGCCTTAGTGATTTGTATGGTTGGGTGTAGGGGTACCTCGTTGCTCATCATTGGCGTCGCTGCCAAAGACCTTTTGGTTGTTTCATGCACTATCTAGGATTTAGTGAAAATCATTCAAAATTGTTGGAACAAACCTTAGAGTCATATCATATTTTATAATTACTACAACAAAAAATTTAAAAGCACATTGCATTTTTATCATCTCATTGAAAATGTCTTCTTTTCATAGGAGTTTTTCTCCACCCAAGTTTAATGGAGATCATTAGCTGGTGCTTCAGCAATATCAAGTGGTATATGCTCATTTTAATGAGTATGTACCCAATTTCACCTTTATCCTATATCGGGATGAATAGCTGCGGTGGTGTGACATGGAGGGCAACATCATGTTGCTACTTAATCGATCTATTCTTGTAATGCTCCAACAAATGCTTATACGATGGGGTCTCCAGGAACTTCATGCTGAGTATGTTGTGTAAGATAGTGATGCCAGGGATTATCATCCCATTGAGGCACAACGTCTCAAGGATTGCAAGTTAGAACAACATTATGAATTTGCGAAGGGCAAAGGATTTAATGATTCTCCATTCTTGCTATACCAAAAAGATGATGGAGAGCCCTTCTCTAAGGGTTTTTCATTCAGTGAAACTCCTCTTTTTGACTTTGGTGAAGAAGGTCAAAATTAGAACTTGTAGTCCACAATTCATAATCTTAGCTCTGGTAAGAATGGATCCAATAATAAAGAAGGATCCAATGAGGCAAACCAAGGAAGGGATGCGGACAAGAAACAAGATCGTGATCATGGCCGTGATCATCGAAGAGGAGATAGTAGACATTGTGATGGTGTTAGTCCTCCTTCCTCTTCACCTTCGTCGTCATCTTCTTCTTCTTCTTCTTCTTCTAGCTCTAACCATGATCATAGGAGGTGAGATTGTGATGGAGGTGACCAAAATGACTGATGGAACTAAAATGATCGAAGGGACCATTGGGCAAGGCAAGATCAAGGGCATAAACATTCAAGAGAGACACATCGTCATGAATGAAGGGGTAGTAGAAGGCATCGCAAGCACCATAATCATGATCTCGATGAACCTTTGTTTGCTATCCAAAGTATGCTCAATATCGTAGAAGCAATATGAAGGATAGTCAAATCAAAATGCTAGACATGAACAATATTTCTTGGTTTGAAGGGCGATATAACTTTGATCCGTAGAACTATCTCCAAGCTTTTGAAGATGCATGTGCCTTGCAGAACATAGAGAATGAGTGGCAAAAACTTAAGTTGTTCCTATGGACACTCATCAAAGAAGCAGAGAATTGGTACTGGTCCTTAGAGCCAGAATTTATCAAATGATGGAGTACCATGCTTGAATTGTTTAATGATAAATATCAAACATACTCTAGAGTTTCCAACTTGAGAAGGAAAATCTAAGGTTGGAAATAAGGAACACATGAACCCTTGGATGCTGCCATCAATTGATACTATTCCTTAATGCACAAATGTCTTGGCCATGATTATTCTCAACTAGATCAACTTCATCACATTATAGATGGGCTTCGTCAGAAATGAGGAGAACCCTTGGTTTCTATGCCTAAGGGTGATTGTCAAAATTAAGTGCCTGTCAGATACAAAGACTAATCAAGCAAGTAGTTAAGGAGGGTGAATTAAGAAAAAGAGAAAGTGCAGAAGAATATAACCATGATCCTTCCATTCACAAGAGGGAGGTTCGATTTTGTGATAGTGAAGAAGAATCTGCACTTGATGAGGTGGTGAATAGGAAAACCTTGCCACTCCAAAAATTCCAATATGAAATTATGGCCAAGGTTGATAAGTTATGGAACTTCATGGATACCAGATTTCAAGCTGTCCTAAAAAATTGCTGAAGAGTCCAAAGAACAAGGTAGTGATTGTGAGCGTAGGAGGCACAAGGATGTTAAACGTGCTTATCAAAAAGGTAAGGGCACGATTGCTACAATAGAAGAAGTTGTAGAAAGTGAATCAAATGATGATGGTGGGTGTGACATCTGCCAGTATGAACATCCTAAGAGATGTTGCCCCATAGTGTCACATTTACAGGAGTCTGGGGTGTATGCTTTGAATCCACGACTAACACAAAGATAAACATCCAGAAGATTACCTTATCCTCAAGGTAATTTTAGGTAGTTCCATCAGCAACAATAATATTATCCAGGAAAAATTCCACCATAACCATATGAGCAGTATTAATAGTGGCAGCAACCACAATCATGGTCGCTGGCACCACCAAGATAGCAATTTCCTTACAGAAAACCTGATCCATATGGGTACTGCGTTTAGCAACCCTTATCTCCACGTGACTCCTCCAGTCACATTTCTACTTTCCAATCTCACTACCATCCTTTTAATTATTATCAAACTCATTTTCCACATGAAAGAAGGGATGCCACATTTTATCCTTATCCCTCTCTTGTACATGCACATGCTCCTCCTCTAAGTGTACAGCTACCACTTGCTCCACCTATGTAGGGTGAACTACTAGCTTAACCACAACAATGCAATGCTACTAGGGTTGCTAATCTACAACCAGTTCATCAATCGAGTGGGTCAAACACTTGATTAAAGAAAAGACCTTTTTTTCAACCTCGCAGTCCACCTAAGCCATCAAATACACTCGCGGTTAACAACCTTGTTCCTCCATCTTCCTTTGTATCAAATTCCTTCGAGTCCCCTTCAAACCAAATATCGCCTAGGATCCATATTGTGATGCTTACTCACACTGTATTTGATTAAATCTATGTTGGAAACCTTCCCAAGAAATTAGTTGATCTTAGAAGTCCTCTCATTTATTTGTAGATTGCTGGGAATGAACCATGAAAAGCTCTTCTCAACTTAAGTTTTGGTGTCAATTTAATTTCTTATGAGATGTACATTGCATGAAACTTGCCTCTACTCAAGAAGAGCAATATCAAATTAGAAATGGTAGGCTGGTCCATCATTATTCCATTGGAACTGGTGGAAGACATTGTGACCACTATTTGTGGGTGGTCTTATCCTACTGATTTCCTAGTGATCAAGGTGAAGAACTGTAAAGGGAATTTTCCAATAATCATGGGAGAGACATGGCTTAGCACTGTTAATGCAAGAATGAGCATTAGAGATCTTTCCCTAGAAATATCCAAAGAAAATGCACTTGGAAAGATCAAGAAGTAGCAAGTTCCATGCATCGCGTATAGCAATATAGGGTGCAATTATGTGTAAAAACTCTGGGCTGTGAAACAAGCATCTATCTCTACATGCAAGCAGTATGCACCAAAGGTAGAAATTTAAAGGTGTCTATACATAGTAGCCACAAAATAGGAGGGCACCCAGTGGCTGATTGCTAATTCTGAGAGTAGCACATTTTACATGGAACTGACTGAGAGCCTAACATGCACATATGTTGTAGGCATGGATGAACTAGAGCAAGTTCATCACCAACTCTCTAATGATGCAGATGATGATACTTATTGGGAAGAGTTGGATATTCCTAAAAATTTCAAGTAAGAGCCCCTTGAACCAAAAACGTTACCGATCGAAATGGAATATATGTTTTTAAAAAATAGGAAGCTAGTCATAATCAATGCAAATCTTGCTCTAGAGCAAAAAAAGATGCTATTGAATGTGGTTGAAAAATGGTTAGTAGCTTTTTCTTGATCATACCTTAAACTCACAGGGATTGATCCTAGAATATGCTAGCATTCTATCTACATTGATCTGGTCATGAAGCCAAAGAGATAGCCACAAAGGCAATTGAACCCCAAATTGAAGAAAATTGTCAAAGAGGAAATTGAACGGAGTGGTTTGTTTATCCCATTGTGGATAGTGAGTGGGTTAGCCCACTCGTGTTTGTGCCAAAGAAAGGAGGTAAGTGGTGGGTTTGCATCGATTTTTGACTATTGAATATGGAAACATTCAAGGACCATTTTCTGTTGCCACTTGTTGATTAGGTGTTAGACACACTATCTGGGCATTGCTACTACAATTTTCTAGAGGGTTATAGTGGTTATAACTAAATTCATATTACACCAAAGGACTGGGTGAAGACAATAGTCATGAGTCCTTGGGGGACTTTTGCATATTGCAAGATAACATTTGGTCTATGCAATGCTCCTGCTACATTCCAACTTCTGGATTTGAGCATTTTTCAATAGCAAATTAGATGTGGTGTGGAAGTATTCATGAATGACTTTTCTACTTATGGAGCTACATTTGAGCAAGCCCTAGACTACCTTAAGTAAGTGCTAAAACAATGTGTTGAAACCAACTTGTGGCTGAATTAGCAAAATAGTCACCTAATGGCTAAAGAAAGCATGGTGTTGGGGCATAGAATATCACAAGTAGGAATTGAGATAGACCTTGAGAAAATAAGGATCATCTAAGGAATAACTTGCTAACTAGAAACTATCAAAGATGTTCAATCATTCCTTGGACATATTGGCTACTATCAACAATTCATAGAGAATTTCTCTAAGATCATGAGGCCATTGGTGGAGTTGACAAAGAAAGATGATCCATTTGTCTAGACCATGAAATGTGAAAAAGCATTCCAACAATTGAAAGAAAAACTTGTAGAAACTCCAATCCTACAAGAATCTAACTAGTTTAGACCATTTCATGTCATGATGGATGCATCACATTATGCCTTAGGAGTCATGCTTATGCAAATGGATAACAAGAAACGTTCATACTATATCCATTGTGTTAGTTGAAGCATTATGGGTGCACAATTGAACTATACCACTTCAGAAAAAGAATTGATAGCAATGGTGTTTGCTCTAGAGAAGTTTAGGCATTATGTGCTGGGATACAAGGTGTTTGTGCACATGGACCATAGTGCCATCTACTTCCTAGTGAACAAGACAATGGTAAGGCTGTGTGTCATATGGTGGTTGGTGATCTTACAAAAATTTGATCTTATGATGGCAAATTGAAAGGACACTAAGAATGTGATTGTTGATTAGTTATCTTAGTTGCGATGGGACAACAAAGAGGAAGAAAATCCACTATTTGATATGTTTTCTGATGAACTTCTCTTTGCTGGGGCCATAATTGAATAATTTCCTAATGAGCCTAAATGGTATGATGACATTCTCACCTATCTTCTCATCCAAGAGATGCCACAAGGGTTGGACCACTGGAAGAAATAGCTGTTTCTTCACCAAGTAAAACACTTCATGGAGATCAACAGACACCTCTACAAGGTGTGCGTTGATGGCCTGGTTCATTGGTGTGTCCCTGATGTTGATCAACTGTGCATTCTCCAAGATGCTCATGAAGGTCCTTGTGGAGGACACTATGTAAGGAGATGAATGGCCATTAAAATACTAATTGCAAGGTACTATTGGCCAATAATCTTTAGGGATGCTTACCATTACGTCCACTCTTGTGAACAATGCCAACAAGATAGTGGAATAACTACTTGAATGGAGGGACATGAACAATGGATTCAACCATTGGAACCCTTCAACATTTGGGGCATTGATTTCATGGATCCCATCATGCCCATGTTAAATGAAAAAGCATACATCATAGTTGTTGTTGACTATTGTACAAAATGGACAAAAGCAGAACTAGTCATCGACTGTACATTTTTTATTGTTGCTCAGTTTATACAACAAAATTTTGTAAATAGGTTTGGTGTGCTACATGCATTAATTTTTGATAATGGAAATCACTTTATAGGCACTACTTTTTGGAAGCTCATGCAATGCTTGGGGGTTGAACATAAACTCACAACACCCTACCACCCCCAAGCCAATGGTCAAGCTGAGGTTACCAATAGGGAAATCACAAGGATTCTAACAAGAATTGTTAGCAAATATAGGAAAGACTGGAGTACAAAACTCAACAATGCCCTTTGGGCCTACTTCTAAACATGGAAACTTCCTATAGGTTACTCTTCCTATGAGATTATGTACAAAAAATTACCAACACTTTCTATTCAATTTGAACTCCATACACTTTCAACAGCCTATGACCTTGACCTTGACTTGAGTTTAGCACAAAAAGAAAGACTAATGAATCTCAACATGCTAGATGAAAATCAATTGGTGGCTCCATCATCTAACTAGTTAAACAAGGAATACAACAAAAAGCGCCATGACCTTAAAATCAGAAAAGTCAAATTTCAACTGGGAGATAAGGTTCTCTGTTGGAATCCCACACATGTACCTCAATGAAGTAAGTTCCAAACATTATGGGAAGGACCTTACATCATTTAGGAAACTTTTCCTTCTAGGGCCATGATGATCTACAAACTTGAGAGCCTAGATGAGAAATAGCTAGTTAACATCCAATAAATCAAACCTTTTCATGAGCATAAGCTAGCTAATACACCAAATGCCTTATCGGATGGACAACCATGCTCCATATTTCAGATCTCTTCCTTTCAACTTAGTCATGGGGAAGATGGCCATCTATGCTAACCATATAAGTGTTTCCTTAGTTTTTCACCCTTTTTGTTTTGCACATTCTTTATTTTACATCTTCTTGTTTTCATGTTATTAATATTTTCTAATTTTTGTTGTACACCATCGTTAGTACATTTTCTATTTCTTGAATATTTTACATTTTCTTTTATTTTGGTGTGATTTTATAACTTTTTGTTAATAAGTGCTAGGCATAGTGGTAATGCATTGCTTGATGGTGGTATGTACTATTTTGTTATTTGATTATTAATGTCTGGATTTTGGATTTGAATTTTGTTATCAATGATTAGGACATGGTTTCTTTTCATGCAATAGGTAGTGAGTCTGCAACATCCACCCATCCACAAACTCTATGGTTTTCCTTGTTCTGGAAATATGCAATCCCTTTTTCATTAACAAAACTTTAACAAATTTGTGACTTTGATAGTTTTTGAAATCGGAAAGGATTCAAAGGTTTGAACAGGGTGTGACTTCAAGGGGATTCGGTATTCTTTCTGCCTTTTTTTTTTTGCCTACGTGCATGTGTGTTTTAATGGATTTCCTACCATTTCATGTTGACCAATAAAGGAAGTTGAATACGTCTTTGCATGGTGTGGTTCTCATCCAGAAAAAAAAATTGATGGGCATTCAGAGCACATCCCTTAGACAAAATAAATGCATACATCTTTGCATGGTGTGGCTCCCATTTAAAAAACAAAATGATGGGAATTCAAAGCACCCCCCTTAGACAAAATAAATAGGCTACAAGCATTGGTTATGGAACTAGAAAGACATGTTACCCATGCCTAAAGGTCATGTATGACTAAGGCCCTTGCTCACTTCCTACTTCTCTTTTCTTCTTTAATAAGGAATGGTGATTGTTCTATGAATGCACTCTTGTGTCTCAAGGGGATGGACTGGTCTTAGAATGGTGATGCGAAGTCACTGAACATGGTTGGTTTTGGTCTAGACTAATGATGGATCCTATCAAGTCATTTAACTATAAAATTCACAAGGGACTTCATGTGACCTTAATCAAGAACTCCATTACAGTCTCTCTCATTGATCTATGCTTTCCATATCTCACCTCACTATCAGTTTCATGTTCTTGTTCGATGTCCTGGTTTGATGTGTCAAAATTCTTAGGTAGTTTCTTCTAGGTTTTTGTACTTAACCTTTCGTAACCATTAATCATCCATAGAGCTCATGGACTCTTTGGTTTAAAGTTATGCAAGGGAATAAAAGGCTTGTACTTGCTTTAGGGACAATCCACTTGCATATCGTTTGGTGGGGGTCAATTAAGTTTTGTACCTTTAGACACTCTTACAATCAAATCTTTTTATTTACCTCATTAATGACATCCAATTATGCACATCTTCATAACATTTTTTAGTGAACTTTACTTTTTATTATTGTGAATTCTTATATCCTCTTTAAATTTTTTCTTGTGTAGAAGTTTTTGAAATATAATGGACCGCTTATCTGTTTTACCCTATTTTTTAGCCTTCCTGCTAACACTCCTAAAGGATTTGATCTACCACAATCACAACCAAGCTAAGTGTAACCATCGATGAGACAAGGCATTTAATAGCTATGTGTTACACATTGCATACTAATTCATGATTCTGTTGTGATTGTAGTGGAAAGCATGGACTTGATGTGGAACTATCTTCATGAAGGATGATGTGGTAGTACCACATGATGAGGACCATTCATGATCATTGGTTCTCTCTCTCACTCTTTAGTCGCTAAGAGGGATGGATGTTAATTCTACCTAGGGTATTCACTTCTCTTATCATGAATACCTAATTTTGTAAAATATTGTAACTTCATACACTTGGGCACTCAGAGTCTATTTGTTCCATTTGAGTCAGTTTATATGTCAATCAATAATCCCATACCTTCCCAATATTTTGTAAGGAACTTGTTCCTTCTCTTCTTCACTCAAGGATGAGTTTTCATTCAATCATGGGGGTATGATGAGTCATGTTCTAACATGCTTTGATATATTTGATATTGGGGCCATGACATCAGATACGTAATGTCAGAGCCCAAGACAAGATGTTGGATATCCGATATTCTGGGGTATACGTCGACCTATAAATATAGTGCTTGGGCTCACGATTTTGAGATAGTTTTGATAGCTTTGCATAGAGTCAAAAAGCTCTTGTAGTTTGTTTCCTCCAGAGTTAGAATATTTTCTGAGTGTTTGCAGTAGGAGTTTGAGTGTGTATGGATCTTTGTTCGAACACTAATGTACCTAAGTGTAGTAGTGTAACGGGAATAAAAATGAACCCTTTTGATAATCCTTGTAGCATTGAGAATAGATTAATGTTTCCTTTAATGTACTTTACTTTAATGCATTTAAATTAAGTAATTAATTTTTAGTTATTAATGAACATAAGCACAACCACTTCGAGCATACATATAGTATTTGATAACTCAATAACGTTTAATGTTTGGTAGCCTAGTAGCGCTATGTGTTCAAGATGTGTCCAAGAAAGTGGGATGGGTACTTGTATTAGGCTAGTTAGGAAGTAAATGAATTAGATCTTAAATTACTCTACCGATCATTCTTATTATAGGTAAGTAAACTTATAAAACGTAAAATGATAAAAATCATGTATCTCAATTACACTTAAATCATATCTTTGAGCTTCACATGTGTAGTTGGGAAGACAATGAACATTCTCAATGCCCATTTCACTTCCTAGAGGAACTAGTGCACTGGAGAACTATAGGTCCACGAAATTCGATTGGATCATGTGTGAACCCCTTAGTGATTCATATGGTTGGATGTATGATGAGTCATGTTATGACATGCTCTGATATCAGATCCATGACATCAGATACTTGATCTCAGAGCCTAGGATGTAATGTCAGATATTTGATATTGCGGGGTATATGCTAGCCTATCAATATAGTGCTTGGGCTCATGATTTTGAGATAGTTTTCATAGTTTTGCATAGAGTAGAAAAGCTCTAGTAGTTTTTTTCTCCAGAGTTAGAATATTTTTTGAGTGCCTACAGTAGGAGTCTAAGTGTGTACAAATCTTTGTTCAAACACTAATGTACTTGAGCGCAGTAGTGTGATGGGAATAAAAACAAATCCTTTTGATAATCCTTGCAGCACTAAGAATAGATTAATGTTTCCTTTAATGCACTTTACTTTAATGCATTTAAATTAAGTAGTTAATTTCTAGTTGTTAATGAAGAAAAGTACGACCACTTTGAGCATACATATAGTGTTTGGTAACCTAGCAACATTTAACATTTGTTAGCCCAAAAGAGCTATATGTGTTCAGGATGTGTCCAGGAAAGTGGGATGGGTACTTTGTGTTAGGCTAGCTAGGTAGTGAATGAATTAGATCTTAAATTACAATACCTTTCATTCTTGTTGTAGGTGATTAAACTTATAAAACATAAAATGATTAAAATCATGTACCTTAATTACACTTAAACCATATCCTTGAGCTTCACAAGTGTAGTTGGGAAGACAATGAACATTCTAAATGCCCATTTCACTTCTTAGAGGAACTAGTGCATTGGAGAACTATAGGTTCATGAAATTTGATTGGATCACATGTGAATGCCTTAGTGATTCATATGGTTGTGCATATGATGAGTCATGTTTTGACATGCTCTGATATTGAATACTTGATATCAGAGCCATGACATTGGATACCTGATGTTGGAGCCCAAGACATGATGTCAGATATTCGATATTGCAGGGTATATGTTAGCCTATAAATATAGTGCTTGGGCTCATGATTTTGAGATAGTTTTCATAGTTTTGCATAGAGTAGCAAAGCTCTTGCAGTTTTTTTTCTCTAGAGTTAGAATATTTTTTGAGTGCCTACAATAGGAGTCTAAGTGTGTGAATCTTTGTTCAAACATTGATGTACCTGAGTGCAGCAGTGTGACGGCAATAAAAATAAATCCTTTTGATAATCCTTGTAGCACTTAGAATAGATTAATGTTTCCTTTAATGCACTTTACTTTCATGCACTTTACTTTAATGCATTTAAATTAAGTAATTAATTTCTAGTTGTTAATGAACACAAGAATGACAACTTTGAGCATACATATAATGTTTGGTAACCCAACAAAATTTAATGTTTGGTAGCCCAAAAGCACTATATGTGTTTAGGATGTGTCCAAGAAAGTGGGATGAGTACTTGTGTTAGGCTAGCTAGGCAGTGAATGCATTAGATCTTAAGTTACTCTACCTTTCATTCTTGTTGTAGGAAATTAAACTTATAAAACATAAAATGATAAAAATCATGTACCTTAGTTACACTTAAATCATACCCTTGAGCTTCCCAAGTGTAGTTGGGAAGACAACGAATGTTTTCAATGTCCATTTCACTTCTTAGAGGAACTAGTGCACCAAAGAATTATAGGTCCATGGAATTCAACCAGATCACATGTGAATGCCTTAGTTATTTGTTTGGTTGGGCATAGGGGTACCTCGCTGCTCATCACATACCAACAATGGTCATTAAATGAAGTGATAAATAAGAAACTACATATGGAATAAATTAGGGATAAAGAGAAAAATATCTTAATCGATTTAGAAATAAGTAGTATAATACAAATGAAGAGGGTTTGTGAAGAATTAATGAGTTATAGGGGTATAATTGATGAAGCCCTTTTTCATCTTATGAAATATCAAAGTCATTTGTAGATCAAAAACCAAGTCCTTAGATGGAGCATTCTTAGAATACATCATGTATGTACTATAGAGAATGGAAAATAAACTTGCCAATCTTTAGAATATAATACGAGATCAAGATCGAGTAAGAAAGGTGCATCCAAAGCACTTTAACACGCTTGAGAATTAGTATTGTGGAAAAAATACCATACTTTGTAAGTAGCAACAAAGACCCATATGTAATCATGGAGTTCATAATAAAAAACCAATTTTAGGTATCCTCAAAAGAAGTCATATGCCCCAAAATCATCATATCAAGATCTAAGAGAGCGTAAGCACTATTAACATTAGTTAAGTAGAATTCAAGCTACTACCAAAGCTAAAATAGAATAATTAGGGTGAATTCCTTACCAAATACATTGTGCAATTTGTCTTTAACTCTACAATCCTTTGAATCTAAGCTTATCACAATACCATGAAACTAGAAAAGAAGTATAACCTTAATCTCATTCTTGCTAGAAAGGCGTTGTTTATGCCTACACCAGTTCAAGAAATTAAAGAAAAGTTTGAAATCAATTGTAATATTATTTTTAGTAAGAACTATCTATAACTCATGGTTGAGCTTGAAGTCTAGAAACTTGTATAGATAGGGATGGAAGATTATGTAATTGTAGACCTACTTGTTGGATATTTGATTTTAGGTGATGATTTGCTAAAAATTCTTAGGTCATACAATAATGGGGTATTTGAGCTCTTCAACAAAGATACATATTTGCATGTCCTTAATCTTGCATTATGTGTTTGAGGACAAGAATGTCTATTTGCCATTTGTTGATTCATGCAATGTCATTAAGGATTCTTTGTCCAAAGCATTTTTGAATAGGCATACATACTTGACTAATAAGGTAATTACTTGGGTTATTTGTGAAATTCTAAGTGAACCCATGTGTGCTATCGCAAAAGTAGTCAATAACTAGATTAACTATTTTGACATAGAACATCAATTCAATGGAATCTTTTAAAGAGTCTATATTATTTGCATTTTTGTTGGTTGAAATCAATGTGGGCACATTTCATAGTAAATTATTTTTATAAGGCCAAGGTGAAGTAGAAAATGTCATCAAGATTTGGGTTTGATTGTCTTTCACTCATTATTCACTCATATGTGGAAAAGGATTTTCAATATAATGGTGCCTTTTACCCTTTTAACTAAAATAATTATTCCAATATTTTTGTCTAAAACTAAAGTAGAAAATCTATAGAATAAAGAAGTTTTAAATTCCAACTCAAGTCTAATTGTTTGTATGATAGTTATTATTCTAGTTATTCAAACTAGAAAAATTTTAAGAAGGAAGTGTTGGAGTTTGAATTTGTGTTTTATGGCAGATTCACAATTCTCCAGGAACTAATGAGTAGGAAGTAATATTGGAGAATCACAACTCTCTACTTAATCATAACTAATTTTTGTAAGTCTCTACAGTTGTGAGTATTGTAAGTCTTACTGAATTAATTGCTTAAGAACCTTCTTATGATTAACAAGGTTATGTTGTCTTGATTTCATAACTTAGTTCTATTCATAAGCTATGGTAGATAGTCTATATCAAGTGCTATTTCTAGATGTGGTAAATTGTAATCATCATCTTTAATCTTCATATAATTCTAAATTGATTCATTCTAAGAATATAAGAAGTTCTTGTGTTTTGGTAGTGTTGCTCTTTCTCTAGTAATAAATATTCTTTTGGATTGCATTTGTTTATTCATTATAATATTATAATACACTTACAACTCTTGTTCGTAGCTCATTATATTATAAGCACTTGTAGGTAGGCTTATCCTAATCCTCACTTGTTACATCATTAAGTTTTTTGTAAACTTAACTTCACCTTGTTTGTTGTACTTCATTATTTATTTATTTTTATTTTACTTAAATTCATATAGTTCTTCTTTAAGAAACTAGATCATGTGTTACAATGATTGTAATTGTCTCTTGCAACACTTAATTGTTAGTTCTTCATATAGAATTGATTAATTTGTAATTCTCCTATTCACATTTTTAGCTTAGGGAATGCTTCATTTGTACTTTTAGGAATCATTTCTTTTCATATCTTCTAGATCACAAACATTACTTGTGGTTGTTATTCCAATGTTGCTTCCTCATTTCACTTGTTCTTACATATAAACTTACTCTTTCTTCTTCTTTATTCCTTCCACTACTTCTCCATACTATTTATTTTGATAAGAGCATGAGGGTAAGGGTTTCTGTACTTCATAAATGATTATGATTATTTTCTAATTCATTATAACCTTTCATAACAACTAATAAATTAAGTTAACAAACTAATAATTGTAATTTAACTTAGGAGTATTAGTTTCTTGACTTAATATTTCTTGTTCACGAATTCATGAGTGATTGAAATATTAGAATCAATATCATGAAGTCTAAAGTTGATTGTTGTGCTAAGTTCTTTGTTCTTACTAATTACCTTAAAATTTAAGCCTACAAGATGTGTGAAATTAGATCTAAGTGATGCAGTTATGTGATTTTCCTTTATAGGAGCATGAAGTTCTCATGATGTAACCCTTGTAAGGGTCTTCATTCCCTTTATTAGAGCATGAATTTCTCATCTACATATGATCACATCATTTTACATTTCACTTCTAATGATCTCAAGCCTTGTTTATAATCTCCTTTCTAATTCTTGTAAAATGCGGGACAGTTTCTTGTCCATCTTACCTATTTGGTTATTATTCTTTCTTATTTTAGTACATGGGGTAGGACTTAAGATGCATATAGTGGGACCTTCATCTCTTGTTGTATATTTCATAAGCTTTAGAAAAATTCTTCTTTTGTCATTTTGTACTTTGTGTTCTTGATGAAAAGTCTTCTACCTCAGGATTTGTATCAAAATTTAGTGTGAAATGGGATCATGATTGGTGCTTATCCCTAGGTACTTATGATTTGGACTTTCAAGATTAATTATTGAAAGTTTGAGATAAATTTTCTACTAAACCTTATTCTCATCTTGGCAATTAGTCATGATTTTAGCTACTTTTATCTTACTTCTTTCATTTTCATTCAACATGTGGCACCAATTTTCTAATTTTGGTATGAAAACTACTAGTTAACGAATCCTTTCTTTGTGACTCTTTAGGGGTTTGATAGATTCTTCTTCTTGTAACTTGGATGACTACAAATCCTTTCTTTATGTATGCATTAATGAGTATAAAAATAGTGTAGATTGGTATCCTTGATTGTAGATTGTAGATTTCAATCCTTACATATTTCAATTCATACTTTGCTTCTTTTTATCTTTCTTAAATGATTATTTCCTACACTATTTTTTGGTTATCCTTAACTTTCATTTTGAAGTAATTATGTTTTTACCATAATTTTAGTTTATAATTTTTTTTTTGAAATATCATCTCCTTTAGTATTCATCCTTTTAGGTTGGGTTTATGATTATACCTTAGGATTCTTTTATTGTACTAATCTTTTTAATCTCTTAGGTATTCTACATAGATACCCCATAATTATCAGAAGTCATCTTTTATAATATCTTCAATTTCTCCTCAGCTTCTATTCATACTTCAAAAGGTTATTATAAACTTAGCTTTCTTGAGTAGAGTTCTTTATAATGCTTGATATCCAACATTTACGATTTGTTACTTCTTTTTCCTACTCATTGTGATATTTGCTATCATGTTATTTCTTTCACTTGTTTTCTTGATTGCCTTGACATTTGGATTCTCATTTCCTTGATTATCTTAATTTTTTGATTCCCATGAACAAATAAATAATTTTAGTCTTTTCATGTATATAAACTCTTCTTCACTATACTTTAATGTCATTTTCCAAGGCTTCTTAGCTCAAAGTTCCACTGTGCATCATCGTTTGATGCTTTTGAGTTACCATGTAGCTTTTCTAAACTATCTTGTAACTCTCAAGGCTACTTTATTTCTCACCTACCCTTAGTCTCTAACTATCTTGGAATTACAAGCTTTAGGTTTTTCTCTTTTAGTTCATGAGTTATAATAATTTCTGCTTCTTGTATGTTGTTCTCTCAAACCTTACTTCGATACCATGTTGAAGTTTGACGTCACATCTTTTGAAAACTACATAATTCTCTAGGATCTAATGAGTAGAAAATAATATTATAGAATCGTAACTCTCTACTAAATGATAATTGCTTTTCGTAATTCTCTGCAATTATAAGTATTGTAAGTCTTACTACACTAACTACTTATGAATCCTCTTATGATGAATAGAGTTACATTATCTTGATTTCACAACTTAGTACTAGTCATAAGTTATTGTAGATAGTTTATAAAAAATACTATTTATGGTTTTGGTAATTCATAATCATCATCTTTAGGGCTTGGGATTGTTATAGTTCTAGATTGAATTATTCTAAGAATATAAGAACCTTTTGTATTTTAGTGGTGTTTCTCTTTCTCTAGTAGTGCATCTTCTTTTGGATTGCATGTAACTCTTCATTGTAAGGTTATAATACACTTATAGTTATTTTTTGTAACTCATATTATAAATGCTTGTAGGTAGACTTATCCAAATCCTTAGTACATCATTAAGTTCTTAGTGAACTTAATGTCACCTTGTTCATTATACTTCATTAAGTATTTTTTCTAACTTAACTTTACAAGCTACTCGTATCTTAGCTTCATGTACTTATGAACTACTTCGCAAGTCTTGCTTTCCTTATTCTATTGTAACCTTTCCAAACAACATTTTCTTCTTCATTAAGAAATTGGACCACGGTAGGTATGGCACAACTAGGATCTTTAGTTATTCTTTAAGAAGATGGATTTTGTGCTGTAGCAATCACACTTATCTCTTGTAACACTTATTAGTTCGTTGTATGGAACTAATTAATTCTTGATGCTCTTATTCGTACTGTTGACTTGGGACATTTTTCTTTTATACTTTTATGAATCACTTCTTATTGTATCTTCTAGTTCATAAACATTACTTACAACTATTGTTCCAATGTTTCTTTCTCATTTCACTTGTTATTACATACACACTTACACTTTCTTCTCCTTTTTCCCTTCTATCACTTCTCCACACTTTATTTTGATAAGATCTTGAAGGTTCTTGTATCTCATAAAGGATTATGAATTTTTGCTGAATCATCATAAAGTTGTATAATAACTAATAACTTAAGTTAATAAAACTAATGATTGTAATTTAACTTAGAAGTATATTCTAATAGAAACCCCAAGTTAATGACAACATCTACTTCAACAACAAACATAAGTAGAAGGAGATTGCACAAAAACATAGGCAGAATGTTCAAAATGTAGAAGGAGATTGCACAAAAACATCAAAAAGTGACATAGAAACTCTATTTCTAGAACTTAAGGCTAAGCACGATAAAGAAAGGAAACTTAACAATCCATTTTTTTATCCTTCACACTCTTTTCTTTATTGATAATATTGATGAGAATGACGATGTTGGCTTGGAAATGCTTAATAAAGATGATCTATTTTTAGTAGAGCAAAGCATTACTAAACATCATAGAATTAATACATGTTATTCATGCCTATTTAGAAATGCTACAAATTGATATTTGTAAGATGTTGGTTGCCCAAAATTATTTACCAACAATCAAAATTTCATCTGGTTATGAATAGAAGGTCAGTAGAGGATCATAGGAGAATACCTTCGAGTTGTAAATTAAAGATGTTGATGAAGTATCAGTTGGCTACGTTGATGCAACCATGTCAAGGTGGATGCCTCAACGTAGATGCCTTGACACATGCCATTGCATTTGTTTGAATACTAATGAAGAATGAAAGTGTTGTGTCAATGGGCCCTTGTCGATGAGGTCTTATCTACATGGTGTTGCACAATTGACGGGGCTGCATTGATGTAGCATTTCTTGCATTTATGATGCCCTGTTGATGCAACCCCATAATAAAGTCTATAAATACATGGTTGTAATGACGGAAAATGTCGATCGCTGGAAATACCGAACGAAATTCCGTATACATGGTTCCAACCCCGGATCCGTGCGAGGGTCGTACTGGGGAAAACGAATCCGAGGTACCCTGAACGGTCTTGTTGATCAGACAGGGACTTACCTAATCAGTAAATTTTGTAATGATCAGATCACAAGATGACGACTTCGATGGGAAGATATGATATCGATAATCTTGAAGGCAATGAGGACAATGTAAACGATGCAGAACGATTGTAAAATCTATGCAAATAGGATGCAATAAATTGAATTTAGAGAATGTGCAATCCCGAGATCTGGGATTTAGCTTGTAAACAAATACGTTGAATACAATGATTGCAGGTAGACTTTGGTTTAGACGAAGCACATGCCAAGAACAAGAAAACTATTTAGAGATGAAACAAGCAAAGGTCGATCTACCTTGTTCTAGGAAATCTGGGTGCAAGGGAGTTGGACTTGAAGCAAAAAATGTCTGCTAACTTGATGTTTTTGATCAAAAGCTCCTGTCGGTCACTATTGATGTTCTTTTGATTTCCGATTCTCTTTTGTTCTCTTGCCAATCTTCGCCAAAATTACCAATAATTGCCAACAATTGTCAACCAAAAATTGCCAACCCTTTGATCGTCAGGCCATGCAAGAAGGAATCGTAGCAAGAGGCAAGGATCCCTTTATTGATGTCGTGGTTCAAGAATTCATCATCGACAGTTAGACTCATCTTATCTAATTGACTGGGCAAAGAACCAATCAGATGAATCTTCTAAGCTAGAGTTTGGTGGTGGTGATGGGTGGAGTCCACCAAGGCTATGGGTGACCATAGTTTCTTTGGGGCCCCAAGCAGCGAAGTTGACCCCAGGAGTTGCAACTACAGAGTGGTTGTCATAGCAGCATCTCCAAGGGGTCAGTAGTATGCCCTTCGGCATATATGAGGAATTAGTAGAATGCCAGGAGGGTAACGACATTGCATCTGTTCCAACACTCTACCCATTTTGTCTAGTAGGGATGCCATGCAAGAATGATCAGGCTCGCTTGCTTTGTGAGTAATTTGTTGATGACTTCCAGTTTCAAGTCCTAGTAGACCGTTGTTGCTAGTTTTAAGTCCTAGTAGACCGTGGTCCCGGTTTAAAGTTTAGGCAGATTGAAGCATGCTAGTTTTACGTCGTAGTAGACGGTGGAAGAGCTAGTTTATGGTCCTAGCAAACTGTACTGTGGGTGTCAGTTTAGTGTCTTGACCCAGGGACAAGTCTATGTTGGTTTAGCATCTCAGTAGACGGATGCTTACCTTGCCAATTTCATGTTGTGGTGGATGGTCGAAAATTTTGCTAGTTTAGCGTCGTGGCGGACGCATGTAAGAAATGCTAGTTTTACGTCGTAGCGGACATGTGCAACACTACCAGTTTTATGTCGTAGCAGAAAATTATTACCCCACATTTGGGCTAAGTTGACGTCTAGATGTAGTACCACTTCAGGTACATATGATTCACCAGGTTCGAGAGTTCATATCCATTGATATCTGCTAACCTAAATGCTCCGTTGCCGTATGCATTGACGACCAGGAAAGGGCCTTCCCAACTTGCAGAAAATTTTCTCATTGGTTCATGAATGGATTTGAGAACTAAGTCTCCTTTCTTGATCGGTCGCTAATGCAGGTTGTGATGATGCTTCTATTTCTACCTATCTTGATATCTTTTGATGTTGTCGAGCACTTGGATGCATTTCTGTTCTATTGAGTCTAAATCCATGATCTTGGACTCATTGTGCCGAGTCTCATTTATAACCGTGGAGAAGACCATCTGCAGTGAGGGAACTTGTAGTTCTAGGGGCAACACCACTTTAGATCCATAGACTAGGCTATAGAGTGTCCTACTAATAGCTGTTCTGCATGTCGTACGATAGGCCCATAGCACATAGAGGATTTTTTCATGCCATCGTTTTTTGTTGCTACTAAGCATCTTTTTTAGTAAATTGATGAGTACTTTTTTTGTTTCCTCTGCCTAACCATTTACTTGTGGGTAATAAGGTGAGGAAAAAGATTGTTTGATACCAAGGTTATTACAGAAAGATTTGGTTTTGGTACTTCTAAATTGTGGTGCATTGTCGATCACAATAATCATGGGAAGCCCAAACCTGGTTACTATATTATCCAAGATAAAATGGCAAACCTATTGAGATGTGATCTTTCATAGGGGAATAGCCTTGACCCACTTCATGAAGTACTCAGTGGCAATGATAATGAAGCTATGTCCTGCGGAAGACTTAGGCATGATGGGGCCTATGATGTCTAGTCCCCATCGTTAGAATGGCCAAGTGATCTGTGTAGTATGAAATTCAGTTGGTGACACATGTATTAAATTTGTGTAACGTTGGCATGTGTCACATGTCTTAGCCTTGGTAAGGTAGTCTCGTTCCATGTACGACCAGTAATACCCTAAGCGTATGGTTTTAGCGACCATGGCTCGCAAGGCTATGTGTCCTCCACATAGTCCTTCATGGACTTTGCTAACTATTCTGACCTGTCGTCCCTTTTTTGGCACAACAACGTAGCTATAGACATATCTGAGCTTGCCAGGTAGATGTAGAAAGGCTGATCCCTTTGTGGTGGGAAAACTGTTGGCAAATGTAATAGCTCTTTCTTTAGGTCGTCAAATGCATGATGGAAGTCCTCGGTCCATTTGAAGTTAACACCTTTTTTGAGCAGATGCTGCATAGGATGTAATTTTTCTGTTAACTTCAAGATGAACCACCTAATAAATTGTAACCTACCCTACAACCCATGTAGTTCTTTGAGGTTTGTAGGTGGTGCTAGGCAAACGATGGATTGAACCTTGTCAGGGTCGACTACTATGCTAGTCTCCGATACCACAAACCCCAACATGCGTCCGATTTTGACTTCGAATACGTATTTTTTTGGGTTGAGCCATAGGTCGTGCCTAAGACATTGTTTAAGGATTAGCTCTAGGTCTTCTGGGTGATCTTCCAACTTCTTAGATTTGACAGCTATGTCATCTACGTAGTTGTTTAATCTCTTTAAGATGTAATCACTAAAGATGTACGTCATGACACGTTGATAAGTTGCTCTAGTGTTTTTTAACTTGAAAGACATCATGGTGTAATAGAAAGCTCCCCAGGTTGTCATGAAGGTTGTAGTCAGTTGATGTTATGGGTTGATACAGATTTGTTTATAGCCCGAAAACCCATCCATGAACGATAGCAAGGCGTGGCTAGCTGTTGTATCGATAAGCTGGTCAATACTCAGTAATGGCAAGTTGTCTTTAATTGTTGCTATGTTCAAATCGTGGAAGTCTATATAGATGCGTATTCCTCCCATTTTCTTAGAAACAACGATGATGTTAGACCCAATCTGAATAATCGATCGCGCGGATGAAACTAGCTTGATATAGCTTAGTGATTTTATCACGCACTGCCAACATGATTTTGGGCTTAACATTCCGTGCCTTCTGTTTAACTGCTTTGATATGTGGGTCTAAAACTATGTTGTGTTGTATTAGTCTTGGATCTAAACCCGGCATGTCTTTGTATGACCATGTGAATGTGGAAACTTTATTTTGGAGCACTCAAGATATGGCACTCTGCATCTGTTGGTCAAGAAGAGAACTAACCTTCAGAGTTTTACTTTCTCCTTTGTGCGTAACAACAGGGACCTCAGTAAGGGGATCCTTGGTCACATCACCAGCTTCTAGGTCTAAGGTTCTGGCCAAATGTTTTGGCTAGTCTGGGGATGTTTTCAAGGATGCTATGGTTATGTCATAGGAGAAAGCATCAGTTCCTCTCAATGCAAGATCGGGCTGCCTAACAATTTCCCCATATGGGCCAGTTATGACTAGGGGTGTGAGTAAAGCTTTGTCCATTTGCAAATTTGACCTACAAAACTGCCAAGAATGAAAGTTTTTACATTGTTTTTGTCACCATGATGCAATGATAGAAGGTTTTAGTAGTACGTGTTAACAGGACGCTAGTTTAAGATCTTAGTGAACCATTACAATATACACAGCTTGCGAGAAAAAAGCAAGCCAGGCCTCCTAGGTATTAGCGTAAGGTTTCTGCGAACTTTGATGAAAGGTATACCATGGCATGTCTAGCGTGTCAATATAGCTAATTTAGAATTTTGGTGCTAACCATAATTAATGTGACTGGATTATGAAACGATAAACTACGCGTTAGTTTAGGGTCTTTTAGGATCGCATTCAATGCGATATCTACGAGATTAATGTTGCTCTTCACGCTTCATGTCACACTGACATACCTGCATTTTGGGAAAGTTCCACAATGATTGGACACTAAAACAACTAGTTTCAACCATCATGTTTATAAGTCGATGGTTTGTCTTCAGAGTAGACTGTAAACATCGCAAATTTGAATTAGGCTATAGCAAGAGGAAAGCAGAAGGAAGGCGTAAGTAGATGATTTCGTAAAAGTTGTTCAGGCGTAACCATGGCACCGAAGACTAAAGGTAAACATGCCAAATTGGTGAAGATCGATGAAGTGCAGGAGAGTTTGGAGTGGATTTCAAAGACCCGGGTCGAAACTCAGGAGGCTACTCCACTTACCCGGTAGGTCATTTTTTACCTTTCCTACGTGATTGTTATTTTCATTGTCATGGCGTCGTAATTGCATTTGTTCTAAAGATGTGTATTATGTCGGGCGTTGATACCTGCTTGCATGGGCTAAGCTATTATAGTTTGTAATATTACCGCTATCGTCGTTGTCAGAGACAAACCTTGCACTGTCGCAAGGGTTTGGGCAATTTTTGGTAATGCATTTCTAGCATAACCTATGATTTTCTGGGGGTCAATGGTAATAGAAACTCTAGTGTTGCGTAATAGATTTTTATGAGCCTTTTTTGATTTGTTTTGTTCTGATGTCATTACCATGTCTAAATTGCTTTTCCTAATGGTAGTGTGCTTTATTGTAAAGGATTACGCTAAAACCTATCCTGATCATCTTGGACATTGTGGGCGTTCTGTGCTATTTACATGTCCCCATGGCCAATGTCCCTCCTCCTCATACTCGTGTGGGGGAGGAGGCAGTTTGGTTCCGAAAAGGGGCATAGGAGTTTCTGCAGTTCTTGTTGCATAATTTCAGCGTAATTATCTGGTCGCATCTACCGGTTGAAATAGCCACTGCCATTTTAGAGACATTGCTGGTCGGATTAACGCAGAGCATCTTAACATTTCTTGTGGACGACTCAATCGAAATCATGTAGGTGCAAGACCGTGAACAGAGTGCTAAGGGTTTGAGGCGTTTGTCTTAGATCTGGGAGATGCCCAGGTTTGATTGTTATCACGCCTACAACATGTTGTTCGTAGCTCGTCATCTCATAACCTACTTCCAGAATCCACCTGGCATTGTGTATTATGCAGGCGGGTAAGTGTTTCCACAACGTTATGATGTGCTGACTATTGTTTGATTTCGTGTTAAGTATAAACAATTGTCTACATTTTGTGATGTAGGTTTTTCATCAATGCAAATGGTCTTCAAGGTGATACAGACATGTTATCCATGGCCGAGATGGCCATAAAGGAATTCACTACCATCAGCAATGTGTGTGCTGGTGTCCTAGGACAACTAGGATTTGAAATCCCATACTACCCTATTCGATATGTTAAATTCTTTACCAAGTGTAAATGCTTTGGATGGTTGGACAAGGATCGGACTTTGGATCATCCTATCACCATTAAGGATGTGCAGGAGAAAATTCCGTTGTTTCCTTCGCCTTTTGGACGAGGTAAATTACGCTATGGTTGTCAACTGTATAATCTTGTAGGATGGGAACAATGTTTGAAATTGTATTATTTCGCTGTATTTTCTAAAATGTTGTTTTATGTTCATAGTTAGGGAATCACGGGAGGTCATGGTGATAGCCTCTAGGCATGAAGCGAGAAATCTCTTTTTTCGTTATGGTGACATAAAGGAAGCACATCGTTGGCTCTGCATGGAGGTGCCCCAGCTGTCATAACTAATAACCTTCGAGAAGTTGGACTAATGGAGCTATTTCTAGTTGTAACCCCCAATGTCATTGCAGCCGAAATGTTAACCCTAGTCAACTCCTTCAGTGAAGAAGCTGAGCGTCTTCACATGCGTGTGCATAACGTGCGTGTGAGTTTTGATATTAACGCTCAATTGTTCATTGACTTTTTTGGCGTCCCTTCTGATGGCCCTTCGGTAGAAGAAAGGTCAAAAAGGGGTTCTAAGTGTTAGAAGGACATAGATGAGTGGCTAGGTGTTAAAAACGAACCGAAAGGCATCCTCACTGATAAAATCAAGCTGGAGGTGGCTAATACCATTTATGCCCTCTTCTGAGCTCGTGCCTTCCCCAAGTTGCTCTCCCAGGGAAGAATCCTTACCATAGAGCAAGCTCGGATCATGCAGGAGGTTATGGAGAAGGGAGCATGGTATAATTGGACTAGTTACCTCGTTGAAGTCCTGCAGGCTGAAATGGTCAAGCTTCGCAAGAAGATTGAGTCTCGTTTTAACGTGCATTTCACCTTTTTCATAGCTTGCTTTTAAAGTTTTGCCAAATTCCTGGTGGTTCATAGGGATGGGGTTTAGGTGCAGCAAGAGCGTAACTAGATTTCAAAACCGTAGATTTCCCAGGTCTTCCGTACCGTCCGATCCCAAGATCCCCTTGAAGGTATTCGGGAGATTTTTTCACTTACGAACAAGAATATGGTGGCTTCTCCTACATGAGGCCAAGATAGCATGGGTGGGGCACCTCCTTCTTACATCGGCAATGCGTCAAGGGGGAAACACCTTGCAGCAAAAATAGTGGATTCGTTAGTTCAGCGGAAAAAACATCATCCGGCCATGGAGTCTTCCTGCCCGACTGGAGAAGAAGGAAGAAAACTATGAATTAAATTTCATAGGAATGATCCTCTGGCTGGTAAGTAGAAGATGTATTACGCTACGTATAGACATCGTTGTGTCGTGCAGTGCTTGTAAGAAGTAAGTAAAGTTTTGTTTCAGCTAATTGTGTTATTTGGCAAACAAAGGAAAAGGTGCAGAGGAGTTGATCCCTACAATGGGGGCCATAGTTTTACGGCGTGGAGAAGGGGGCCTAGTTTTAGAAAAGGGGACCCTTGTTAGTAACATAGGCAGCACACAGGTTCCTGCGCCCGAAGGAGAGACAGAAGTAGAGGACGCCAAGGTTCTTTCGGATGAGCTAGAAAAAGAGAAGTGGTTTGTCACTAGTAAGTTTGACCTTTCTTCAGAGAGCAAACCTCACGCTACTACCCTTGAGGGTTTTGTTGAGTTGAGTTTTGCGTTATTGTAATCGTCTCAATTGCCTTTATGCTATATCATGCTATGTCTAAGTCATTTTGTTCGCTTAGTAGGCACTTCTGATCATAGCGGCGTACCTTTGTCAGTAATCCCAACTTAGCATTGGGGTGAAACTCTTGATAAATTCACCTTTATGAAAGGCATCATGAACGATATGATCAGTCACCTAGAGCAAATCGATCTTGAGATTGGTACATCACAATTATTGCATAGGGATTGTTGTCATTATGACATTGCATTATTTCGTTGCGTCTAATTGTTATTTTTCTATTACAGGGTCTTGCCTCAGATGGGATCCCAAAGAGCCTGTTGACCTAGACATTGCCCCCAAACCCTCACCAGAGGTGACAACGGTGCCACGTAGTCTTTATGATGAGATGTGTAAATGTGCATTATGCTCGACCTGTTCTCTATGGGAGTGTCAAAATGTCAACAAGGATCTTTGGAGGAGGTTGTAGAAAATAGAAAAGGAGAAGACGGCTCTAGCCAATAGGGTTGAGAATCTGGAGTTCCGAAATGAATTTCTGCAAGCTCGAGAGACCAATGACAAGAATTGGTAGAAAACTATGATTGACTATGCCCATTATTGGATGATCGTCAGAAACAGTGTCTAAGCCAACCATGAGCTAATTGAGCAATGGATGCAAATGGATCTCCTAGCCTAGAAGAACCAAGACTGGAAGGACTTCAACATGAGGGTCCAAGAATGGGGGTAGGCATAGAAGGACCATAAGCATGTGTATAAGCAAGAAAGTGCTACCTACTACCAACATTACATGGATTCTGCAGTTGAAGCGCGGTCCCTCCGGCTATTCCTCGATGTCATCGGTGCTTTTGGAGTGTATGAAAAGTTTCAGAAGCAAGTGACAGTAAGTACCTCCCCAGAGAGAAAAATAACCCTCCCTAGTGAGGAAACTACCATCCCTTCCTTTTTCCCTGAACCACCTAATGGACTCCTATGGAAAAGGGGAAGGTTAAGGCTGGAACTGATCTAGGAGATGGTGTTTGGTCCGAGCTTACTGAGGATGAGATCATACAACGCCTTTGGGTTGGCTTGGAACAAATTCCTTTTGCGGCTAATGCAAGGCCATGACAGGTAAGTTGTATGACTATTGTATTCTTGTTATGCATAGTTTCGGTGGCGATGCTAACATGTGTTTCATGTCAAATCGCAGGATCGTCACGAAGAGGGTCTTCATGAAGAAAAGTGTAATGGAGACGATGGTCCTCATGAAGAGGATCTCCATGAGGAGGAGCGTGATGAAGGTGATGGTGCTCATGAAGAAGGTCCCCATGAGGAGAAGCGTGATGAAGGCGATGACACTCACGAAGAAGGTGCCCATGAGGAGGAGTCCCACGAAGAGGATCATCTGCCTGAAGAAACACCATGTAAAGAAGGTCGTTACAAAGATGAGCCTCATGAGGCGGAGTTGAGGTTAGACAACGCGGATGAGAGTGGTAGCAAAGGGGATGTGTAGCATCGCGATATTAGCCCAAACATCTTGTCATAATGAAAAGGAATGAAGAGTAGCATTCTTGGATCAATGCGATCATAAAATAAATTTTTTTTATGTTTTTGAAAGAAAATGTATCGTTAGAGTGGTTATGCATTTTAGGCCATTGCAGGCCGTTAATAGTTTAAGGCCATTTCAGGCCAAGCTATCATAAACATAAAAGCGTAAATAGAATTGCCAGTTTTAGGACAGGCCATAATTAGTTTAAGGCCATTTCGGGCCATTTCGTCGTAAGTGTAAAAAAAGGTAAACAAAATTACCAATTTTAGGCCATAGCGGGCCATTAATAGTTTAAGGCCATTTTGGGCCAAGCTATCGTAAATGTAAAAGAGTAAACAAAATTGCCAGTTTTAGGCCATGATGGGCCATAATTAGTTTAAGGCCATTTTGGGCCATTTTGTTGTAAGCGTAAAAAAAGTAAACAAAATTGCCAGTTTTAGGCTCTAGTGCGATAACGATGTGCCGTAAAAGAATGTGGATTGGCGACAATAAGCAATGTACACTTAATATGACACGTTATGCTAACATGTTTATTGATTAGCGTCGTAGCTGCTTCTTGATCATTATCAGACTTGGCGATGTATATGGGTGAGGAGGTTTATTACTCCATTCCTCCATGCTGCCATCTTCTCCCTGGAAGGGTAGTTTAGCCCAAGTCAAGCTGTCATCAGCCACTGTGTCATCCTGTTCAGGCGTTGGGACAGGGGACTGATCTTCGGGGATTTCAACTTCCAAACCCTGTTCCATTTCTACGTTGTTAACAGCTTGAGGGATCATCTTATCACCATGGATGATCACTTCCCCTCCTGCATAGGGTAAGTGGATCTCTTGATGAATGGGTGATGAGACTGCCCTTAGTTGAGCCAACCAAGACCTCCCCAAGATTAGGTTGAAACCAGGCATCTCCTCGATGACGATGAACACTGCATTAGTGGGGAATTGATCCCCTGCTACAAAGTTGATGTGCACTTATGTCCCGTTGAATGAGTTAACTTGCACTTATGTCTTGTTGAATGACTTTAAACATGACATTGTCATGGGATTGATTTGGTCGAGAAAACCCAGTTTGTCCATGATGGGGAAAGGAATGACATTGGCAGCAGCCCTGTCATCTACGTGTACTCTCCAAATCCTGTACTGGCCGACTCGGATAATGATGAACATGGGTGTTGTTGTCACCTGACCCTTTTTTGGGTCATCCGTAATGGACTTGTCATGAAATGTGAGTTGGGAGGGCTGCGGTTGTTTAGCAGTGGGGGGAAGCATAATCGAATAGATTGCTTCTTCATCCACTAGCAAGCTCTCGTCCATGGGTATGGACGTTAGCATGTGAACCATGGCTTCATGATGTTTTTGGGATGTCATCAGCAAGTCGTACAGGCTCAGCATTGTATTTTTCTGTTTGAGAGCCTGCTTGACTTGTGTCAAAGCATCAAGGAGATCATGCCCGAGATCTGGTTGTTTTTTACCCTTTTCTTCTTCCGTTTGTCCTAAGAGATGGGTCTTTCAAGGAGGAACAATTTCTAGTTAAGGATTTTATTTTCTTGGGCAGGGAGAAAATGGTCACATTTGCGTGACGTTGTCTTTTTTAGAAGGTGGGGTCAAGGGTGTCAAGGTGAGGGGTGTAGGCTTGGGAAACCCCAGCGTAAGGGGGTCCTTGGCTATGTTACCTATCATACGCCCTTCTCCCTTTCTGTTAGGTTGTGATTGGGGCATTAGATGGGGCAATTGATGGCTTTGGCACCCTGATGACAAAGGGTACCCTTGGTGTGGGCGCGGGCTAGGTCGTGGCTTTACTAGCAGGTGGTTGTGGAACGAAGGTCTGAGATAGGACTCGAAGGACAAAAGGTTGTTGTTGAGTCGCACTTGTTGATGTTGACAGGCTTGTCATCTGAGGTAGGCGAGGAGATACACGCAACACAAATGGTTGCTTTGGCTGTTCCTGGCCGTCTCCTTCTGTGTCCACTACATTGATAGTGTACCCTGAATTATTTGCGTTTAAGGGATCTTGGTACACATGCATGGACTGGTTTTCTGGACGAACTGGACTACTGCTATCTAAGATTAGTTTACCCTGATCGATCATGTGTTGAATGTCATCTTTCAATGCCCAGTAGTAATCCGTGTCATGACCACAGAGTTGGTGGTAGTCACAAAAACGATCCAGCCTGAAGTTCTTGGGGACTGGTGGTTTGTTAGGTAGGGCCAAGGAGGGGTTCTTAAGCAACTCACAATGTTGTCTGTGGCATTTCAGAGCCTCCTCAGATACCGTCTTATGTTGGATATGGCCAGTTCCCAGTAGCTGCTTTAGAAGTTTTGAAGGCTTCACTGGTAGAGCCATGTATTTTGAGCAATCTTTACACTCAAAATTAGGCCTCAGTTGCAGGGGAATCTTAGGGGCTGGTGATGCTTCCTAATCAACACTGTTAGAGCTAGTTGTGGCTTCAACGGGCATTGTAGATGCCTTCTTGTTGTTATTTTTTCTTTTAGCTCCTTTGGCTACGACTGCTACCATTGTTGTTGCAGATTTGCCCTTGTCTTTGCCCTTATTGTGAGAATTTTTGTAGACCACATACGTTGGGTCTTTGCTAGCCTCTACCATGTCTTGAATGCTCTTAGTCTGAGTGAAGGCTTGGCTGAGTGAGCAGGGAGCGAGGTAATACAGTTTGGACTTGATAAAGTCATTAATTCCCCCTTGAAGATTGCCAACAAATGAGCCTCTGCGATGGGTTTATGGATTTCATTCAAGGTTGCACTCCATCGCTGTATAAACTTTTGGACTGGCTTGAGTGGATCTTGCTTGACTCCCATTAACTGGTCCAACGTAACTTCTAGTTTCAGATTGTATTTGAAACGAGTCATGAACTGAGTTAGAAGCTCTTTCAAGGTTGAGATGGAAGAGTGTGGGAGTGTATGGTACCAGTCTAAAGCTTTACCTGTTAGAGACATAGCAAAGACACGGATGATGGTATGTGGCCATTGTTGCAGTAACAACAACTCTAACTTGAAGGTAACTAGAGAGAAGAAATGTCATTGGGCGTTATGCGCCACGTAGTTGACGGTAGTCAATGATAATGGNTTAATGACTTTATCAAGTCCAAACTGTATTACCTCGCTCCCTGNTGGAGGAAGGAGCCACGACAAAGCTGGTGTGACTACCTCCCTCGAAGTGGGAATCTAGGTCCTGTTGCCCATCGTGGGACGGTTCATCGCAGAACATCTCATCTCATTGTTCTGCTGATGTCCTAGCCATTAGCAGCTAGTCCAACATCCACTGTTGCTGGTCCATCAGGGGTATGGAAGCATCATATGAAGGCACGAATTCCTTATCGTTATGGTAGATGAACTCATATTCACGTTTCGTTTCAAGTTCCTATGGATACATGCGCAGGTTTGCCACAAGCTTCTCACAGAGGAAGTTGTAGTGTTTCGTGCGCTGGACGTGTTCCTTAGGCTCTTTGTTTTGAATCCTGAGGGATTGGCATGGCCGCACCAGACTGGTTGACGGCTCGACAACAGGAGGTGTAACCTGCAGCATCCAGGGGTTTTCGAGGCTAGTGGTGTCGATGGCGGTGGTTGATGCAGCCATTCTCTATGCAGTTACAGGGTAATGAAAACAAAGACAAAGATCACAAGGGAAAAGGCAGGCTAAGATGAAAATGGGCTTTCTATCCTGCAGGATTCTAGAGGAATCATCGTAGTGATCGATCTATACCTCAAGATCATGTAAAGAACTGCAGAGGTATTACGTTTATGTCAGTCGACAATGGGTATAGACAGCTTACAGGACTACCCGTAAAACACAAGGTTGGAGGTTCAGGCCCTCCTAGTGCCAGAAAACTATAAAGACAGAAAACGTCAATCGCTGGAAATACCAAACGAAATTCCATATACACAGTTCCAACCCCAAATCCGTGCGAGGGCCGTGTTGGGGAAAATGAATCCGAGGTGCCCTGAATGATCTTGTCGATCATACAGGGACTTATCTAATCAGTAAATTTTGTAATGATCGGATCACAAGATGATGACTTCAATGGGAAGATATGATATTGATAATCTTGAAGGCAACGAGGACGATATAAATGATGCAGAACGATTGTAAAATCTACGCAAATAGGATGCAATAAATTGAATTTAGAGAATGTGCAATCTCGAGATCTGGGATTTAGCTTGTAAACAAATACGTTGAATATAATGATTGCAGGCAGACTTCGGTTTAGACGAAGCACACGCCAAGAACAAGAAAACTATTTAGAGATGAAACAAGCAAAGGTTAATCTACCTTATTCTAGCCAATCTAGGCAGAAGGGAGTCGGACTCGAAGAAAAAAATGTCTGCTAACTCGAAGTTTCTGATCAAAAGCTCATGTTAGTCACCGTCGATGTTCTTTCGATTGTTGATTCTCTTTTCTTGTCTCGCCAGTCTTCGCTAAAATTGCCAATAATTGCCAATAGTTGTCAACCAAAAATTGCCAACCTTTTGACCTTTGTCAACTAGGCTATTTATAAGATTAGGGTTAAGAGAACAAAGCAGTTTGAATGACACGTGTCTTGGGCCCACAAAATAACTCGAAGTTTCTGATCAAAAGGTCATGTCTCTTTTACAAGGAAGTGATAATGCATCATATGGAGAGAACATTCATTGGAGAACTAATGAGATATATATAGAAGAAAATTGGAGTGACTAATCTTGTGTAGGGATTTCATATATTCATGATCACCTTGACTACACTCAAGGACTACATTCAACTAAGGAAAATAATCATAGAGGAGAAGAAGTAAGTTCTAGATCAAGGAAGGCCTCAAGGCCTAAGACCTCCTTAAAACTTGGAAAAGATAAATCAAGGGACCATGGGGAACACTATAGAAGCCATGGAGCTCTCCCAGTTCCTCATCTTCCTCTTCCTCTTCAATGTCTAGTTTTGATGAAGATGAACGTAGGTATAGAGATATAGCTTCACTATGGGGTTGAAATAAAAATAGAAATCGAAACCAAGGGCAAAATCAAAGACATCAAAATGAGCATAGAAAAAGTCACCACAATCAGACAAATAGAAATAGAAATTTTTACCATGACATGTTTGATGACGGTGAATCCTTGTTGGTCACTAAGAGGATGATGCAAATTAGAAAGGTAGTTAAAATACCCCACAAGAATCATAAGTAAAGTTGCATCAAAAGGCTTGATATGAATAACATACCTAATGTTGGTGACCATTTGGGACGCGATTGTCAACGAGTGTCCTCGAATAGGATTTAGGTGCCTGCTGGTCTCTGGCAACACCGAGGCCCAGATACCTCCAAATAAACTCAGTAGTTAACGTGAGTATGTGTGTGTGCTGTTGCGGCATGCAGTTGTGAAATATGAAACGATTGCATTGTGTGTAAACTACAAATGACTTGTCTTAAAGAGATTCAGCCAACTTTGCCAAGTACTGTGAGTTGTTGAAAATTTCCTATTTTGTTCAACTGCCTAGTCTACGCGGTCCTTATAATACCTACTTGTAACAAATAAAATTTTGCAAAAACATTTGAGCACAACTCCGCAATCTACTCCTAATTTTCCCCAGAGAAAGAGATAGTTCCACAAGAAAACTAGAAATAGAGCAAGATTCGATGGAAATAAGCAGAAAAGAAAAGAAAGCAGATTTGTGTAGACCTCAAATATTTAAACAAGGTAAAATGACACGAGTAAACACTTCGCAATAAAGCTATCCCAAATTCAATATCTACGAATTGTTCAAACTTCCAAGGCTCAAACAAGCAATATCTTCAAGACAATCCTACTATGCTACCAAAAATTGCTGCGTAAACTACCACGTACGAGACTCCATTTTGACTAGATAATAGATGTCAACGATTGCATTCAAACAGAACCTTTAAAAGACTTGACAATTTCTGATTGAAATACCACGGGAATTCACTTTAAAGATAAAAAGAAGCTATTCTGGTCCCATCAAAATACCAAAGATTTTCTGAACCCTCTCGACTACTGAATTGTTCAACGGCATGACTACAAACAGAGGCTCTCTTACAACAATCCCAATAGCAGTTCCCACACGTTGCACAATAACGAAATTTACTACTAAAATGCTCTTAAGGCTTTTAAACACAAGCGCTTCTATGGCAAAATTTTAATAGAAATTTCTATCGGGCAACAAGAACAATAAGAGCAATCTAAAAATCCCAAAATTACTTGCCAAGGATGATACTATCTAAACCACTAGGTAAACAATTTAAAAAAAATACAAAACAATAAGCATAACTTATAGGACTATGACAAAGAGGCTGAAATCTTTACTCTAGCAAGCCATCTTACAAGCAATCATTCACATTTTCTTCTTTACAAATGCTCTTCTCCCAAGATCCAAAGTGTGTCTCTAAGTGAGAGCTCCTCAAGTGATGTATCAAGTGTCTTCTCTCAAGTATGATAAGTGAGACCCTTGATGATAATCTTTTCTTCTTACCCTTGAAGCCTTTTTATAGTGTTCAAAGGTAGTTACATATTCAAAAATATCCTACCTAACTTCTCTCCCAAGTAACTTGGCTAATCAGTTAGGAGATTACTTGCCCAACAAGTTAGGAGGTTACTTGCCCAACAAGTTAGGTAAGTTACAAAAAATCTTAGGTGGTTGTAACCATCATATAGATAAAAAAGCTGCAGTTGACAAGTGTCTAGTTCATGTATGATATTGGGTAAATATCCCATGAATTTTTGTCTTTGAATATATTTTTATATAGAGGTATCCAATATTTACATCCAATGTTCATCTCCGTTAAGTTGAGGCTTTAGAAATGTTTCATTTTTACACAAGAAACTCCTATGTCTAGTGAGGAAACTAGATCTTCACAAACGAATATAATTGAATATATAATTGATTTAGGGGATGGCCAATAAAAGAAAATATACTTTTCAAAAGTGAAGGCCTTAAATAAATTTCCAAAGTTAACCGAGAGATATCGTGGAGGATGCCGTATGCAGTTAAACCAACTACCCGATAGCTTCTCCTGCACGTAGGCCATATCTGCAGCTTATGCTCTGCTCCACCGAACTAGTCTTGCCCACTAAACCTCCCAAAAATACGATGGTAGTTAGAACCACTTCTACACATGGTTCAACAGCAGTTGCCATCTCTCCCATGTCGGCAGTGAAATGGCTTGGAACTGTAAACCCTCGGTGATGATGACCTACTTCTACACGTGGGCCGCATTCGAGTATGGTGCATTAAGTACCACAGAAATGCTCAATAAACATAGGCATAGCTGCCGCTACTGCAGGAGATCCCTCTTCCAGCGCATAGGAAGGTAAGTAACGTATTCGATGATGGAGGATTTTGTCAAGATCAAACCCTAGGTGCTGTTTCGCGCGTTTATTGCTGGAAGAGGATCGTGCCATCCAACAAAATGCTGACATCATACAGATTTCTTTTCAAAACCCTTATAGCCCCGTAGGCTAGATTTTGAGGCGGATTCTACAGCAGGTGTTGCAGAAACTGCAAATATTAAAGGTCGTACTTTTTGGCAGATGATGAACACTCTGGCAGGGCCGAGGTTCTCAAATTGGAAGGTGGCTCTGCAATAATCTAGCCACTATTTTCAATTTCACGATGGGGATGTTCTCCTTACCATGGTCGGAATCCTGGAAGTAGTTGTGGCTTGAGTTTGCATTCTGATGCGAATAAGGAATAATTGCTCCTCTGCTGCTGCTACTTGATGACCTAGGTGAGGTTCGCATAGGAGGCAGAGACATAGATGATTGTTGATTGAATGAACTTTCGACACCAATGCCTGGCTGGAGAAGATATGGTTGCTGTTCTTGCAACGTTATTGCAGGAAGGTGGACTGCTGGGAGGAGTCAAAAGCCAATCATGATCATGCTTGATACTGTCCGTAAAAAAAAATCATTTGTTTTTGCAATTACTCTCCTTGTGCTTTTTTTCTTTTCATACTCTGTGGAATCAAGCTGCTTCTTTAGCTCTGGGACTTCCTTTTGTATTCTTTGAAGCTCTGCCTCAACAAATTGATGTTTCTCCATATTCAAAATTTTCTGCTATTTTCAATTAACTATTCCTCCAAACCTTATGGAGGTTAACCAAACCCACTTATTGACTTGTACGTCAATACATGTTTGTAGATCCAGTGAACTTCTTTGGCACTAAAATAGTTGGTAGAAGATTCTCATGAAGTCTGAATAATTGATCATTTGTCTTAAACAAAACTGTATTTGCTAGTGAATCAATTAGAGAAAAACCTTTCAAACTACCAACCCAAGACCTCTGAAAAGTCTTCATCCAATAAAATATTGGCAATTTTTAAATCAGGGTGAATGTTAGTTATATGATTATCTTCACAACCTCACAAAGCTTGCTCCATTAAATGGCTAAAATGTGCCAACACCTAAATTTTTAGGAGGCTATGATTCTGATCCACAACATCATTTACAAGCCTTCCATAATGCTCGTGTTTTACAAAACATTGAAAGTGGATGGAAAAAGCTTGAGCTCTTTCCTAGGACACTAATAGACAAAGCCAAGGTGTGGTATAAATCATTGAAACCAAATTTAATCCATCGGTGGTCCAAAATGCTAGAACTCTTGAATGAGAAATACCAAACCTATGAAAGGGTGTCCAACCTAAGGAAATGAATCGAAGGATGGACATAAGAATAGCATGAACCCT
Organism: Gnetum montanum; assembly: GCA_015680685.1. Classification (NCBI taxonomy): domain Eukaryota; kingdom Viridiplantae; phylum Streptophyta; class Gnetopsida; order Gnetales; family Gnetaceae; genus Gnetum; species Gnetum montanum. Next base: position 178,028 of record MNCI01015393.1, read on the forward strand.
TGGATATGGCCCTAGATAGATACTATTCTCTACTATATAAATGTCCAGGCCATGGTTTCTCTAAAGAAGAGCAACGTTTCCACATCATAGATGGGCTTCATAGTGAAATGAGGGAGACCCTTGGGATGTATGCTTAAGGTCAATTATATGAACTAGGAATCCATTAGATCCAAAAGCTAATCAAGCTTGTGGTAAAAGAAGAAGAAGAGCTATGTAAACAAGAGAATGTTGAGAAATATCATTGGGACCCAACTCTTCAAAAAAAGAGGGTCCATATCTATGATGAAAAAGAGGTAGCTCTTGGTGAGGTGATCTCACAACAAACCTTGTCAATACAAAAGTCTATTGATGAGCTTGAAGCAAGGTTAGAAGAGATGTCAGAATGGATAGATGAGAAAGTTACAACGTGTGTAGAAACTGTAGAGGAGAGAGTAACTTAAAACTAATTACATGTTCACAAAAAAAAGGAGGAAAAGGGACGAGGATACAAGTAAGAACATTGGTTGATAAAAAAGGAAAATGTCTATAGAAGAAGAGGCTATAGACTCAACCTTCAAACAAGATGATGGATGTGACATTTGCCTATATGACCATCCAAAGGGCTATTGCCCAATGATGTTACATCTACATGAGTATTGGACCTTTGTAGTGAATCCCAAGTTTGTACAAAAGAAAATGCCTAGAAAATTACCTTTCTCACAAGGTAATCATAGACAGTCCTACAACCAACTGTACTATCCTAGTGGGACTTCTTATCAGCCTCAAAACTACTATAAACTACAATGGAAAAATCCAAAGTCTTGTGGAAGGCCATCATCAAACTAGCACTACCCTTACTATCAGCTAGACCTGTATGAATATTACATTCAACAACCTATTTTCCCAACTGGTTCTACTTCCTCTACCTCAAATTACTATTACCACTCTCCCAAATATCATCAACCTGAAACATCTTGTGAAGGATCATCACCTCATACCTCTCATCCTCCATCATATCCTCAATATTCTCACACTCACCTCCATCACATGTCACAACTAGCAACATGGGAGGATGCAACACCACAAAATCAATGAAAGAATGCCACTTGTGCTATGAACATACATAGAAATGATAATGCTAGTAGGTTCCCACCATAAAATCGAAAATTCCCTTTCTTTAGGATAGTTCCCATGCATAAGCACAACACTCATGGACCTACTAACTCATCCAAAGTAGCACAATGCCAATCAAGTGTAACACCCTTTCTTTCACAACCACTATCCTCCAATCCTACACAAAGGCCAACATCCATCATTACTCCAACACCTGATAGAAACAATGAATCTAGCATTGTGGAGAGAGAAAAGAAAAATCCATGCATAACTAATCATNTTAGCATTGTGGAGAGAGAAAAGAAAAATCCATGCATAACTAATCATAATAAATGGTGCAGTTGTGGGCTAGAAGTTTGAAATATTAACACAAACCCTATATTAACCCAGCATAAAGTTCAAGAGTAAGTGTGTGAGCAAAAACCATTCTACGTAGTGGCCACTAGACCAGAAGACACCCAGTGGATTAAAAATGAGAATATAAAATTGTTTCAAAGATGCATGGAAGTAACCGATCTGCTTATTAGTTTTAGGCTTAAGAAAATAGACCAAAAAAGGACTTAGATGCATATATCTTACACTTTGATTATACATCATAATAAGATATTAAACATGGAGAGTTGGAAATTAAAATAGAAAATTAAGAAGAAGCAAACACATCTGGACCCCCCAAAATTGAAATACCTTCAAGCCTAGATGAAGATACGTCTCTGAATGATCCAAACAAGGCTATCACCAATGTTAGATGTGCTACCACATAGTTAATTAAATTAATAATGGTGATAGATGTAAAATTGGTGGTGTATAACTAGGGGATTGTGCAGTCCATCTCCCAAATGTGTGACCATAATATTAGTCATGGGAGAGATGCTTCATTCTGGGTCAAGAACTAATAAGTGTTTTTCACTTTTTTGTTTTACAATTTTATATCATTTTCCTATTTCTTTCAACATTTTTTGATTCTTAATATGTTTTCCATTTCTTAATATTTTTCCTTTTTTTATATATTTTCTCTTCTCTCGAGTCATGTTTTTTATGTTTTATAAATGTTTTTATTATGTTTCCATTAATAATATTGCCAAGTCATGATGCAGAAGTTAACACTATGTGTTGGGTTTTTGTTCTATGCTATCAAGATGATTGGATAAGTAATTGTGTAAACCAGTGAGACCATCTCATCCATCCCTCCAATTCTTTGAATAAAAATGGTAACAGTTTATTTCTTCTTTTTTGAAACAAAAATTAATGAATTCTCATTATCTCTTGAAGAAAGAGGGAATGACCAAGTGCGAATGGTAATGGGTGTGACCTTAAGGAGACTTGTTGGGTTCTCTTCTTGACTTCTTTTGTGTGGTTTATGATGCTTCTTGGAATGTATCATCACTGCTTCATCGACCAATAAATTGGAAGTTATGTATTTACATGGTGTGGTTCCCATTTCAAAAAAATTTAAAATCCAAAAAGAAAAAAAAAACAACAAAAAAATGAAAAATAATAAAATAATAATCAAAATTCAATTCACACCCCTTAGACATAATAATGGGCTACAAGCACTAGTTATGGGACTTGAAAGACATGTTACCCATGCCTAAAGGTGCCCCTCTAAATAAGGCCCTTCCTTCCTTCTCTTTTCTCACTTTTTGGAGTGATGATTATTCTTTGAGGTGGTTGTGGACTCATTGTGGTTAGCAAGATGGAACACATGAATGCGAGGTCACTATTCATGGTATGGACTTGGTTTGAACTTGGATGGATAGGTATGCTGATTATTTTAATCACATTTTTCACAAGAACCTATTGTGGACATGGTAAAGTACCTTACATCCTAATCTTTGCAATCCCTTCTCATCCCATTATTCACTTCATTGTTACATGCAATTATGAGCCTTTTGGTTTTGTGTAGTATAATGCAACAACCCAACCATGGTGGTTGTGTGTTGTTTAGAATAAAGGCATGGTCTACATTTAACTTTTCCAATGCCCACAAACATATATAAAAGTGGTTATGCAAGGGCATTATGGTAGGAGCCTGCTTTGGGGAGGGCCCACTTGCATAACTTTTGTTGATCATGGTTTTGAATTAACCTTCACATCTTCTAGAACATCAATGATGGCTTCTCTGAATTTATGAATAATTTTGGAACTACTTCTTATTTATTTCATTAATTTTTCCTACTTTTCTATTTCCATATTGATTAATATTTCTTTGCAATCTTTTGAATCAAACCTTTGGTTTCAATTTTTTGAAAACTTGTGTGCTTCCAAAGTTATGCTTATTAGTCATGGGGGCTAGGGATGTCTATTTTGAAATTTTTAAAGTTTTTCTAACATCCCACTTTCAAACATTATGGTAACTAATAGTAATTGATCAAAATAATGTGAATATATTGATGATTTTAGTTACCTCATAGTCTTAGGCATAGTATGTTATCATCGCATTGTGCTTAAACGTGAACTAAGGGATCTAAAAAGGATTAATTATTAAGGAAAATTTACCAAAACTAATGTTGATCCTTTGGTGACTATAGGTGATGCTAAAAGAAATGCCTAAGGAAGAAGGCCTTTTGCCAGGCATGAAAATGAAGCCAAGATGGGGACAATGGAGGATATGCCAATGGAAAAATTGTAGCATATATAAGATAGTAGCTCAAACATCACATGTTTGATAGATCCATGTAATGATGAGAAGAAATTTTAGTCCATCCTTCAAGAATTTTCTACATAATGAGAGAATCATTGACATAACAATCAAGGTTGGAAGTTTGACACTGCTAGTAGCAACAAGAAGAATCATCCTTAGTAGATTTTTGAAGACCTATGCAAATTTTGTAATCTTCAATGTCTGTCTAGTCTTTTTGTCACTTTGTCATTTTGTATGCATCGACTCAAATAAAATTTTGTAATGCAACACTTAGAGCTAGTTAGTAGTTACCGTTAGTCAATAATCCTATCATTCCCAATTTTTTGTAAAGAAAGATCGATTCTATCTTGTTAACTTGAGGATAGGTTTTTACTCAGTTGTGGGGGTATGACGAAGCATTGGTTGGCTCCATTGAGGTAGCCATGTTAAGGTAGATGCCTTGACATAGATCCCTTAATTCATGCCTTCACATGTGTTTGAATAATGATGAAGCATCAAAGTGTCACATCGATGAGCCTCTATTGATGGGCCCCCATCAATGAGGCCTTGTTTACATGGTGTTGCCTCATTGATGGGGTCGTGTCAACGTAACAGTTGTTATCTTTATGAGGCCTCATCGATGTAGCCCCATAATATATTCTATAATATGTGCTCACCTATCATGTTTATGAAATTCCTTTGGTCAATAAAGTAGCCAAACTATTGCAGTTTTTTTCTGTAGTCTTAGAGAACAGTCAGTGAGTGCTTGTAGTGTGGATCTGAGTTAGTTATACAACATCTTATTCGAGTGGTAATGTACTTGGATACATTTCATGAATGACAATAAGATCAAGATTGATTCTTATTCATTATAGTATTTTGAGTTAGATTAAATTTACTTTCCATGCAATTTACGTTTCATCTACTTAGTTAATAGTTATGTTTCCATGCATATTAATGAATTGGTGGAATGAGCGTGACTAGTTTTGAGTGTAAATACATATTCACTTGGTAATCCTAGCAACGTTATTCCATGGTTTTCTTAGTAGCATAGAACTTGATAATCCTAGTAGTGGATATGTGGGTTTAGGACATGTACGATAAGCTGGGAATAGATACTCATTGCCTGTAGGCTAGTGTAGACTTTATCTTTATGTTGTTAATTAGATTAAGTAATTGATTTCTCTATTATTATTAGGAGTAGCATAAGGTTGAAATGACATCAAGAATTATATGCCTCACACTGAACTAAACCATACATGACAAAGCCACCACTAGTCCAAGTGGAAAGATAGTGAACTACGATCAATGCTTAACGATCTAGATGTGCAACTAGTCCCATCCATGGAATTCTTTCGGATCATGCGTGAATACTTACAATTCATATGGTTGGGTGTAGGAGGTAAATTTCCAGTAATGGTGCTAATGATGAGTGGTAAGTTACCTCCTATGTCCAAACATATGAATCACAATTGTTCATGCATGATCTGGTTGAATTCTGTGGATGGGACTAGTTGCCCATCTAGATTGTTAAGCATTGATTGCAATTCACTATCTTCCCACTTGGACTAGTGGTATATTTATCATGTATGGATTAGTCTAGAGTGAGGCATATGATTATTAATGTTGTTTTGACCTTATGCTACTCCTAACAATAATAGAGGAATCAATTACTTAATCTAATTAACAAGATAAACATAAAGTCTAAACTAGCTTATGGTCGATGAGTGTCCGTTCCCAGCTTACCATACATGTAATGAGCCCACGTATCCACTATTGGGATTACCAAGTGCTATGCTACTAGGTGAACTAAGTAATAACATTGCTGGGATTACCAAGTGAATATGTGTTTATGCTCAAAACTAGTCATGCTTATTCTGCCAATTCATTAATATGCATGGAAAGTAAATTTAATTTGTCCAAGTGTTGTAATGAATAAGAATCAATCTTGATCTTATTGCTGTTCATGGAATGTATCTAGGTACATTTCCACTCGAATAAAATTTCGTACAATTGACTCAGATCTACACTACAAGCACTCATTGATTGTTCTCTAACATTGTAGAGGAAAACTACAAGAGATCGGCTACCTTATTGCCCAAAAGAATCTCATAAACATGGTGGGTGAGTGCGTATTAATAGACTTTATTATGGGGCTATGTCGATGGGGCCTCATAAATGCAGTAAACACTATATCGACATGGCCTTGTCAATGGGGCAACACCATGTATATGGGGGCCTATCGGTGTGACACTTTGATGCTTCATCATTATTCAAATAGATGTGAAGGCATGCGTCAATGCATCTACGTTGAGGCATCTACCTTGACATAGTTGTATCAACGTAGCTAACGGATGCTTCATCAAATGTAGAAGCATCAATCTATGAAGTCAAGTATTGGCTTGAATTAAGAAAAGAATGCATACTTAAGGATCATGAGTTCATAGGAATGGAAGCCTACTTATACGTTGAATCAATGAATCATTATGTTTCATTCAAGATTATTTAGGAGTAGAAAGATAAAGATGTTACTATGGCCTTGACAATATTTAGAGTGTTGCTAAGGTAGTTGAATTGCAATATAAAGAAAGGATCAAAACGCTAAAGGATAAATACTTAAATGCTAAGGATGAAGTTAAATCACTTTGTAGCATCAATTAAGAATTGGTAATAGGTAATAATACTATGTAAGTTAACATCCAAGAGGCTAAGGATTGGATGCATGTAAAGAACGCAACTATAGAAGATTTTGAAGAGAAATTTATTAGCAAGGAAGGTGAAGTTATGAAGTTATAAGAGGGACTTAAGAAGACGGAGAAGAAGCAAGAAGCATTTAAGCTTCAATTTACATGGCCAAAGCCTGTATTGTAGCTACCTGGTTCAAAAATCTTAACAAATGTTGCTATTGCAAAAACTAGAGAATTTCTTAATAACTCAAACCCCATATAAGATTATAAATTGGAAGAAATCTATTTCTAATGTTATAAAAAACTATTTATGATTTACTAGGTGAATTGAAAATGGGTTGACAATAATAGAAAGTTGTAATAGCAATATGCAAGTTTGTAGTGAATAGTAATTTCAATGGTTGGTGATCTATGAAGTACAACCAAAATATTCCTTTCACATTTGCATTTTTAAAATTCAAACCTTTAAATTTCAAATTTTAGTATTACATATTAATTTTTCCATGCACTAAAAAGCCATCTAAACATATTGATTATGTTTTGATCATTAATCATTCAAAATGATGTAGATATTATGTAATGGATCTTTGAATATGAGAGGTGTAGAGACAAAAAGTATGGAGAATCATAAACTAAAATTTCATGAAAAATTCAATGATGGACACTAAAGCAAAGTTTACTCTAACTAATAGTAAGTCCTTTCTTGGCTTGTTCTTCACTTTTTATTTTCTCTTTATCCTAGTGGACCCACTCATTAAAGTGAGATCTGATATATGCATAGTAGTCATGAGTACCCAAGTCCTCTAAAGATAATTATTTAGACTCATCATTAGTAATTAGAATAGGATTATTCTTGTGTTCTTCAAATGGCTATGCCTTTCTTGATTCCTCAAGCCTAGAACAAATTGCTATATGATGTTGTACATGGTTGTTTTATGCATGCTTAGGCAATTTTGAATTATTGTAAATGAGAATGATATCTAGGTTTGATAATGGTTGTTCTTCATGGGAGAGATGAACATTGAAGTATTGTTCCACATGGACCTATTAGAGTATACTCTTAAATTAAGGTATAATCATTAATTTCTTAACTTAATTCATTAGAAGTTACAAATAGTCATGATGATTCAGTAAAGAGTCACAACTCCTTATGAAGGATAAGAGAACACATAATGATGAAAAAGATATGAAGGAGTGATGGAATTAGTACAACATAACTTTATTCATCATAAGAGGATTTGTAAGTAGCTAAATCAATAAGACTTATGATAATTACAACTTCTAAGATTATGAAGAGACATTACCATTACAAAAAGGGCTACAATCTTATATTTCCATAATATTATTGTTATTCCCTCAATTATGAAAAATGAATCTCCCTATAAAATATCTTGAGGAACTAAGAAATTCTAACATAGCATCAAAGTAAGGTAGGAGATATTGCCACTTAGCATGAAATTTAAGAAATTTCATAACAATTAGAAGAAAGAACTAAGAATGTCATAATTGGACATTGTAAAACTTCATTCAAGATAGCTAAGTCCATAATAAATTTTCAAATGAATAGAAGAAGAGAAGAAATTGAATATATATGGTAAAGATGGATTCTAAGAGCAGTGGTGGACCTATATGAAGAGCTAGAAGATTAAGAAGGTCTACATTGAGAAAATAAATCTATAGCATCATCTATAAATTAGGTTTGAAAAGGTAAGTATCAAGGAAGAAGATGTTTTAGAATAATTGTAAATTAAAACGACCATGGAAACCATAATTATGTCAATAGAAATTTAAGAAAAATTCAAATCAAAGAAGAATACAACTAGTTAAGAAAGATAACAGAGAGAGAGAGAGAGAGAGAGAGAGAGAGGAAAAATACTAATTAAAATATGCAAGAATTAAAGACCACAATTTGTAATGATAGAAACCAATATACACCATTTTCCTACTTGATAAGACACACATCAAGAAAGAAGTCACAACTATTCATGTTGTAGGAAGGAGAATCTATCAAGATCATTGAAGCAACAAGAAGAAAGGATCTACGAACTAGTAGTTTCTTTCTACAAAGAGCAATTTGATACCACATGTTGAATGGAATATGACAAGAAGCATAATAAAAAGTGAGTAAATTTAAACTAATCATTGAGATGAGAATGAGATTTAAAGAAAAATTATCTTAAGGTTTTGTTAGTTGATCTTGGAACTTCAAATCATGGATACTAAGAGATAAGTCCTATTCATGATTCCATTTTAGACTCAACTTTGGTACAAATTTCAAGACGTAAGGATTATTTAAGGATATATGGTAGAAAATAACAAAGAAAGGATTCCAACCTTAAGAATATAAACAGTTATAACAAAAGGAGAACGTTCCACCATAAACCACAAGAACTAGTCTAAATGTTGAATAAGGAAAGAAAAAAATCCAATAAAGATAGGAGAATTGTCCTACATTATATGAGAAATGAAAAGAAGGAGATCATATAAACAAAGAATTAGAATGCCAAAAGAAAAATGTGAAAAACATAAATGAGAATTCTCCCATTTGAGGGAAGGGTAGATCTTGGCTTCAAAAGGATCTGAGAAGGCCCTTACTAGAAATGTAGAGACTCATATAAGGGTTTCATATATCCTTATAAGGATTGTGTGATAAGAATTGTAGGTCCTTGCAAAGGAAGTTTAATTGTTTACATTACATAAGACTCATTTCATGTATATTTTCAGCTTGAATTTCAAGGCAACAGTAAAGAATAAGAAGTTATCATACCAATTAGTTCTAAAACTTTGTAAGGTTGATTTTAGGAATAAGAAAAAGCATAATTAAATATTAAAAATTGAATAATTTGGTGAAGAAAGTGACATTATTAAGAATAAGGGGGAGAAGATGAAATCATGATCAAGAATACAAGATGAAGATAAAGGAGAATAATTAATAATTTTCTTAAGCAAGAAATGGTAAGTTTTATATTTCCATATTCATGAGTGAGGGGGAGAAGAAAAAATTAATATTTGAAAAAAAAATTAAAAACCTATGACCACTTATGAATTTGTAATAATGAAAGATTAAGTTAAGAAACCAATGCTTAAAGGAGAGTGCAAGAGTGTACTCCTAAGTTAAGGTACAAGCATTGCTTTCTTAACCTAATTCATCAACAATTACAAATAGTCATGATGATTCAGCAAAGAGTTGTAACTTCTTATAAAGGATAGAAGAATGCAAGTCTTCACATCATAACACATGGAAATAATGATGAAAAAGATATGAACAAGAGGACTGATGAAATGAGTACAACATAACTTTGTTCATCATAAGAAGATTCACAAGCAAATAAATTAGTAAGACATATGATACTCACAACTACCAAGATTATGAAGGGACCTTACCATTATGAAAAGAACTATGGTTTTATATTTACATAATATTAATATTATTCTCTTAGTTATGCAAAATGAATCTCCTTGTAAAAGATCATAAGGAGTTAAAAAGTTATGATAGGTTGAAACTTATATTCAAAACTTCTATAGCATTAATGTCCATAATAATTGAGTGAACTACTAAAAGAGGAAGAGTGAAAGTGCAAAACAATGAACTAGATTAGAAATAGTAAAAATGAAGCAAAGTAAAAAATAGAGAAAAAAACTAACTAACTTATAAAAGACGAAAACATAAAAGAGAAAGTTAAAAGTTATAAAAAAAGTACAAAAGAATAATTGATAAAGAAGTAGCAAAGACTATGATGTCGATGTAACCCTTTGAAAATAACAAAAAAATGGAGAGGTAAAATTTATTTATAGGATCATTCATTTAATCATAGAAAAACATATGTCACTAAGAAATGTCAAGTCACACATGCACTTATCATATCATATTAATTATGAATCGACATTATCAACAAGCATTTATTAGTAAAGTTCAAAAGTTAGAACTAAGGAAGTCCAATAAAAAGAGTGTGTTTCAAGCCAAAATGCATAGTAGATGCCTGAACTGTATAACTATTCATATGTTCCAATCATTAGGTGTCCAAGACAACTTTAGTTTTCCAATCATGCTTTAGGTATCCTAGCAAAGTTGAAGCCCCTAAGGAAAGGTTGAACACCCAAGAAAATTTTAGACATATAATAAATGAAAATTTTATAACCTAGATTTAGGCACTCAAGCTATGATTAGATGCCCTAGTCAATGTCATACATCCCTTTGTCATCATGGACATTAGAGGCTTGGACTTGCTTTTTTCATTGAACATGATTTATGTGACATGTCATTTGCGAACACATATAGGAGACTTTAACTATGTCTCACTATTTTAGATATCTGTTAACATGTACTGGCACATTTAACATGTGCACTATTAGTAACTTGATAATGTTAGGAAATATGACAAACATTTAGGTGACCTAAGGATTCCGCTTGTCTTATTATTTTTCTAGAATTCTGAGTCTTTGATGATCTAAGCTCCAACCAATTTTTAAGCACTGTCATCTCTAGTTGTTTGTTTAGTAGTGGTAGGTTTATTTAGTATAACTTTCATTTCTTGTTTGTCTTTCTTATTTTCTTTCTTCAATTCTTGCATATACCATATTGTATTTCTTAATTTTTTGCTACATTTATTATCCTTTGTTAGTTTTCTTAGCATTTTTATTAGTTTGTAATATCTTCTTTTACTATCTATTTTGTGGAATCTATTAAAGAGTCTAAGAAACTACAAATTTTCAAATCCATGTTTGCCATGTTATTATTTGTAGATTTCATCAATAACATTGTCTCCTTCCTATTAGCAATAATTCTTTTATAGAAGAAACATCTAGGATTACATCTCTTGTTGAATTAGACAATCTAAATAATGATGGTCCAAAGCCTATAGTTCAAATAGTTTCATAATTGTAAATTGAGTCCTCTTCAATCTAGAGCATTGTACTCCTAAAATAAGTTGGCTATCTATGTAGGGACACCTCTTCCAATCCCCTTGTTCTACCCTACATTCTATGTGTCTTTTTAGTTGATTTTTTTGATGATTATTCTTGGATGTTTTGGCATGTTTGAAGGTATTTTTGGCTTAATTTGATGAGTTTAGGAGGTTCTAGTATCTATGGGGACTTGTTAGGAGGCATTTGACATTAAAATGAGGACTTTTATTTTTGGCACCTTTAGGAGAGATGTCTTCTTAGAAAGATAGATGTCTTTCTAGAGATGTCTTCTTGAAGTGGAGACATCTACCAAAAATAGTAGATGTCTCTCCTGAGAGTAGGGCTTTTATAGAATATGTCTACATGAAGCTAGAGATGACCCTGATGCATGGGGAAACTTTTGAAAACACTAGTTCCAATTCAGAAAATAGCCAAAGCAAGATGGAAATAGTTGGAAAGAAGGTGAGAAGACTTAGAAAACATCTAAAGAACCTCAAGTTGAGTTGAGGAAAGGTTTCTATGATTTTTACCTTTCGGTTTCTTATAAATATTGATGTAATTCACCATTGTTAGTGCTATAGTGCCAAGGGCTAAAGAAAAGCCCTAATATCCCAATAGAGGGCAAGAAATAAAGCTCTTGAGGAAAGAGAGCTTGTTCAAGAAGAAAGCTCCTACAAGGAAGTTGAGTGAAAGGTGAGGGAGAGCACTTGAGAGAGGTAGGAGAATCTCTTATAAGTGGCTTGTCTTGAGCTTGGGCTCCATTGTGAGCAATTAAGGATCAAGAGAGGACAAGTGTGGCCTCTAAGATCCTTGGAAGGGTTGTGAGTTGAGCTTGACTCCTTATATGTGATTTATTTTCTATGTATTTGAGAATTTTCTTGATAAAATGGAATTTTTATATATTTCATTGTGTTGTTCTTACTTTCTATGCTAAATCTACTTGGAAGTTGAGGATTGGGTCCTATTGGGATCTATCAAGGTGCAACCCCTTGCACTAGCTATTTCATAATATTATCTATGTCCAAAAATACTTTGAAGAAAACAAAATCCTAGGTCAAACCTCTTAAGTTGATCATAGAGTTTTTGATGGTTCTTGTTCTACAAAACTATCTACAGAAAGTTATCTAAACATGAGATTTGTCCATGTATTCTCTTAAGTACAATGGAAATCTTATTAATGTTTTTTCCTAGAATTTGATAAACATATGTTCACTACCTAGTGAACCATATGATTTTTTTTGTCTTAATCGAAGCTTTAAAAACTTTAAAGGAGATGGCCTTTAGGAATTGCTACTTCCAACAACAAATAGCTAGTATTTGAAGAAGTCTAAAGGTTTTCCAATCACTGAGTTGGTAGACAACATAATGAAAACATTAGTAGTTATTATGACAACACATAATATTTTTGACAAGGTCTATGACATCCTTGCCTTATTCATTTTATTACGTTTATCTTATGAAAGAGGGTAATTGGCTAAACTAGGTGACCTTCATGAGTAAAAAGTTGTATAACAAGCTCAATTAGTTAGTATGCATTTCAAAGTCTATTTATACATTCATCACACACTATATTTCTATGCTAATCATCTATGTCATTTATAAGTATGATATTCCACCAAAAATTAAGGGTCTAAAAAAAATATTAATATATCTTTAATGAGAATCTAAGAAGGTTCCATGAGGTGAATGCCTAAGTAATTTATGAATAATTTGAAAGATGTATCATTTGATTGATGCTTGAGTAGTCTACTAATCTACTAATGCCAACTTGGTGAAGGTAAAGGAGATGATAACTATATGACATACTTTTATATGTTTTTTTATTTGTTGATTGAATATATATCTACTGTAGGCAGTTACTAAAAGAAACCTCAATGTGAAAATTATGTTGAAATTGTAATAATTAGTGGGATTTTGGGCATGGACCAATCATCTATTAAATCTAAAAAGGAAGGGATCTGTGATTATTGTACAAACTAGTTAGAGGAAATAAGTTTTGGTTTTGATATTAGCAAAAGCAAGGAATGTTTAGAATATACTAATTCATTAGAATTAGATTAAGATTTTGACATGACCACCTTAGTGGATGTAGCTTGGAGAGAGTAAAAGGACATGACCACTTCAAGAGAAAATTGTAGGCAGAGGATCTAGAGGATCAAGGCCCATTCCTTAACTTTTTTTTACCATAGATGGTGATGCAAATAAACAACAGCTATTCTTTTTGACAATGATCATATCATAACAATAATTATAGTCAATAATAGGTCCCACAATTTTTTTGGTAGCTTAGCAAAATCAACCATAGCTATCAGAAGCTACTTTAAAGATGGTAGTAAGTGTTTAGAAGTTTGAAACTATTTTAGTAAAGCTAGGCTTAAGTATAACAAATTCTATCATGAGTAAAAACACTAAGTAGAACATGTCCAGATTAACATCTTCTACGAGACTCCTAATAATAGGTAAGTCCGTGATGCCTTCTATCATTGCTAGTGAGATACTAAAAAGAAAATTTGAATAAAGGCATAAATAAAATCATGCTATGGATTTGCTTCCTAACAAAGTACCTTAATTTCTTACAAGTTCCTAATGTTAAGTCACTTATCCTGCACACTTAGAAAGGACATCGTTACAATGGTCAAGGATAAAGAAAATGAAAAGGAAGTTGAATTTAGTATTACAATGTCTAATGAGAAGCATCTATTGAATGAAACCACTAAAGAGGCTTAATGAATGACACTCTCTATCTTGTGTATAGTAGTGGATATCTATGCTAAAAGAGGCATTCCTTTAAAAAAGATCACTTATGCTCTTCAAGAAATGCATGATAAGTGAAATGAGTTGGAAAAAATACAAAGAGACACTATTAGGAACCTAGATACTCAACAAGCATGAAGAGATAATAGAAAACATTGGTAGGATAACCTTGACAAGAAATCGCTCATCAATAGGATCTACAAATACACGTAAGGCCTTAATGATGAGGTCATTGTATACTACTTTTGCACTTGTACTTTAGAGGATAAAGTCAATTATATGTATAAAATAATAATTGTCACTAAGATGAGTTACTAAGTATTAAAGTTTACAAGTTTACTTATTGCAATATTTTTTTTTGAGTTTTAAATCTTAAAAATCTCAAATATTTGAATTCTTAGAGAGAGCTCAAAGTAAATGATTTCTTATTGGAGTAGAAAAGTCTTGAAATATGTTACGAAAATACATAGGTTGCAAAATTGAAGAAAAAAGAAAAGTAATGAAGATTATATTTGTTCTAGCATGCACTTTGGACACTTACATTTAACTTAAATTTTATGCCTACAATGTGGACTACAAATAAAGAAAATAAATGAGTTCAAAAAGCCAAAGTTAAAGGTGATAGAATTTCATATATGCATATGGAAGTATAGTAAAATGTCATATATGCATATGGAAGTGTAGTATTGGTCTTTTTGATTTTCGGCTATAAATACGTGCTTGTAGTCACATTTATGGCAAGTAGAGATTATAGTTGTAGCAAAGCTCTTATAGTTTTTCCATTTGAGTGCTTGCAACAAGAGTCAGTGAGTGTGTGGATCTTTATTTAAGCATTGTTGTACTTGAGCACGACAATGTGTGCACCCATAAAGATAAGCTTTCTAATAAACCTTGCAGTACTTTGGATAGAGTAGCTATTTTATTTATACATTTACTATTTCCAATTATTTATTAAATGCTTTCAATCAGTTATTAAATATTTTCTAGTTATTACATTAATGAGGTAATTAAGCAAGATAGATTATACACATAAGTATGACCACTTCAACTGTAACACGTATTTGCTTGGTAATTCTAGCAGCATTGTTACTTGGTATGCCTAGTAGCGTAGTGCTTGGTCACCTAGCAGTGGGTACATGGGTTTAGGACATGTACAGAAAGTGGGATCAGATGCTTATGTTAGGATGAGTTAAATGTTAGTTAATTTATTTTAGTTAATTTAATTCTTTTTATCCACATTTTAAGCACCAAACCATAAAACACAAATTGATAAAAATCAGATGCCTCAGTTACACTTAACCATACCAACAAATGCCACAAGTGTAATTAGGAAGACAATGATTGACCTTAAGGCTAGATTCACTTCCTAAAGGACTAGTGCACTAGAAACAATAAAGTCCACGGAATTCGATCAAATCGTGTGTGAACGCTTTGTGATTTATATGGTTGGGCGTACGGGTACCTCGTTGCTCATCAATTTTCTAAATAAGTTCATGAAGGTGCTAGTATCATCAATCATTTGTGGTAGTAGGATTAAGTCTCAATCGCAAGTTGATGGTCTTCTAGACAAGAATACATGAAATTCTCAACATGAAGATTCTCCACCCCCTAATACTAGTGATGAGGATGTGAACTTGAACCTGTGATCCACTATTTATAAATTGGATTCAAGAAAAAGTAACAGCCAAGTTAGGGACTTGGTCAAGCACCATAATAGCAAGAAATCTAAAGATGGTGATTGCAATAAGCATAAGAGTGGTGGTAGAAACCATGGTGGGAGTGGCAATCCACCTTCCTCTTCATTCAACTCCAAACATTCCTCTTCATCTGATGGTTCTCATGGAATTTTCTATCACAACAATTGTGATGAAGGTGATCAGCAAGATAATAATGACTGTGAAGGCCACCAAAACTAAAGGGATGGCTAAAACCATTATTAGCATTATTGACATATCGATGATGATAAACCTCTATTGGTGACTTGAAGTATGCTTAACATTGCCGAGGCAGTAAAAATCCCAACTAGGCATATGAAGGATAGTTGAATCAAGCACCTAGATATGAACAATATTCCAAGATTTGAGGGGGGATACAACTCTAATTCATAGATACATCTATAAGATTTTCATGATGTGTGTGCCTTATAAAACATAGAAAATGAATGGCAAAACTCAAGATTTTCCCAAGGACATTCATCAAGGAAGTTGAAAGTTGGTACCAATCTTTGGAACCACAATCTATTCATTGATGGAGTACCATGTTAGAGCTATTCAATGACAAATACCAAATGTACTCTAGGGTGTATAATCTGAGAAGGAAAATCAAAGGCTGGAAATAGGGAACACATAAACCCTTAGATGCCACCATGGGATGATATTATTCACTCTTACACCAATGCCTTGGCCATGGTTATTCTTAGAGGGAACAACATTGCCACATCATAGATGCGCTCAGAGCAGAAACAGGAAGAACCCTTGGGGTGTATGCCCAAGTGAGATTTTCTGAATTGAGAGCTCATCAAATTCAAAGGCTAATTGTGCAGGTAGCAAAAGAAGAAGGTGAGCTATGAAAAGGGAAAGTGTTGAAGAGTATAATAGGAACCCTTCCATCAAAAAATGAAAGGTTCAATTTTGTGATGAGGAGGAATTACCAGTTGATGAAGTGGTGAATAGAAAAACATTTCCCATTCAAAAGTCTATTTCTGATATTTCGGCAAAGGTTGACAAGTTATGGAACTCTTTGGATGAAAAATTTGAAACTAATTTGAAGATTGTTGAAGAATCCAAAGAGAAAAATAGTGCTCATAATCGTAGGAGGCAAAAAGAAGTTGAACATGTCTACCAAAGACGTATGGCCAAAGATGCTATAGTAGAGGAAGTTGTGGAGTTTGACTCTAATGATGAAATTGAATGTGACATCTATCAATATGAACATCCAAAGGGATGTTACCCTGTGGTGTCACACTTACAAGAGTCTGGAGTGTACGCATTGAATCCTCACCTAGGACGTAGGCAAGCTCTAAGATGATTACCTTATCCTCAAGGCAATCCAAGACAGTTGCACCAATAGCAACAAGCTTACTACCAAAGTGGAACACCACCACAAATTTATGAGCAATACCAATAGTGGTACTAATCACAATCATGGGGAATGCCACCACCAAGGTAATAGTACCCTTATAGGTAACCAGATCTATATGGGTACTATATTCAGTAGCCTGTCTCCCCTAGAATTTTTGCAAGTCATGCATCATTCCAGAATCACTACTATCCTCTAGAGTACCACCAAACACATTCACCATCTACTCAAGGTAAAAATCCATATCCATATCCATATCATCCTTCGCATCCCTCTGCACATACACCTCCACCTTCAACCCAATTATCTCCTGCTCCATTCATGTAGGATGAGATTCCTCCACAACCACAACAATGAAATGGTATGAGTGCTGTACATTCACAATTGGTTTTTCAATTAAGTGGTCTAAAAAATTAATCACAAAAAAGACCTTTCTTTTGACCCAGTAGTTCTCTCTAGCCCTCACAATCTAGTTTGGCTGATCATCCTCATCCTCACAATCTAGTACATCTCCAACACCCTCATCCTCTGCATCAAATACCTTTGAGTGCCCTTCAAACCAAGTGTCATCTACGATCCATACTATGATTCTAACTCATGCTATTTTTGAATGGATTAAGGCTGTTAATATTTCTACAAAAATATTTGATCCTAGAAGTCCACTCATTTGTCTACAAATCACTGGAAAAGAGCGATGCAAGGCTCTTCTTAACTTTGGTTCCAAAGTTGATCTCATCTTCCATGACATGTATAAGGCTTGGAACTTACTACCTCTCAAGAAGAGAAACATTCATCTAGAATTAGTAGATCAGTCAATTACTATCCCTCTGGGATTAGTAGAGGACATTGTGACCACAGTTTGTGAGTGGTCCTATCTGGTTGATTTTCTAGTGATTAAGGTGGACAATAGAAAAAGTGACTTTCCTATCAATATGGGAAGAGCTTGGTTAAGCATAATTGATGCAAGAATGGGCATAAGGGGCCTATATTTAGAAATATCAAAGGAAAATGAGCTAGGAAAAATTGAGAAGAAGCATATTCCATGCATCACGTACAATGATAACGAGTGCAATTATGTGCAAAAGATTTGGTCAATAAAGAGCACGTACATTAAGGCATGTAATTAGTGTGTGCAAGAGATCAATATGCAGCAGTCACAAAATAGGAGGGTACCCAGTGGCTAATCGCTGACTCAGATAGTAGCACAATATGCATGAATCCAATTGAGAGCCTAACATGTGCATATGTTGAAGGCATGGACAGAATTCAATTAGTTCATTTCCAACTCTTTGATGAAGATGGTGGTACTTGTTGGGGAGAGTTGGAAATCCCTGATCACTTCAAGTAGGAGCCTTTAGAGCTAAAAAAATTACTAGTCGGAATGGAGTATGCATTTTTAAAGAATGGTAAACCAGTGATAATTAATGCCAAACTTGCTCTTGAAAAAGAAAAGAAAAGTTGTTGAATGTGATGAATAAAAGGTCAATAGCCTTTGCGTGGTCATATCTAGAGCTAACAAGAATTAATCCAAGGATATGCTAGCATCAAATCTACACCAACCTAGCCATGAATCCTAGAAGGCAACCGTAGAGGCAAGTAAATCCCAAATTGAAGTAAATCATCAAGGAGGAAATAGAGAAACTCCTCAAGGTAGGGTTCATCTATCTAATTACAGATAGTGAGTGGGTTAGTCCACTCATAATTGTACCAAAGAAGGATGGCAAATGGTAGGTTTGCATCAACTTTAGGTTGCTGAATATGGCAACATTTAAATATTACTTTCCTTTGCCATTTGTAGATCAAGTGTTAGACATCATATCTGGGCATTGTTATTATAGTTTCTTGGATGCTTGTAGTGGCTATAACCAAATTTAAATTACACTTAAAGATCATGCTAGGACAACATTCATGAGTCCCTGGGGGACTTTTGCATATTGTAAGATGCCATTTGGTTTGTGCAATGCCCCTATAACATTTCAATCTTTTGGTACCTTAGTATCTTCCAATAATAGATTGGTAGTGATGTTGAAGTCTTCATGGATGACTTCTCCACCTATGGAGCTACATTTGAGGAAGCCTTGGACCAAATTAAGCAAGTGCTGAAGAGATGTGTAGAGAAAAACCTATAGCTCAACTGGCATAAGAGCCATCTCATGGTCCAAGAAGGCATTGTGATAGAACACTGAATTTCACAAAAAGGATTGAAGTAGACCCAGAAAAGATAAGGGTCATCTAAGAAATAACACGCCAGCCAAAGACCGTTAAAGATATTTGGTCATTCCTTGGACACATTTTCTACTACTGGCGATTCATAGAGGATTTCTCTAATATAGTAAAGCTATTAATAAAGCTTACAAAGAAAGATGCACCTTTCATCTGGACTAAGGAATGTGAACACACATTCCAAAATTAAAGAAGAAACTCATAGAAACATGAATCCTATAAGCACCAAATTAGTCTAAACCCTTCCATATCATAACAGACACATCTAACTATGCTTTGGGGGTAGCACTCACATAGATGGATGATAAGAAACATCCATACTACATCCACTGTGCAAGTCAAAGCATTGTGGGATCACAGTTAAATTACACCACCATGGAGAAACAACTAATGGTAGTGGTGTACAAGCTAGAAAATTTCAGGCACTATGTGCTTGGTTACAAAGTATTTGTACATATGGACCACAGTGCAATTCACTTTCACATGAAGAAGCTAATGATGAGCCCTTGTGTTATACGGTGGCTAGTGATCTTGCAAGAATTTGATCTTACTATGGTAGATCAAAAAGGAATTGAGAATGTGGTTGTTGACCACCTCTCTCATTTAAGATGGAACAATAAAGAGGAGGAGAGCCCACTCTCTAATAAGTTTCTAAACGAACTTTTCTTCATAGGAGTAATAAGTGAACAAACGCTTGCGAAAGCAACATGGTATGATGGCATAATCACATATCTTCTCACTTAGAAGATGCTACAAGACTTGGATTTTAGGAAAAAGAAAAAATTTCTTCATTTGGTCAAATACTTCATGGAAATCAGCAGACACCTCTACAAGGTGTGTGCTGATGGCCTGATTCGTTGGTTTGTCCTTGAAGAAGATCAATTGCACATTCTCCAGGATGCTCACGAAGGTCCTTGTGGAGGCCACTATGTAGGAAGATGCATGGCCATAAAAATATTGATGGCAAGATACTATTGGCCTATAGTATTTAGGTATGTCTACCAGTTCATCAAGTCTTGTGAACATTGTCAATGAGATAGGGGGATGACAAATCGCATGGAAGGTCTTCAATAGTGGATTCAACCATTGGAGCCTTTTGACATATGGGGTATTGATTTCATGGGTCCCATCACACCCATGTCTAATGGAAAGACATATATTACAATAGTAGTTGACTACTATAAAAAATGGACAGAAGCAGCAACTGTTACTAATTGTACATCATCCACTACTACCAAATTTATACAACAAAATATTGTGAATAGGTTTAGGATAATGCGTTCACTAATTTTTGATAATGGAACTGATTTTAGAGGTGCCACCTTTAGAAAGTTAATGCAACGCTTGGGGGTAGAACATAAATTAACAACACCCTACCATCCCCAAGCCAATAGTCAAGCAGAGGTAACTAATTGAGAGATCACAAAAATACTAACGTAGACCATTAGCAAATATAAGAGTGATTGGAGTACAAAGCTTAACGATTCTCTCTAGGCTTATTGTTCAACTTAGAAACTTCCTATTGGCTATTCTCCTTATGAGTTAGTGTACAAAAAGCTTCCAATGCTCCTGATTCAATCTGAGCTCCATACACTTTCAACAACCTATGAACTAAATCTTGACCTAAGTCTAGCACAAAAATAAAGATTAATCAACTTGAACATGCTAGATGAAAATCAATTAGTGGCCCTATCCTTAAATGAGGTGAACAAGGCATTTAGTAAGCAACATCATGACCTAAGAATCAGGAAAGTAAAACTTCAACTAGGAGATAAGGTTCTCTATTGGAATCCCACACATGACCTTATATAATTGATCAAACCTTTCCTTTTGGGGCCATGTTAGTCTACAAGCTTGATTGCCCAAGTAAAAAGTAGTTATTCAACATTCAACAAGTAAAGCCTTTCCTGGAACCAAGACAGGGAAGTGTAACTATTGCCTCAATGGATGGACAACCATGTTCTATTTTTTAGATCTCCTCATTCCAACTTACTTGTGGGGGAGATGGTCATTCATGCTAACCATCAGCTTAGCTCCTTAGTTTTTCTACCTTTTTATTTTTCATGTTTTTGTATTTTTCAAATTTCCTAATTTTACACCATATGTCATACCTTTGAACCTTCTTGACTATTTTACACTTTCTTATATATTTTATTTTGTTTTGATTTATTCAAGTGTGATATTTTATCATTTTTGCTAATAAAGAGTGCTTTATTTTCACAAGACATAGTGTCGCTATTTGCTGTTTGCTAATGATGGTTTGGTTAATGTTGTGATTGTTGATATTTGGTTTCTATTTTTGAATTTTGATGTCTAATGACTTTAACATTGTTTATTTTTCATGGAATAGGAAATGAGTCCATGACATTTGCCCATCCAACAAACTCTATGGTTTTCCTTGTTCTAGGAATTTAGGTCCTTTTCCATTAAAGAAACTTTTAATCAATTGGTGACCTTGGTAGTTATAGGATTAGGAAGGATCCAAAGGTTTGTAAAGGGTGTGACTTCAAGGGAACTCAATACTCGTTATACTCTTCTACTTCCTTGAGTGCTTGACTATGTTTCATGAACTTTTTACTATTCCATACCACCCGCTAATAGGAAGTCAAATAATGTTGTTGCATGGTGTGGTTCCCATCCAAAATGGAAAAAAAAAACATAATGGAAATTCAATGCACACCCCTTTGACATGAATAAGTCCTTGCATGATGTGGCTCCCATTTTAAGAAGAAAAAAAAACAATGGGAATTCAAAGCACATTACTTGGACAAATAAATGAAATATAAGCATTGGTTATGGAACTCGAATAGCATGCACCTATGCTTGAGAGTCCCCCCTAACTAAGGCCCCCTCTCTCTTGCTTCCTACTTTTCTTTTCTTCCCTTTGTGGAATGGTGGTTGTTTTGTGGAAGCACTTTGGTGTCTTTAGTGGGTGGATCAATCTTAGAGTGGCAACATGAAGTCACTGCAAGCAGATGGTTTTAGTTTGGACTGAGGATGGAACTTCTAGGGTAAGTTTAAACAAAAATTCCACAAGGGACTTCTTATGACCTCAATTTAGAACTCCATTCCACCTTCTCCATCATCTATCCATGTTGCCATAACTTACCTCACTACCAGGTTCTATATTATGCTCTATGTCTTGATTTGATGAGTTGGGATTCTTGTGTAGATTCTTCTGGGTTGGTCCTTAGCTTTTCATGATTATCAATTGATTGTGGGGCCCACAAACTCTTCAAGTGAGGTTATGTAAGGGAAAAAAAGGAAATGAGTCTACTATGGGTAGGATCCACTTTCATAGCTCTTGGCTTGGTTAGTTAAGGTTCCCTACCTTTAACATCGCTATAATCCTATCTTTCACATATTCCATTGAGTATAATGCATAGTGCTCCTTAATCTTTCATTGCATTCATCCACTAAATCAAATTTTCTCCATTTTTTCAAATTTATAAGCTTCAACAGCCTCTTCTCATGTTTTCATACTATTCTTGGTCTTCTAAGCTTTCATTTGATCCCAATTTCATTTAAAAATTCCTTGTATTTTGAAAGTTTGACTAAAGTCAATGGAAGTCAACAGTGGTCAATAGATGCATCAACGAGGCCTTGTTAACACAATGTGTACATGCTATATATACCACCTAGCACTTGGGACTTTTTTGTAAATTTCTCATAACATATGGGGAGTATTTGCAATTTGTGAGAGCCCCAAACCTTCCAGAGCTCATAACTTCCCAACTGTTTGTCCAAATCACTTCATTTTTCAACCCTACACTTACTAGAGGTAAGATATTTATCATGGGGGCCACAAACGTTAAGGTTTCTGATGAAAATTTTTGAAAATTTTTTCTAACTCTCCAAAGGGTTAATAACCTTAATAACATAGAAACATTAACTTTTTCAAAGGTTAACCCTTTCAATAACCTTTGGGATGGTTTATTAATGATAATACATAAATAAAATGACAATTGGATTAATTAAATTAGCCATAATCACAACTTAGCCAAAGTGTAACTATCTTTAAGACATAAGGTATCCCAATTATTTTAAGGTTACACAATGATCACTAATTCATGGTCTCATTGTGATTATAGATGACACAAAAATAGAAATGCCCACAAGAAGGAGAGACCTTGCAACCACAGGAGAAATGACCTAAAGCTGGAAGGGGCCAACAAGAACAAGGTCAAGAATCACCAGAGGCAACCCATGCAACAGGACTTCTTTGTGAGGAGCTTGAAGTGGAAATTTTTTGATAGATTCTAGAAGAAGAAGTGTTGATAGAATAATCCCAATGAGGAGAAGTGCCTAGACCCATGCCAAGGTGTGAGGTCACATTGACTCAAGGTTGTCTTGATATTATTTGGTCCTGAGAAATTCAATGATCCATTCTTCAAGAGATCAACTTTGGGCCATTTTTGGAGAAAGCTCCAGAGGATGTCAAAACACAATTGCAAGCCTCTTCCATGTGGCCAGTCATCACATCTAGTGGGGAATGGTACATGGGAGAGATATATCTCTTCTAGAGTAGTCAAAGGCTAGGGTCTATTATCAAAATCAAGGACATTTAAGTGTCCTACTTGATAGTAGCTATTGCACAAGCACTTGGGTTACCTGACACCGGAACAAAACTGGCTAAACTGTCCACTAAAGATAATCCTAAGGCCAAGAGGGAGTGGACCCAATGATGCTACAGGGTTAACTGTAAGGAGTATGGTGTGCTCACACCAGTGGAGCAAATTTACTTCAAGATTGCAACCTATCACCTCAATCCAATGGTCAGGCCAAGTAAGGTAACTGCCTTCTTTGCCTAGGCTTGTGTTACTCTAAGCGAGAAGTTCCTTGTTAACCTTCCACAACTGCTATACTTGGAGATTGAGGGATGTTTCAAAGAAAATAAACATGGAAGAAAGACCTTGCCCTTTCCATGCCTCATCAAAAAAATTTGCAAAAGGGTAGGCATTGTTCACTACTCTAACGACACTCTCAAGCATGCTCCTTTGGCCTCATGGTTAGAAATCATGAAAGATAAAATGCTAGCGACAACCCAAGAAGAGTAGTTGCCACCACCACCCACTCAAGAAACAACATCAAAGGCTTGTGCAGTCCTTGAGCGTTTGCGTCAAATCTGAAAATGGCTCTTGAGTGAACAAGAGCAATAAGCATGAATGAGTGGGGTAGATCCATTTGTGTATTGGAAAACGATGAGTCACCTTAATAAGGTGGCCCAAGTAGTTAGTCACATGGAGAGAGGTGGTCGAACCTTATCTACCCAAAGAATGTAGTTTCTTATGAGGTTAGATCCCAATGCTTAGGAGGTGATGGTGTCACTATCGTAACACCATTTATTCCCTGAAATCTCTAGGAATTCCACCCCCGTCTCAGTGAGGTTAGAGGAAGACAAAGGGAAAACTATCTTGGTGATGCAGCACCAAGGATAAGAAATAGTAGCTGAAGTGGTGGTTGACCATGTAGCAGAAGCATTAAATGCACCCATGGTGTCTATACTAGATATATTTATGCTTCAAGATGTGTAGATGTTTGCAAGCATGGTTAGTGAAAAGTTGAACATAGCCCTGCATGAAAAGTTGTTGGAACAACTAGTAGGAACCAAGCAATCGACTCCAGACATTTTTGATCTTTCAAAGAACACCACTGAAACCTAGTCAGAGCTGCTGAATGCAAGGGGTAGATGCATTATCTTGAAGGAGAAACTAGAAACAACTTAAGAACAAAATGAATGTTTGTTTGTAGAGGTTTTTGAACTTTGTGCTCAACTTACTAATCATGCAATCCTTAGCCCATCAGTGACAATAGATGAAGTTATTAAATAGCTTTAAGAATGATTTGAGAAGGTTGAGAGGAGGTAGTAATGGCCATCTTTAAATATTTTGTAGTAGAAGCTAAAATGTACTCAATCCAAAAGGACTTGAATTAGATGTGCTAGGAGAATGAAGCATTGACTACACAAAATCATCGTCTATGAAACATTAATGCTCAAAAGGATCAAATGCAAGAATTCATTCATCAACAGCAGGAGCAGTTTGCCAAGGTCAACACTGAATTGAGAAAATTAACTATGGAAAATCATAATTTATCAATGGAGGAGGTACACACCTTGCATTGGAAATGTGCCATCGAGATTGTTGCTTGGAAGAATGAAGCTCTCAAATTTGAGAAAGTGAAAAATCATTATAGGGACCAAGTTGGCTTGCAAAAAGAAGTAAATGAGAAACACATATAAATGGTAAAGGAAAAAATGAATGAAGCCCTCTAGCAACTCCAACAAGAAAGAGAAATATGGCAGCCCATCCTTGATGGGATCGATGTCTACAATAAAGCAGAGATTAGCTTAAAGGAGTTGCAAATCGAGGAAATGACAGAGTACATGGAGTTGGCCAATCTTTATTATGCAAACCTAGCACTGCTGGCTACTGGATGACCATAGTTGAAATTGAAAAAGCAAGTGGCTAGCTCATATTTGCTATACGAGGCTGAGTTCAAGCACCATAAAGACACTAATTAGAAGCTTGAGGTAGTAAGCTTTGAACTCTAAGTTCTTAGAGAACGATTTAGAGATCAATGATCTATTACTAAGAACGTAGCTAGATGGATGGATGACTATCAAGAGTTAAAGAACATAGTCAAGAAATTTAACATTGAATGGAAATAGTTCATTACCTAGTTTGTCAATGCTAAGGAGTTATTTCCAACAATCCTGTGTCCTTGGGATGTGCCCAGTCCAACCCACATTTGGAAAGCTACGTGGATAGTGCATGATCCTAGGAGTAAGGAAGAGAAAATGAAAGCACTGCTAGATGCTTTTTGCCTCCTACCTGAAGTTGCAGTAGTAGTAGGATAGCCACAATCACTAGGACAACCACAATCACCTCAACCACTTGTGCATGAAGCCGGTGAAGGTCTCTTAGAGCCTTAGGAACCACCACCACCTAGGACCATTTGATCTTCTCCAATAAGCTTCACATCATTAAGGAATGTGCTATCAAAGTTTTAAAGAGTTGAGTCATGATGTTCAATTTTGTGTCCTGAACACCTTCATTTTTTTGTAATGTGTGGATCCATACACCTAGGCATTCCATTTTTTGTCAAGTCAGTTAGTTTGTTTTTTTTTTTGAAGAAAAGTCAGTCAATAATCCCATACCTTCCTTATTTTGTAAAAGAACTTGAGGATGAGTTTTCATTCAGTCATGGGGGTATGGTGAGTCACATTTAGTTGGTTGTGTTAATGAGGCCTTGTCAATGAGGCCTAGTCAATGCATCTTACCATGTGTCGATGAGGCCCTGTCAATGTAGTGTTCGTATTTTTGATTTTTGGCTATAAATATAGGCTTATAGTTGCATTTATGACAAGTAGAGATTATAGTTGTAGTGAACCTCTTGCAGTTTTTCCATTTGAAAGTTATAATTTTTCCTTAAGTACTTGTAGTAGAGTCATTGAGTGTACAAATCTTTATTTGAGCATTGTTGTACTTGATCACGATAGTGTGTGCAGAAATAAAGACGAGCTTTTTGATAAACCTTGTAACACTTTGGATAGATTAGCTATTTTATTTATGCATTTACTATTTGCAATTAATTATTAAATGCTTTTAATTAGTTATTAAATATTTTCCAATTATTATGTTAATGAGGGAATTAAGAAAGATTTATTATACACATAAGTAAAATCATTGCGAACGTAACACATATTTTCTTGGTAATCCTAGCAATGTTATTGCTTGGTACACCTAGTAGCATAGTGCTTGGTTGCCCAATAGTCGATACATGGGTTCAAGATGTGTACGGAAAGTGAGATTGGATGCTTCTGGTAGGATTAGTTAAATGCTAGTTAATTAGTTAATTTAGTTTAGTTAATTAAATTCCTTTTATCCAAATTTTGAGCACCAAACCATAAAACAAAAAATGATAAAAATCCAATGCCTTAGTTACACTTAACCATACCAACGAATGTCACAAGTGTAATGGGAAGACAATGATTGACCTTAAGGCTAGATTCACTTTCTAAAGGACTAGTGCATTGGAAACAATAAAGTCCATGGAATTTGACCGAATCACACGTGAATGCTTTATGATTCGTATGGTTGGGTGTAGGGGTACCTTGTTGCTTATCAATTTTCTAAATAAGTTCATGAAGGTGCTAGTATCATCAATCATTTGCAATAGTAGGATGGAGTCTCAATTGCAAGTTGATGGTATTCTAGACAAGAATACATGACGTTGATGTTCCAATGATCCTATTAATTGCACAAGATTCATTTAGTAGCATTGGGAAAATGGCTATTGTATGGAGTCCATTCTTGTCATATATCTTGCATTTTCTTGAAAATAATCCTTGTTGGACTAACCATTTATTGGTCTAGAAGTTATCTACATTGTTTAAATAATTAGTTAGTTTTTTAATCCTATTTTCTATTTTCAATAGGTGTTTAGTTATTCACATGTTGTTTGCTTGGTGCTATGGAAACCCAACCATTCTAAATGAGAATTTTGTGAATAATAAGTTTTAATATCATGGTTTTGCTATTGTAATGATAAATACTAAATGTTTAAATATTTTAATTTTTTAGTACTAACTCATTGAATAGATTTGATAGTTGCTGAAAATATAATATTTTATATTTCCTAATATGCTTCTTTTCTAATGTTAAAATTATAATAGATTCTTCATTCATGAACTCTACTAAAACTCAAAAATGTTCAAGCATCTCAAACTAGCTCAAGTGCATCATTACATGAGCCTAAAACATTTTAAATTAAAAAAAACAATAAAACACTACATAATAAAAATTTGAATTTAAAAACAACTACATCTCATCAAAATTTAAAAATGTGAACTTTTCTTCCAATCATACATTCATAATTATTGAAGAAAATGAAATAATTTAAGAAGAATTACATCAAGGTAAAGCTATCAATTTTGTAATAAGAACCATGATTGATGGCCTTTGATGCTCCAGTACTATGATATGATGTATCAATGTTTGCATTCATATCTTCCTATTCCATATCATCACTTCCAAGTACTAATCCTAGGCTTTGATGTTTATACCTTTCATTTAAAATTGTTATCATAACTTTGTAAGAAAAATTTTAGACTCATATTTTGAAGTTCAAATTTGAAGAAATGGATCTAGATCAGGTTCAAGATGATTCCAAATCTTTGATTTGATAAATGCAAATGTACTAAATACACGTTCATACTCCACTAATTCCAAGATCATGGTTTTAAATAACTCACACAAATGAAATTACTTCGATATGTGTTTATTCAGTATAGAACCTTTAACCTTTCTCATATGAGCTTCATGAAACTATGTTTAAAAACATCTAGTATGCATTCTATTTAGTCTATAATTGTTATCACATAGAAGCTAGATTACTCAACTAGTTTTCCAATATCAATAATGCTTGAGTATACTACATGTTTTTTCATTCTTATAGGTTTGCTAAATGTTTTTGCAATTATTTCGATGTGCTTTTTGAAAGATCTCTTTATAAGATCCTTATTATTTGATGGATTCTAAAATATTAGGTTTACCACCCTGATGGCTCTAGTAGTTCTTCTGTAGTAAATCTCTACTTTATCTCTAATACCATGAAGCAAGCTACATGTTTGAATTTCTTCTTCACATGTGTAATTTCCTATCAATGGATAAATTTATTAAGGTAATAATCTACTATAACCTTATAAAAAATATGGATCTATTCCATTAGTGTATATAGTCCTATATATCCTCTACCATCTTTTATTCAAGGAAATTTCAAATTTTTCATATTGTTATACATTAGCTAGTCATCAAACATATACTATGCATAATATATATTTCCTTCTAAAAAATATATATAACCAATTTCCAAACATACATGTCTCTATAGAATTGGTGATGTATATCTCTTGCTCTTATGCAACCTTAATTAATTTGTTCATCTATTTTAACATTGGAAAAAATGTAGCTAATGTAAGTAGGATGTTGATATCTTGCAATCATGTTAAAACATTTTTGTTCTTGTTAGGATTATGATGATTTTTATAAATAAAACCCATAAGAGATCAATAGTGATTTAACACTTATTTAGAAAGTTGAAATATGGAAATCCATCTCATCTCCACATCCTTCAACATCTTTTTCTTTTGACTTTCACTAGTAGAGTTCTTCAAAAAGTCCTCATATGCCTAGGTATTCCATAAACGTTTTTAGACTATGGATGAAAAAAAATATCTCTACTTAATGAGTTCCTCTAGCATGACCATGTTCTCAAATTTTGAAAGTATCTTACAAGCCAAGTTCATTTAGTGTGACATATAATGTATGGGGATTATAAATGGTGCATATTTAATTTGCAATTTAATTGAGAGACCATTATGGAACTGCTACATTTTTGTGGCATTATTTGTGGTAACACAAGTGAGTTTCTTGGTTATGTTCTTCTTAGAAAACCTTACATGTTTCAAAGTACTTATGAGAAAATTGCATAGGTTTTTTGGATGTACTACTCTCTATCATTTTATTTATAATACATATGAATCATGCTTAAAAGTTTCAACAACATACATATGAATATAAATTCAAATTATGTTATTTACCATGGGAACTTCATCTAAATATAGTGAAAAATAGTTATACTTTTGCATCTTTTGCATCATTGCATTTCATTCCACTTGACTAAGATATACTACACTTTTCTTTTCTAGCCACTTTTTTCAAGTTAATGACTAGAGGATACATTATGAGCAACAACAAGCTCATAAAGTTCTTTGTAGTGCATAATGTCACACATGAGTTTCATATATTTCAACATTATAAAAATTATGATGAATTGTAGTTTTTTTCTCAAATATTTATTTATCATGTCTTTTAATCATCTTAGTAATGGTTCCACCAATTTATTTTAATCTTTGTCTCTACTATCATATCAAATATTTATTTATCATGTCTTTTAATCATCTTTGTATTCATCCTTGAAATATATATGTGCACACTCTTTTTTCATTTTTCACGTAATAACTTTCTTTTGATGGTATAGTATTCTTCTATCATATCATTTTTAAGTTGCATATGATATTCTCTCTTTGTTTTCCAATCATATATTTTGCATCTAAATTTAGTAATCTTCATCCTTCCTTCTAAGATTTAACATGTGTAATAAAGAGATACTTCTTTGTCTATTTAGGTTTGTAAGTATGGGTGCTTATCCAATTTTAGTTTTCAAAATTTTTTTTGTGATCTTTTACATTCTTTTGAATTCCTTTCTATTGTATATTCCTTTGATGATTTTGTATTTATAATTTTAGTAGTATTTGTTTCTTTACTTTCCTTCGTGTTCATCTCTTTATGAATAGATAAAAATAATTATATATCTACAACATCATTGTCATGAGTTTCATGTACATTCTTAGTATTCTTAGTGTCTAGTGTAGGTACACATCTTCTAAACCCCCTTTCATCCCCATAAGAAGAAGATTAAAGGTTTTGGTAAGTTGGAAAGACACTGTAATCATTAGAGAAATGTCTTGCCTAAGAACTAATATGACATAAGAGACATCTCAGATGTCTAGGAGATGTCTTGTTTGAGAGAGGAGACATCTTGACCTAAGAAGAGATGTATTTGGAGAGGCATCTATTACTTATAGGAGATGTCTTATCAAGATATGAGATGTCTTTCTTGAAAGCCAAGGTTAAGAGTGAGACATTTTATCTAGCCTATAGACATATTTTTTGTCCATGAAAAGTTTTTATTTGGAAATTCCAAGATGAAGAATGCATGGAGCATTGAGATCAAGATTGAAAACAAGAAAGGATCTCTCAATTGGTTATGGGTAAGGATTCCCTATGTTCTTGGTCTCGTAATTTATAAATATTAATTATGTTTGCATGTTTTGACAAGTGGGAATGCATAAAAGAGTTGGGAGAGAGATTGCATTAGAGTTGTATGCACTTTCATGGTTAATTATGGATGTGATATTGGTCATTATAGCTCTCTTCATGTGTGTGGATCTTAGTCCTATGTGTGAGGAAGAGATCTGGTTTGATAATGTTGTACATTGAGGTTGATCGTGTGTGTGGTTAGAGAGCCTTATGCTTTGTAATATTGTTAAGGATGTGAGTGTTGTTTTGTGGGATTATGGTTTTAATTTATTTGTAATCTTCTTTCATCATTAATAGAAGATACCTAGTTTTCTTATTTTCTAGTAATTAGACTGTCTAGCATAATATCTAGATTCAGTGTGTTTTGAAGGATTAAAGCAAATTGGAGTGACCCTACTCCAATGTCATTATCTTTGGTTTATGTAAGAGGAACTTGTGATTCATTGCTCTCGACCTTATTCATACTCAAATCATTTCTAGAGTCATTCTCTTTTAACAATTTAATGAAGTAGATCCTATTTAGCATTTATAATTCAAAATTATAATTCACATATTAAGATTATTTATATCTAAAGAATTTGGGGATTTTTAAGCTTGAATTTATCAAAGGAAATGGGTTATTTGGTTCTTTCTATTATAATTATTTCTAGGTCTTACATTCTTCACCCATCCTATGACTTCAGAAATGGCAACTACTTTGGATTTTATATGCTCATAGAGTGTTATGCACTTGAGAGACTCTTGGGAACCTGAAGTCTCTACAACACTTGAAGTGTCTATGTCATTTGAAGTATAGTTGGAAGGCTAAACTTGAAGTAATCTTGGCCACTTGAAGTATTATTGGATGCCTAAAGTTTCTATGTTTTTTGAAGCACTATTGTGTGCTTGAAGTTTCTATAACACTTGCTGGTATAGTTAGATGCTTGAAAATTTTGGTGATGGTTAATGTTGTTGCAGCACCTAAGAAGTTGTAGGTGCATTTTATTTTGCATCCTTGGCTTGAGCTATTGAGTAGCTTTTATATCCCTCATTTGATATCTTTATGTGGAAAAATTTTGGATGGTCTCATCTCAAAATATCATGAAAGGACAACATTAGTTCATTGTAGGAAATACGATATTTAAAAATCTCAAAATCTAGAATCAAAAATTTGTAATTGAATTCACATAATTTTTTTCCATTGTTGACATCCCCAATAGCCACTACATAAAGCATTCAAAATAGGGTGATGTATTTGATTCATATAATGTCAAGTTCAAAAATTCAAAGATCTAAATTATTTCATAATAGTCAAATGACAATAATTCATCACTGATTTTTTTGGCAAAAATAATTAAAGATATCTAGAACAATCCACATATGAAGGAATTGATACTAATGAAGATAGAGTAGATCAAGGACATTATACAATAGTAGCAACCAGAGTAGCAAGTATCATTAATTGTACTAGCCATCTAGTCAAAGGAAGAAGTGACAATTAGTGAAGAAAATTTGCTTGTTAACTAGGTGGAAGCGGAACTTGTCATTCCTAATGTTGGAACATCTTGAACATTGTATTCATGGATGTTAAGTAATAAAAGACCGTGATTTAGATTTACATTCTATATTCATTTATCATATTCATTTATAAATTTGGGAGTGAAAGGAAGTCTATTTCTAGCAAAAATTTTTAGTCTTTGCATAATATTTGGGTTTAGTATTTGAAGGTGATTAATTATTAGAGTGAACCTGCTCAAAATATAATCTACAAGATGTATGAGTAACTTGTTACATCGAAAGATGCATGGAAACACAGCTTTAAAGAAAAGAAATAATTAAAGCTTGAATATGAGATCAAAGTAATATTTAATAAGAAACTTATTAGATCTATATAAAATTTATAGATCTTTGATATAGAAGATTAAGAATAGAATGAGATTTTGAATTAAATTGTGATATTAAAAAATTGAGATTGTGAGATCTAATGAGAAATGTGAGAAATCTTACAAAAGATGTGACATATTGTAAGATTGTGAAGTAAGAAATAGAAAAAAGATGAAACTTCTCTTTGATGCTTCTTCAAATCCTTGATCTTGAGAATGAACAATGAGAAATGAGAAAATGAAGATCTCTTATTGTGAGGTATGAGGGGGAACTCCTTTTATAGAGTAAATTAATCCTTATATACCATGTATGGTATGTTTTAACATTATTATGTCTTACATCCAAATATTTCCATTTAAAGAAATTTTTATAAGTATAGGCATAACCTTGTGATTTTAACATGAGAAGTAAATAACAAAAGAAATCAAATGATAAAACATGAAATAAAGAAATATGAGAATGACTCCCATCCATGAGAGTAAGCTTCCATCCATAATGATAAGAGCAGTTACTCTAGTAGTTATTCTAGTTATTAGAGTGGTTACTCTAGCGGTTACTCTAATTATTAGAGTGGCTATTCTAGCAGTTACTCTAGTAGTTATTCTAATTATTAGAGTGGTTACTCTAGCAGTTACTTTAGCATTTATTCTAATTATTAGAGTGGTTTCTCTAATTATTAGAGTAGTTGCTCCCAAGCCTATAAATACAATGCCCAGGCGCACAATTGGAAGGAAGTCTTTTAGTAGTCCAGTGGCGAAACTTTGGTAGTCTATTTAAAAGTTAGAGTATTTTCCAAGTGCCTGCAGCAGGAGGTCTAAGTGAGGAGGGATCTTTATTCAAGCATTGTGTACCTAAGCACACCTTGTGTATGGCAATAAAGACGAGCTCTTTGATTCATCCTTGTAGCACTTGAGATTTGTTTTCTTACACATTTATTTTATCTTATTTTTTTATGAATTTATTTTATTTTATGCACTTTACATTTCTATTATTAGCATAGCAGTTCATTTTGATCAATTAAGCAAATCATTAAATTACACAAGCACAACTACTTCGATCATACGTGTAATGCTTGGTAACCCAATAACGATTAGCGTTTGGTAATCCCAGCAGTGTTGCACTGGTTC